>CM022301.1:67877251-68375639 GCA_011799875.1 Thinopyrum elongatum | reverse complement strand
GCCCCCCCCCCCCCGACCAACTGGGCGTGCCCAGCTGGCCACCAGGCCCACACCAGGCCGGCCCATTCCCCCCTGGCCGGCTTTTCCTTTTTCTTTTCTTTTCTCTTTTTATTTATCCATACCCCTGTTTTGTAAATAGTTAGGGCTCAAATTGAATTTTGTAAAACATGTGACCTGGTCCATAAATACCAGTGCTTTATTCCCTAACACCTAAAATTAGTTTGGACAAAACATCATTTCATACTTAAATTAGATTTAATAAATGGTTATTAAATATTGTTTTTAGTCGCTGTTTGAAGATGTTTGAGTCACTTACCCAACTCCAATGATGTTGGTTTCAATTTTAGAATTGTCTCTGATTTATTTGCTATTTAATGAACAATTTAGTTTCTATGTTGGACAACTTTTATTTTCCACTTTCATTTAAATTTGAATTTGAGGTTAGGAGTTGAAATGCAATATGATGTTAATGATGATCATGCACTGTTAATCATGCTGACGTGGCATAATCAAAATGGGATTACTGTAGTTAACCACCGGGGGTGTTACAAACACCACCTTGGACCCCTCCACACACCCCCCCCAAATCCTTCGCTCACCCAAAATCCCCTACTCACACACATACACACCACCCCTCCCTCGCTCCAAACCTAGCTAGGTCACCGCCGCGCCGCCTCCATCGTCAACCTCTGCCGGTCTGCCCATGCAGTTTACCCACCGATATACATACCGTCGCCGCCCTGAGTTTCTTAGATGACGCCTGCGAAATGCCCCCTTTCCCAGAGATCCCCATCCCCACCCTCCTCCCCCACTCCAGAGCGTCGAAGCCTAAGCCCGGCTACGCTTCCCGGGGAGCTCGAGGAGCGAATGGCCCAAAAGAGCTTTACCACGGCCTCTTCGCCCGACGTCGGCGAGGTGGCCGCCGAGGAAGCTGACGATGATGACTGGACCTGGATTAATCCTTTCAATCAGCGGGCTAAAGTATTCTGGCATGTCGCGGATGCCGGCTACGACATCGAGGTCGTCGACACCGATGGCTTGACGCGGGTTATGTCACAGGTTAAGTTGCCCACCCCCAACTCTTCGGGTTCGACAGCCGTCGATCTCATCGATGGCCCTGCCGCTGATCTCCTGCGGCTTGTTATGAACAATTTGCCATCCTTCATCGCCATGGAGCCCCTTTTGTCATTTCTGAAGGACACGTTCTGCGACGCTGGCCTGGGATCCTCAGTTGGCAAGTCAGACCTCATCGACGGCGACCACGAGGAGGGAGCCAATCTGTGACAAGTGAGGAAACCCATGATTTGTTTTCTCGAACCCCTTTTGTAGTGGGAACCTGTCCAGCATTTATTGCTATATTAGGTTATTTGCATTACGCCTTGTTTATTTCTACGGTTTATGGTTGTTCGGTTGTTTGTAGTTAGCATATGTCCAGTTTCAATTGCCATCTTTGTTTGTTCATAGTATGCCTTGTTTATTTCAGCTATTAACTGTGTGATGTTCTATATGTGCTAGTATGAACTATGCAATTCAATTTCATCAATACCAAATTTAACAATAGCTCTATGAATGACTATATCTGGTTGTTGTTAAGCATGTTGTACTCCCTCAGAATCTTTTTAGTTCGCATATAAGATTTGTCTAAAGTCAGGCCTCTTAAAGTTTGACCAACTTTATAGAACAAAATACCAACATTCACAATATGAAATAAATATCAGTACATGTATCATGACTTAAATTTTCATATTGTATAACTTTAGCATGCTAGATGTTGATATTTTTTCATATAAATAAGGTCAAACTTTATGAAGTTTGACTTCAGACAATTCTTATATGCAGAGTAAAAAGGACTGGAGGGAGTATTGAACACGCCTTTCCATTTGATTTAACAATGGCACTGTTTGGATACTCTAACTTAGCTAGAGGTTAGAGTTAGTTTCTAGCTCATGACAGTTAAAAGGGAGAGAGAGAGATTGGTGGAATAGTTGATTGTATTGCTTGAGCCTTGTGGGCATATATATATAGGAGTACATGGTCATCTTGGAGTACAAGTCAAGGTAGAATAAATCCTACGCTATCCTACGTTTCCTAAATAACAATGATACTCAACAATGACTAACCCTGAACTAACTCTAGCCAAAGAGGTGTTTGGATGACAGTGTTAGATTGACAATAAATGCACTAGGAGAACTAGCCCCAATCAACACCTCTTGGGTGGGATAGTTGTTTTGGGTGGGTTTGACGCAACTAGCTCAAACTAGCCCTCATGTTTGGATACTTTAGGGCTATTTGAGCCCAAACTAGCTCAAACTAACTCTAACCCATGGATCAAACAGGGCCAATAACTAGTGTACTTAGACCTGCACAATACAAGTTTGAATGACTACGTTTGCTTGTTTTTAAATATTAGGCATGTTGTTAATAACACACCTTTCCACTTCTTGTTTTTAAATATTAGGTTTTTCACAATTTGGTCTTGCACATGTAGGTCCTGCTATCAGAGGTTTTGACCCACTGTTTGACCCTTTTTGCATATGTGGAAATGAGTTGTCCATTAATATCAGTCAAGTCAAGACACTCAGAAAGATTGTTACGATAAAGAAATTAGCGACAAAAAACAACAAGATCTTTGTCTGCACAATGAAGAAGACATCAGTTCACTACGGGATGGTACTAACTGTTATACCTTGTCTTTTTAATTCCTTTGCGCCATTTCAAATCTGGAGAAGATATTTATACATATCCTTGTTTTCAGGCCTTTCCAAAGCAGTTCACTGATGATTACCTCTCAAATCACCTGTATGGTCAGGAGGCGAGGAAGGTTTTCATACAACACCCACGGTTCAATATTGAAGTGTTCCTGAAGAGGACGAAGGATGGACGGTCAATCATCCACAGGCACTGGCCTAAAGTTGCAAAGACCTTCAACATCAATGAAGGCTCAATATTCGCCTTCCACTTCAGCAGTTTTCCAGATGAGATTCATCTGTCTATGTTCCGTCTATGATGCTAATTTTGAAAGGTTGTAGATGTTGCATGTGAAACTTGGTGCTGGTGCAGTTGTGTAATGGGGTAGCTGAGTGCTGAAGCTATATGATGTTGTACTCTGATGTATTTCAATTATGAAATTCTGCTTCCTTAATATGGAAATGAAATATATTGTGTGCTTAATATGAAATGTCAATTAGATTAATAAATGGATTATTAATAATAGGCCAATTAGCCTGCTAATTGGGTTTTTCTATTGCAAATGGTTATTAAGAAAACACCGTGGGCGGTGACCTCAGGCAACGCACACAGTTTCTAGGAATAAACCGTGTTGGATCACGACATCCTCTTGAAAACTGTTTGCGTTAGGCCACCTTGCGCAAATGTTTACCACATAAAAACTGTGTGTGATGGACAACCTTTGCCACACAGTTTCTTCTACGCACCATGTGTGATGCATTCAATAACGCAAACGATAAAATTGTTAATATCGTGTGCAATGGCAACGCTATCACAAATGATTTAACGGGAAAAATTGTGTGTGATGTACCTACGAACGGAAACGTTTACCTTGGAGCGACTGTGTGGGATGTATATACGAACGGAAATGTTTAGCGAGGACTGACTACGTGGGATATACTTACGACCGGAAATGATTTCGCCTGTATAATTGTATTTTTTTTAGCACTACTGTATGTATAACCGTATTTGATCGCTCGCCGGTCGCACACGACCTCATTTTGCCGAGCGTGTGTGCCAGGAGGGCATATCCCCGACGGTTTCTGGGTCGTGTGGGAAGGACCCCACGATCACAGTCACTCACTAGGTGACGGTTCAGAACGCCGTCGCGGAAAGGGGTTAAAAACCGTTTGTATAGCACCTCGCTGTACCAGTGATGGTAAGTGCCACATGAACCCATTTCGTTCTTGGATCACATGTGAGCTTAGCGAGCCAATGATTTTTTTCCTTATCATTGTCGTCGATTCCATATGTTTAATTTGTACATTGTCCCACCCATATATGAAAATCTTTTCATTCTCATTGAAAATTTGTTTCCAAATATTTCTGCACATGCTTTATGGAATAGCAATTTTTGTACTTTTGATGATAATAGACAAGTTTGACCACATAAATTATTCAACCTATTTATTATCCCCACTATTAATTGGGTCGGTTTCCTACGACAAATAAGTGTGAGAATTATGCTGGGTTATGATAATGAGGCTGGGTCTACGTACAGTAGTTCATAATTATTACTATAACACTGTTGAACTTTCTTTATATACGAAATATGTTGCCAATTCTATGATCTTAATGAGTCCTAATTTTCCCATGTTGTTCGTCATCAAATTCCTAAGTTTGTACCTGCAACTATCCATTTATGAATATCTTTTGATTTCCTTTGAAACATGGTTTCCAAATATTTTTAAACATGCTTTTTGAAATAGCAACTTTCTTTACTGTTGGTAATAATAGATACATGTTTGATCGCATAAATTATCCTACTTATTTATTATCTCCACTATTATGTCATTTTCCCACCATAAATAAGTGTCATGATTAAGCAAATATTTCATTGGTTTTTCTATGCCTAGGGTGATACTCTGCTTATGTGGTTTTGCTACTTTATGAGGGAGCCCTTTCTTCTTTTTGATACCGTTGATCCTCTAATCTTTTAGAGCGTGAAGTTCTATTGTATGGCTGTAGTTTCTACTTGCTATGTATACTGGATACCCCCCAGTGAATCTCTACGTTGTTCTGGTGCTCATGCTTTAGTGAAATAGCAGGGTTTACATAGTTCATAATCATAATAATTACTTGAACCTCAGTGCACTTTTCTTTATTTATTATGAAATATGATGTGGATTCTTATCACGGTAATTGCTTCATGATAACAGGTAGTGGTGTACATGTTGCAGCCGTACAACGTTGCATTATACTTGGGTATTGTCCCCAAAAGTATGGTGCCTATCACACAAGTGGCAAAACCATCTTGCTTGTGGAGGGTTGACTTCATACGTATGCAACGAAAGTCTTATGTACATTGCACAAAAAATTGGTTAGGTAAACGGAAATCATTGCTCTCCGAGGATTGGCTCTCGACAGTAAGGGATTTTTTTCACTTGGCTCAAAAGTATGGATAGGCATGATCCTTGCTTCTAGGGAATTGCCCCCTCCACACAAGCAAGCAAATTTTGCTCATTTTTCTTATAATCAAGAAAAATATTTGATCTCTTAAGGCTACTAAGGGTCAAAACAATCTTGCGCGTGGAGAGTTGACTTCCCACGAACGCAAGGAAGTTCTTGTGCACATTGCACAAAAATTTTCCTAGGCAAATAGCAGTCTTTGCTCTTAGAAGATTGATTACCCAAAGGTAACATATTTTTTCTCACTTTGCTCAAACATATGGCTAGGCATGATCCTTGCTTGTGGAGAATTGACCCCTCCACAAAGCGATAGGATTTTGCCCACTTTCTTATAATCAAGGAAATCTTTTATTACTTAAGGCTACCGAGGCAATCCTTATTAGTGGAGGAAAGAAATTTTTTCTCTCCATAAAAAACAATGATTGGCTTGTTTACTTGGGGCAAATATAAGGCTATGCAAGAGGCAAAACAATTTTTGCTAGGTAGAATAACATATTTTGCTTCTAAAATTGAAGGCAATGTTTGGTTAATTAATATAAATGTAAAGCTAAGCAAGGGGTAACATGATCCTTGATAGTGAAGGAGAGCCATTTGGCCCTCTCTCAAAACCAAGCAAAACCTTGCTCACTTGAGGCTACTCAAGGGGCAAGGCAATTCTTGCTATTGGCGGAAAGTAAATTCTGCTCTCCACCAAAACCAAGGATTGCCTTGCTCATTTGGTACAAAAAGCCTATGCAAGGGGAAATCCTTGCTACTTAATGCTACTCAAGGGTGAGTAAATCCTTATTAGTAGGGGAGAGCAAATTTGCTCTCCCTCAAAATTAAGGTTTGTCTTGCTCACTTTGGAGGGTGGGTGGGTAACTCTGCCTATGTTAGGTGTAGCCGGTCCCAAGCCCCGATAAAAGAGGAGGGACCACCATACCATTTATATTTTTGTAATGTTCATTGTGTCTTTTGTTTTAAAACATAAAAGCAAGTAATTAGAAAAAGATAATCCCTTTAGGAAATGCAAAACATTTCCCCTTGTTTATAGGTGGATTGCATTGATACTAACAACTGGTTGCCAACCCCATATGTGGTTTCTGAGCTATTCTTACATATTTCTCTATGATGAATGAAATGCTAGAGCTCATACTTTCTGGAATTATAACTTTCGAATTCATATGGTTGTAGATTTATCTCTTTATCTTGATCCACACTAGCACGTGTTGAGATAAAGCTCGTACTTTTCGCTGATGCATTGTATTTTTTCATGCTTTGGATAATCTTGTCCGTGTTTTATGTTCTATTTTTTTCTTTGCTGTCAATTCAAGAGCCATTACTAGCCTGAATATTAGCTAGCTCATGAGAAACCATTATATTTTCCTTCTAGCTTATGACACATTGCTAAGAAAATTCTTTGTACCATATTTTAGACTCAAAAGTAAGATAAATAAATGGACTAGTATTTGTTCGGTGCCATATTGTACTATGCGATGCAATTAAATTGTATAGTGCTACATCTCCAACAGTAGCACCACCTCACATCCATCCCTATTGCTCTGACTTTTGGAGCAAATGAAGCTTTCTCATTGTCGGCTCATCATAAAGGATACATGTGAACATATGGTTTGGTAATTAGTACTTTAGAAGTTTAGGAGTCTATATAGTTTTGTAGTTGGTACTTTAGGAGTACTAGTTTTTCCCTGATTGATATAGATGGTTTGCTAGCAACTAACTAGACAATCAACTACAACTTTGTTTTTATAGAAAACTGCTAATTGGTGGTATCATATTGCATCATCTACCAATTATGTGATGTGTATGGCTTGAATCTGTGTGTAACTGAATCCTTGTGTATTTTAACTTTGTCTCACTAATATCATGCGGTTTACAAGATCTGGCCCATGAGACAAAAAGGTGACTACCAATCCTTTAAATTCATCATATTGCACTAACTTCATTTAATCCTTCCTCCATTGCTTCTTTGTGTCGACCCTTGTAGTTATTTTTGCTGCTTTGTCGCGGTGCTCCAGCTTGTTACTGGAGTTCCTGGGTAGCTATCATGTTGAGCTGAGTCTTTTGGACTAGAGCCGTCTCCCGTTCTTGCCACGAGTGATTGCTGCTTCGTCAATTTTTCTTGCTAGGTTGACCACTGGGCCAAATATTAATCCTCGGGTAAGAGCGGAGAGGTAGATTCTCAAAGCTCAAATTGTTTTGCCTTTGATATTTCAAGCTCTCAAGGATAAAACTATCTTGTGATTTTCTATTTGCAGAGCAAGGAAATGCGGAAACTAACAGGCTGCAGGGCATCAGAGCTGAAGTATTGCACTACAATCATACAAGATTTGCAGCTCAATAAAAAGGGCCCATCTTTAAGAGCAATCCGAGAAAAAAGTATAAGCAACGCATGGTATGCGCAACTCCAACAGTTATGTAATATTCCTATGATATTTTTATGCTGGTAGTGTTGGTCTAATTCTCTAATCATTTGGAACAATTCAAATGTGTATTGACGATTTGTCATGCTTCTCAGTAGTATAATTATGTCCTTGTATTTATACTCTATTTTTGCTTTTGAGTCAATTCAATAAGCATTACTAGCCTGAATACTAGATATTTCATGAGAAATTATTCTTTTTTATTCTTATCAAAGGAGCTTATGCCACACTACCTGATTTTTTTACTAGATTTAAGACTCAAAGTAAGATAAATAAATGGACTGGTAATTGTTCGTTGCCATGTTGTACTGTGCAATGCAATTTAATTGTGTAGTGTTGCGTTTCCAACAGTAGCACCACCTTAAATCCACCCCTGCTGTTATGCCTTTTGGAGCAGATAAAGCTTTCTCATGGTCGGGTCGTCGCAAAGGATACATGTGGATATGGGCTAACCTTCTGCTTTGCTTTCAGCTTGATTGTTACTTTGAGCGATCCCGCTTTCAATTCAATCTATTTGATTCCACATGGTTCGGTAATGGGTACTTTAGGAGTCTAGTTTGTCTCTGATTGATAGACATGGTTTGCTAGCAACTGACTGAATAACGAACTACAGCTTTATTTTTATAGGAAAACTACAACACACTGGTATCATATTGTGTCATGTGCTAATTTTGTGATGTGTAAGTACAGTGTTAGGGTCTACTATAACTGTAAAAATGGTTAGTTCATTACTATAATTTAAAAGGGTTGTAGTTCTTTTTTGAGGGAACATAGGGCTGTAGTCCTTTTTTGAGGGAACATAGGGCTGTAGCCTTGTATTACTGACATAGTGTTGTAAAGTTCTCTTCGAGGATAAATAGCGTTGGATGCCTTACAATATATTGTGCACTACCATCTCAATGATCTTACTGAAGGAGAATATATCCTACTACTTCATATCGAGCTTTGATTCTTTCAGAAAAATTACATGATATAATGGGACCAATTAGCCTTTTCAGTTGTCGACCAAGCGATGTCTGAAAGGCTAAAGCACAAGTAAACTGAAAATTTACTTGATTTTGAATGCACAGCGTACCCAAGTTCAGTTGAACCAGCTTTGCCCCCGTGGTTAGTTAGTCGTTCATCTTTGAGCTTGAAAGGTGAACTTTGCGCAGTTTGGAACTAACTTGAGCCACCTAACACTTTTGTTACCCCAAGAATGGTTTATGAACCGATATGAGTTAGTGATGCTGCATTGTTATTTTGGGTGTGAGCACCTACTGTCTGGTAGCCGGTCACCATTTCTGCTCGAACTGTGAGGCACCGACAATGTTGTTTGTCTCTCTTAGTTCATTTTCCATTTTCATCTCTTTGGTCTTCCCATTTCTCATTTTTTTAACTTGCTTGTGTCCGAATTCATTATGGCCATCTCCTTTGTTCCCTGGATCTTGTTGATGTTCTTTGTAGCGGTTCATCAACATGGCTACAAAAGGGGAACAGGTTGTCACAACTCCAGTTAGGAGGAATAATCCCCCAAAACTTTCAAAAGTGATAGCGCCTGAACCATCAAGTGTGTCGTCATTTTGATGGCTATTTTGATCTATCCATTTCTTTTCAAATTGAATGATAGTATCTCCTCCTGTTATATTGAGTATTGCCCTTGACATCTCAGCACATAGTGGAGAATTCTTGGGAGGCGCCTAATTAGCAAAGAGATAATTTTTATAAGATGCGCATGCTAACATATAATGTTCCACTAACAACATCGACTCAATAAAAGCCTGATTTTTTTCCTGATATAATATGCGGCTAATATGGTGGTTCTATTATTTAGCAGTACCATACCCCTCAGCTAATCATGCCAAAAGTTGCTTAAATAGCACAAAAATCCAGTAACCTCTTTCAGGCTTAGTTTGTGATTGTTGTGCAACATTATGTACTTACTTTTAACGTTAGTGTAAAAAAGTTATCAAAAGCCTATTAATCTGTTTGGTAAATCAAAATAGAGTTAGATGAAGTATTATCAACGGTTGATCTCCCACATGAGATCTCATATGTTCTCAAATGCAAATATGCTATTTGATTTAGAAAAAGAGAGATAGTCAAACACCTAGGTATCCAAAATAAACCAACTGATGGAGACTATTTGTCATAATTCACGTCAATTCAAAAAAGAGCCTTAGTGTGATGAGTTACAAATATCAGCTCATGTTAATGTTTTTGATAGTGAATGTATGGATCTATATTGTTATATGTGATTGTTTGGCCAAGCCTCTTGTATATATGTTGTCATGCATTGTAGTTAAATTTATTAGAAAAGGGTATTGTGTTAATTTTGCTATTTATTTTCTTATCTATTGTTACCGAATTGGTTACAACAATTTCTTGTCCTAAAATTGCATCATTCCATTGGGACGCCATTAGATAATCATATTATCCATTTATATTTTATTTTCGTAACATATATTAATATATTTATAAGTTTGAATTTTAAACTACAATCTTGTGGTGATATGGTACTAGAAGAGAATAATGAGTTTAGTTAAACTTACAAATGCAAAACCTGCACTCTTGTAAATAGGCCCCACCATTGCATAACCTTTGTTGTACTTTGCGAGAAACAGTTTGATGTATGCGATGTCAAGTACAACCGCAGCAATGCTTCCATTAGAAAGAGCACTATAGAAATCTTCAAGTGTTGCATAGGCCTTGAGCTTAGATGTATCAAAACCAATTTCCACTAGTAGACCCTCTATATAGGAACCTTGGTGGAACCCTACATATTCTCCATTCTTCTGGAGTTCATGAACATCAATCACTGTTGGTGAAAGCTTATGTACAGTAAGCATTGATGCAAAGCTTGCTGTATAACTTGCTGCAAGTACCAGAAGTACAACCATCCATACACGCAAAACAATTCTAGGTAGAAAGCATTCCAACTTCTCCTCTGCAGAAATAACAATCATGCTTTATTAAGACATGGAAGAAATTTGAAAGCTGGAACAATGCAATGCACGGCATTTTAGGACTTGCTAGAAAGCATATGCAAATTTCTTTAGATGATTAATGCAAGTTATCCCATCAGTTTTTAACTAATTCAAACAGCAAACAATATCTATAAATTTTCTCTGTAGTGAAGTGCAATTAAGAAGAACATGTGCATTCCTAAATTTCTTTTCAGAAGATACAAACTTGGGTTAGTTCACCCCCTATTCTTCCTATTGTGTTTATTAAGCATTATTAATTATAAAGATCAATTTTGTGTGTTGTTGAATTTTAAAACAACATTAACTACAATAGATTCCTAGAGATGTTTAGTCATCTCAATGTAGCAATCTTTTGGTGATTCCTCTTATTTTGATATAGTGCAACATATGCTTTGTCTATTCGACTAAAATACTTGTTCAAAATTCTACCAAGATCTAAGAAAATGTAACAGTACTCAACTCTCTTAAAAAATGGAGAATATTGTAGTCGCCGGTTGTTTGAGTGAAAATGGACCATGCACATGTTCATTGCCATTTAGATACTCCAGCAACCAGACAATAACTCCAGTGTACATAAATAATACGATGCTACCAAACCACATCTCAATGCTCAATGGTTTCAAGAAAAGCCAAACATCCTTCATCACGTTTTCCTTCACTGGAACAATCATCCCTACTCCAGATTCTGTGTATGGTACAGTGAAGTCGACATACAATGATCTATTGTATCTTATAGTAATATCTGCAACCGCTATGTCGTATTCCTGCAATGACACTAGTCAAACTCTTGTATTTGAGAAAAAAATAATAGAAGAACTATATTTTATGATTGGTTAAACAATATAAGCTCAATTGCAACAAAGATAATATTTTAGCAATATAGACTTTTGGTTTGATTTGGGAAAGAAAACTAGAGTGAGCATTTATGGTTGGCCTCCTTTTGTATATACTTTAAGTAATTGGAGCATGAAAGCAGAACAAAACACTGGAATGGAAATGCATAATACATTTAGTACATGGTAAAATGGTTGAGCTACTAGAGTTATTTCTTAACAATGAAATGTATGCAACTTTAGTTTCTGCACACGACAAATTGAGAAATTTCCTTTTGTAAAGTATTTCTTACCTGAAGGTAAACATGATAAACAAAATCATTGTAGCTCCCTGTATCAGCTGTGTCAAATTCTAGGTACTCATAAGAAAGTGCAAAAGGTAGCCTCTTTACGGCCTCCTCAAATATGTCAACTGTAAGGCCGCTCACTGTTGTTGCATTTTTGATAGGATCATTGTATGTCTTTATAAACTCCGGAATTTTGCTCGAGCGCACACCAACCCTAAGCTTCTTGCCAACGGTAGGAATTTCCCAGCCCATTGGTATTTTGGTTGACTCTCCTGGCCAAATTACAGGATCTAGATCATGGATTAAGTCTTGTCCTATTTTTTTGAAGCCATCTTGCTTTAACTGTCGTGAAAGTCCACTTTTCACAGTCCAAAACCCGATTTCTCTCCAAGCTCTTCCAACAACATTTATTATCTGTAACACATAAGCTTTATGTTGTTGCCTATCCGTAAGGTCAAACTCACCACTAAAACCTCTAAAGTTATTTTGTACAATTGTATTTAAGAGTTCAGGACCCTTAGTGGAAATAAATATGGATTCCAAGAATGTAGAGTTTTTAGTGGAAAATGGTGGCTTATTTGTGGCATTGGATACTCCAACCTTTTCTGCTGCTCGTGCCAATGCCCATATCGTATCATAGCCCCATAGCCCAACAATGCTTAGTTTATTGGAGGGTGATTCATCTGGGTTATCCTGCAGGTACATTCTGTTCCACCTTTTGGATAAGTTATCAAGTTCTTGTGATCTGGAAACATGATACCTTACTCCAAGCACAGCATTCATTGCCTCAATGACACTTGGATTGAGTGTGTCCATGATGTTTGCCACTCCACTTGTGGTAATCCACACAAATCCTTGGTTCATCATCCCTACCTCTTTCGCCTTCATAAAAAGAAGGGAAGTCATAGTGGATGACATATGAACAATAAATACCCTTGTTTGCATTGCCATCAACTCATTGAGTTTTTTTGTAATGGTTTCACTTGTTGCCGATGAAGGGATGATACTGCGATATGGAACACGAACATCAATTTTTTGAAGTGCATCAGTGAGGTATGGTACAATGCCTCTCCCATAGTCAGTATTCTCATATACTGCTACCACTTCTCTCCATCCATAGGCTTGTACGAGTGTAACACCCCCAGTGGTTAACTACAGTAATCACCCTTTTTGATTATGCCATGTCATCATGTTTAACAGTGCATGATCATCATTTGCATCATAATGCATTTCAACTTCTAACTCAAATTCAAATTAAATTAAAGTGGAAAATAAAAGTTGTCCAACATAGAAACTAAATTGTTCATTAAATAGCAAATAAATCAGAGACAATTCTAAAATTGAAACCAACATCATTGGAGTTGGGTAAGTGACTCAAACATCTTCAAACAGCGACTAAAAACAATATTTAATAACCATTTATTAAATCTAATTTAAGTATGAAATGATGTTTTGCCCAAACTAATTTTAGGTGTTAGGAAATAAAGCACTGGTACTTATGGACCAGGTCACATGTTTTACAAAATTCAATTTGAGCCCTAACTATTTACAAAACAGGGGTATGGATAAATAAAAAGAGAAAAGAAAAGTAAAAAGGAAAAGCCCCCCCCGGACCAACTGCCGTGGCCCAGCTGGCCACCAGGCCACCACCCAGGCCGGCCCAGCCGCCCCCCCCTTTAACCCCCCCCGGTCCACCCCAAACCCTAACCTACCCCACTCCCCCCCCACCTCTCCCTTCCCTGATCAAACGGATCGGGATCGGGAGCTCCCGCACCGACGCGCCCGTCGCCGCCTCGCTCTCGCGCCGACGCCATCGCTAACCGCCGCCCGCCGCCGCGCCTTCGTCCCCGCGCCCCGCCGGCGCTCCTCGTCGAGGCCACCTCACCGTCCCCGTTCCCCCCCTCCCGATCCAGGAGTGGATCGGGGCCGCGTCGCCACAGACGCCGCGCCCGAGGCCCGACAAGTCGTCTGGTGGCGGCGCCCGTGCCTCCGTCGGGCCATGTGCTCACCATAACACACAAGTCAGCCGGCCAGCCTCTCCCCCCCTGAGTGTGAGCCCGGCCGCTGCGCCCCCCTCTCCCTCTTCCACCACGCCGCTCGACGCTCGCGCACTCGCGAGCCGCGGCCTCACCGCGTGCGCTCGCCACGTCGTTCCCTTGCGCGCCGTGGGCCCCTGCACCGCTCCTGGCCGCGCCTCCCTCCGGACGCAGCCGCGCCCGCGCGCGCTGCCCGGCACCGCGACCGCCGCCCCTGCGCCGCTTGCGCATCGCCGTCCGCGCCCGGTTGGTGCCCCCTGCTCGACGCCGCGCCGCCGGCCCGCAGCGCCGCGCGCACGCCACCCCCCGGTCGGCCCCCGTGCCTCCGACAGAGGGGCCCAGCCCACAAAAACGTTTAGAAAAAAAAAATGAATAAAAAAAAATGAAAATAAAAATAAAATAATTAAAAAATCATTAATTAAATAATAATAGTTAATTAATTAAGTTAATTAATCCTGATTAGGTAATTTAATTAAGTGAGTAATGTTAATTAAACAGTAGTAATTTGATAGTAATCACTAATTAACCTAACAGCCTATGACAGGGGGACCCACTGGTCAGACGTCATGCTGACGTCAGCAAGACACTGTTTCGGATAATGTTAATTTAAATAATTAATTAAATTCCAGATATTAATAAAAACTTTAGAAAATCGTATTAAATAATCCGTAACTCAGATCGAAAAACTTTGTACATGAAAGTTGCTCAGAACGACGAGACGAATCTGATTACGCGGTCCGTTCGTCCGTCACGCGTCCCTAACTATCCGAACTTGCAACCGTTCCCCTCTTATCCTCTGTCCGACAATTCCAAAGACCCGGGAAATATCGTCAGATATTCTCCCGCTCCGTCTGTTACGTGTGATGCTGCGTTAGACTACCCCTAGCATCGTGTATCGTATTTGTCATGCTCATGTTTGCTATATATTTATACTGTTTCCTCCCCCTCTTCTCTCTCGATAGCCCCCGACCCTGACGGTCGTCCCCGAGACCGACGCAGCTCCGGATCCCGAAGACACCATAGACGACCTTGCCCTTGCCGCCGAGCAACCAGGCAAGCCTCCCTTGAGCATACCGATATCGCCCATTCTAAATTTCTCATGCTTGCATTAGAATTACTGCTGCTGCTGCTTTACCTATTCTGATGCATAGCCTGTTCATTGTAACCTATGTTGATAATACCTACATATCCTAAACTGTTTAGTCTAGGCTGGGTAGAGACCTATCAGTGACCCCACTATCCCGACTGCCGCGCTGGATCGTCAGAAGACCCGATCAATGGGATTGAAGACCAGGACCCGACACCGCACATCACCCCCCCTTAGTTGTAACGACACTGCAGCGTTACTATGCAGTGCGAGGGTGAAACCTCTTGTAGACTTCTGATGTAACTCTGTAGAGTAGCTATTCGGTCGTGGTCATCGAGGGTGTTCCTCCTTCACCGCTTCGATAACGACGCTGTCCTACAACACCCAAGTGTGGACCCAGTGAGGGTGATTCCTCCTAGTTCACCTGACGGATACATCGAGTGGGAATTCAATGAGGGTGATACCTCGGATTCCCTGATGTTATGGACACAAGGATATTGGACCTTACAATGTTACTTGAAAGGGGTCGACCCTGAGGGTACCCGCATGTGATGGAAGGCGGGTTGCCAGTGTGGTGCCCGAGTGGTGAATACGAGGCGGCGGCGGGCATTCTTAACCCTTGCCGCAAGTCCTCGAGAAGGGCGACGGGGTCACATCTTTCGTGAGTCTCTGCTCGTTACCGCAAGCCCTAGTCCAACGATTGGATATTTGATCCGAGCAGGCCTCTGGCCTGATAGCACTAACCATCACGTGGGCATAGTATGGGCGTTCTGCACGTATGCATCAGCCGAAAGCTTGTCAGACGTCCAGTTCAGCAGTGCGGATGGAGTGATTGGCGCCATTTCGGTGGTGCTTGGATCTGGGCCATGTACGCAACGACCCGGAGGGCGAGGGGGCGATGGCCAAGACCCCCTTGCGCTTAGGATGTAGACGGCGGGGACCTCTCTGCTGAGCTGTAGGTAGGGTTGCGATGTGTCGTTTGGCCGAGCGGGCACGACCCAGGAAAGTGTGTCCGGCCGAAGTTAATCGAGCGTGTTGGGTAAGTTGGTGCACCCCGCAGGGAAGAACACTTCTATCGATAGCCGGTCCTACGGTAAAGGACACTCGGAGGATCCTGATGATACAATTTAGAACGGATACCTGTGATGAGAACCTGTTATGGCTCTGGAATTGCTTCTCGCAGGGAGTCGAGAAGGGATCTCAGGACGAGGTTTGAAGACGTTATGGCTCTGGGATTGCTTTCTCGCAGGGAGTCGAGAAAGGATCTCTGGGTGAGGTTGAATTATTACTGCTACATTATATGGTATTGTTCTACTCTCTTCTACTGCTGCAAGACGCTGAAGATGCTAGTCTTCGATAGGACTAGGCCTTCTCTCTATTCTGGCATTCTGCGAGCCTAGTCCACATATACAGCCTCCCCTTGAAAATGTTGCATATGTAGTGTAGATCCTTGCTTGCTGAGTACTTCAGAGTACTCACGGTTGCTTTGTTTTCTTTCTCCCCATATCAGTTTGGTCGTGACCAGAGGACGGAGCCCCTGAGACAGATGCGCCGACGATCGCTACTACTATCCCGAGGATGGTTTTACCTCGAGCTTGCCGTCGACCAGGAGTAGGATCGGAGGTTCCCAGGCAGGAGGCCTTGTGCCTTTCGATCGTAGTGTTTTCTTTTGTCCCGCTTTCTAAGAGGCCTTTTCTGTGCTTTCTTTTATGTCTGTACTCAGATATCTGATGCTTCCGCTGACGCTTGTTCGCAAGCTTATGTATTCGAGCCCTCGAGGCCCCTGGCTTGTAATATAAAGCTTGTATGACTTTATTTATGTTTTAGAGTTGTGTTGTGATATCTTCCCGTGAGTCCTTAGGCTTGATCGTGTGCATTTGCGTGTATGATTAGTGCACGATCGGGCCGGGGGCGTCACAAGTTGGTATCAGAGCCGACTGCCTGTAGGAACCCCCTTTCCAACTTCTTGACCGAAGTTGAGTCTAGAAACCGGAAAACTATTTTACTAACTTGGCTGTGTGGCTTACGGGCCCACGTCGCCAATTGGGTGGTATTAGGATCTTTTACTCCTCGACCTTTACTCTGGGACTCTGACCTCTCTTCTATTCGGGTTAAATGATTTTACTAACTCCAGCATTAGGCTCTCGTGCTCACATCCACCCGGAGTTCTGAAATATTCCCCCTTGCTTCAAGATTGTGGGCCAGGTTCTGCTTACAGGATCCTTTTATCGAGGGCACCCTGTGTTGTCACGTGCAGATTCCTCGCTCCAACAGTTTTCTCCGACGTGGATCTAGCCTTTGCTATGTCTCGTTGTGTACTCCCATATCGCGTGCCTGCGCGCCGTGTAGATGTCTAGCCCTTCCCTTTTCAACTGTCGTAATGCCGGATGCTAACCGAGGCTATGTGTGGCTTTGAATGTCTGGTGCGAATATGATGAAGTATCTATTGCACTTCCTTCTGTTGTGCGTGTTACTTCATAAATAATTCCATACACCTGCAAGTTATTAGCTAAATTGCCCCTGTTGATTTGGCAGGATGGCTGACGATCCTCCACCTCCACCCTATATTGCCGCAATGATGCAGCAGTTTGAATTGAACCGTCAGCTCAACGAGAGTCTGGTAAGACGTTTGGAACGCAATGAGGCTCGTCAGGAGCCTGGACCGATTTCGCTGCCAGAATTTGTGCACCTCAACCCGTCCGTTTTCCGCAGCTCCACCAATCCTATGGATGCTGATGATTGGCTTCGTGACATCCTGTTTGAAATGGAGTCAGCTAATGTTGCCCCTGCCAGTTATGTCACCTTTGCGACATTCCACCTAAAGGGCCCAGCGGCTCAATGGTGGGAAAGCCACAAGGGTATGTTGCCTGCTGAAACCGTAACCACTTGGCAGGAATTTCAGTCGACTTTTCGTGCACGGTACATTCCTCAAGGCCTGATGGACCAGAAGAAGCAGGAGTTTCGCAAACTTACCCAGGGCACAATGACTGTGGATGAATATCAGAGGAAATTTCTTGAATTGTCCCGCTATGCTGAAGATGACGTCTGCACTGACGCCCGTAAGCAGGATAAATTCCGTGAAGGACTACGTACTGATATAAAACTTGCACTTGCTGTCCATGATTTCACAGACTTCGCAACGCTTGTCAGCAAATCTTTCCAAGTTGAAACAGCTCTGACTGAGTACCAGGAGTCACTCAAGCGCACTCGTGAAGCAGGCTCACCCTCGGGTCAGCCTGTTCAGAAACGTCGAGTGTGGATCCCGCATAATGTACACCACCGACCTGCTCCAACACCAAGGCCGTCCTATGTTGCACCTCGTTTGCCTTCACCGCCAAGACAGCTATCGGTCCATGTTGGACCGCCTGATGCTATGGCTTTTCGTCAGGATGCACCACGTCCTTCTGCTGGTTGCAGGAAGAGCCGTCGAAAACATCCTTCTAGGAACGTTGGAACCAGACTACCTGCTAGTCAACGTGTTCATGTCAACCAAGTCAACATGGAAGAAGCTCGGCAGGACCCCAGCATTGTGATGGGCACCCTTCTAGTGAATTCAATCCCAGCTTCAGTCCTCTTTGATTCTGGAGCATCGCACTCCTTCATGTCCGAAAGTTTTGCGCGAAGCCATGATATACTTTTCGAGGAGATGTCCATCCCATTAGTAATCCATTCACCTGGGGCTAATTGGCAAACTACCAGGATAAGCCACGGTAATCACATTGTGATTGGAGGATTGATGTTCCCCGTTTCTCTCATTGCCCTTAAGACCTCCAACATAGACATTATTCTGGGTATGGACTGGTTGAAGCCTCATAAAGCTTTGATTGACTGTGCCACTGAAACAGTCCGCCTCACACACCCTTCTGGCCAGAAAGTACAATACTCAGCTCGAATAGCTCAGGATGCGGAAACTCAAATATATGTTCTGAATGCATTGAATGCCTCACCTCTTGAAGGCATCGAGAACGTTCCAGTTGTTCGTGATTTTCAAGATGTATTTCCAGAAGAACTTCCAGGAATACCCCCTGCTAGAGCTGTTGAGTTTGTCATCGACTTGAAGCCTGGCACATCACCTATCGCGAAGCGTCCTTATAAGATGCCTCCGCATCACCTTTTGGAACTTAAGGAAGAAATCGACACGTCACTTAAGAAAGGTTTCATCCGCCCCAGTTCCTCTGCTTGGGGAGCACCTTCACTCTTCGTTAAGAAGAAGGATGGAACTAACCGATTGGTTCAGGATTATCGACCAATCAACCAAGCAACAATTCAAAACAAGTATCCGCTTCCTCGGATCAATGATTTGTATGATCAACTTGTTGGTTCCTCAGTATTCTCTAAGCTTGATTTGAGATTGGGTTATCATCAGATCCGTGTTCGTGAAGAGGATATTCCGAAGACTGCTTTTGTTACTCGCTATGGCTCTTATGAGTACACTGTCATGTCATTTGGCTTAACCAATGCTCCAGCCACATTTTCCCGTCTGATGAATTATATCTTCATGGATTACCTCGACAAGTTCGTCGTGGTATATCTAGATGATATTCTGGTTTATTCAAAGAATAAGGAAGAACATGCTGAACACCTCCGTCTTGTACTGGAAAGGCTCCGAGAACACCAACTGTATGCCAAATATTCTAAATGTGAATTCTGGTTGTCTGAAGTGACATATCTCGGCCATGTGATTTCGAAAGATTGCATTGCCGTTAACCCAGAACGAGTTCAGGCTATACTTGACTGGACTCCTCCGAAGAACGTCAAGCAAGTGAGAAGTTTTCTCGGTCTTGCAAGTTATTGCCGTCGTTTTGTCGAGAATTTTTCTAAGATTGCTAAGCCTTTGACTGATCTGCTTCACAAGGGCGTTAAGTTTGAATGGACAGAAAAATGTCAGGAAAGTTTTCAAATACTCAAAGACAAGCTAACGTCTGCCCCAGTACTTGCTCCTCCAGATTCTCGCAAAGACTTTGTGATCTATTGTGACGCATCCCGTGAAGGATTAGGCTGTATCCTAATGCAAGAGCGTAAAGTGATTGCTTATGGCTCTCGTCAGTTGCGCCCACATGAAGAGAATTATCCGGTACATGATCTAGAACTAGCTGCTGTCATCTATGCATTGCAGTTATGGCGACATTACCTTCTCGGTAATCGTTGCGAGATATACACGGATCATAAAAGTCTGAAGTACTTGTTCACTCAACCTTCTCTAAACCTCCGTCAGCAAAGATGGATGGAGACCATTGCGGACTATGACTTGGGTATTTCTTATACCCCTGGCAAGGCTAATGTAATGGCTGATGCGTTGAGCCGCAAATCCTATTGCTGCGAACTTGAGGTTCAGCTACAACAACCACTTCTGTATGAAGAGCTTCGAAAGCTAAATATCGAGATAGTTCCTCAAGGATACCTAAAAACCTTGGTTGTTGAACCAGATCTTGAGAAAGCTGTTAAGAATGCGCAAGCTAAAGATGCTGAAGTTGATCTGATGAAGAAAGACCTTCACCTTGTAAAGTACAGGGATTTCTCGCTGTCTGAAGATGGAACCTTGTATTTCAGAGACCGCATTGTCGTACCTCGCTTCGAGCTTATGACTGACAAAGTCATGAAGGAGGCACATGATACCCCGCTGTCTATTCATCCGGGTAGCACCAAGATGTATCGTGATCTCCGTCAAAGGTACTGGTGGTCTAGAATGAAGCAAGACATTGCTCGATATGTTGCTGAATGTGATGTGTGTCGACGCGTTAAAGCAGAACATCAGAAGCCTGCTGGAATTCTGCAACCACTTCCTATTCCTTTATGGAAATGGGATAAGGTTCAGATGGATTTCGTTACAGGACTTCCCAGGTCACAGAAGGGTCACAATGCTATTCTTGTCGTTGTCGACCAACTCTCCAAAGTTGCACACTTTCTGCCTGTCAAGGAGACGATTACTGCTAGTCAGTTAGCAGAGTTATATATCTCCAGAATTGTTTCACTCCACGGTATTCCGAAAGAGATCAGTTCAGACCGTGGCAGCATATTCACTGGTCATTTCTGGGAAAGTTTCCAAAAGGCTATGGGAACTCATATTACCTGGAGTTCAGCTTATCATCCTCAATCCCAAGGCCAAGTTGAACGAGTCAATCAAGTGCTTGAAGACATGCTACGAGCTTGTGTTGTTTCTTTCGGCAAGAAGTGGGAAGAATCTCTTCCATATGCCGAGTTCTCTTATAACAACAGCTATCAAGCCAGTCTGAAAATGGCCCCCTTTGAAGTTCTCTATGGACGTAAGTGTCGAACCCCTCTGAATTGGTCAGAAACTGGGGAACGACCGCTCGTGGGTCCAGATATTATTCAACAAGCCGAAGAACAAGTCCATATCGTCCGTGAAAATCTCAAGGCGGCTCAGGACCGCCAGAAGAGCAACTATGATCGCAAACGATGGGGTTTGACTTATCAACCTGGTGATCAAGCTTATCTACGTGTCACCCCTATGAAGGGCACTCACCGTTTTGGAATCAAGGGCAAGTTAGCTCCACGCTACATTGGTCCTTTCCGCATTATTGCAAGACGTGGTCAGGTGGCATATAAATTGGAATTGCCGCCGCAATTCTCTCATATCCACGACGTCTTCCATGTGTCGCAACTTCGTAAATGCTTCAAGGAATCTCCGCACCGATCTGTGGATCACGAGATGCTTGAATTGCAAGATGATCTTCTTATAAGGAGCATCCGATCCGCAATCCTCGATGAAGCTGAACGTCGAACCCTCAGAAGGTTACCAAGTTCCTCAAAGTGGTAGTGGTCAAATCATACTGAAGATGAAGCACTTGGGAACGCGAGGATAATCTTCGTGCGGAATACCCCGAACTTTTTCCTTCTACTTCTTAATTCTCGGGACGAGAATTCTGTTAGTAGAGGAGATTTGTAACACCCCCAGTGGTTAACTACAGTAATCACCCTTTTTGATTATGCCATGTCATCATGTTTAACAGTGCATGATCATATTTGCATCATAATGCATTTCAACTCTAACTCAAATTCAAATTAAATTAAAGTGGAAAATAAGTTGTCCACATAGAAACTAAATTGTTCATTAAATAGCAAATAAATCAGAGACAATTCTAAAATTGAAACCAACATCATTGGAGTTGGGTAAGTGACTCAAACATCTTCAAACAGCGACTAAAAACAATATTTAATAACCATTTATTAAATCTAATTAAGTATGAAATGATGTTTTGCCCAAACTAATTTAGGTGTTAGGAAATAAAGCACTGGTACTTATGGACCAGTCACATGTTTTACAAAATTCAATTTGAGCCCTAACTTTACAAAACAGGGTATGGATAAATAAAAGAGAAAAGAAAAGTAAAAAGGAAAAGCCCCCCCCCCCCGGACCAACTGGGCCGTGCCCAGCTGGCCACCAGGCACCACCCAGGCCGGCCCGCCGCCCCCCCCCCGGTCCACCCCAACCCTAACCTACCCCACTCCCCCCCCACCTCTCCCTTCCCCGATCGAAACTGGATCGGGATCGGGAGCTCCCGCACCGACGCGCCCCGTCGCCGCCTCGCCATCCGCCGCCGACGCCGTCGTAACCAACCGCCGCCGCCGCCTTCGTCCCCGCCGCCACGCCGGCGCTCCTCGTCGAGGCCACCTCACCTCCCCGTTCCCCCCCTCCCGATCCAGGAGTGGATCGGCGCCGCCCGCGCGCCACGACGCCGCGCCCGAGCGCTGCCCGACACCGTCGTCGTGTCTCCTCGTCGCCCCGCCACGTTCCTCCCTCTCCGTCGGCCCTGTCGCCTCCTCTCCTCCCGCTCCACCCCACAAATCCTTCTCCTTCCATCCACTCCTCCTCCCCCCCCCTCCTATGTTTCATTCCTCCTTCCACATCTTATACTGCACGGCCCCCTCTCCTCTCTTCCACCACGCCGCTCGACGCTCGCGCACTCGCGAGCCGCGGCCTCACCGCGTCGCGCTCGCCCGTCGTTCCCCTTGCGCGCCGTCGGGGCCCTGCACCGCTCCTGGCCGCGCCTCCCCTCCGGCCGCAGCCGCGCCCCGCGCGCGCTGCCCGCGGCCCCGCCGCCGCCGCCCCTGCGCGCGCTCGCGCATCGCCGTCCGCGCCCGCGTCTGGTGCCCCCTGCTCGCCCGCCGCGCCGCGCCCGCAGCGCCCGCGCGCACGCACCCCCCCGGTCGGCCCCCTGTGCCGCCGACAAACGGGGCCCAGCCCCAAAAACGTTTTAGAAAAAAAAAATGAATAAAAAAAAATAAAAATAAAAATAAAAATAATTAAATTAATTAATTAAATAATTAAATAGTTAATTAATTAAGTTAATTAATCCTGATTAGGTTAATTTAATTAAGTAGTTAATGTTAATTAAACAGTAATTTGATTAGTTAATCACTAATTAACCTAACAGCCTATGACAGGTGGGACCCACTGGTCCTGACGTCATGCTGACGTCAGCAAGACACTGTTTCGGATAATGTTAATTTAAATAATTAATTAAATTCCAGATATTAATAAAAACTTTAGAAAATCGTATTAAATAATCCGTAACTCAGATCGAAAAACTTTGTACATGAAAGTTGCTCAGAACGACGAGACGAATCTGATTACGCGGTCCGTTCGTCCGTCACGCGTCCCTAACTATCCGAACTTGCAACCGTTCCCCTCTTATCCTCTGTCCGACAATTCCAAAGACCCGGGAAATATCGTCAGATATTCTCCCGCTCCGTCTGTTACGTGTGATGCTGCGTTAGACTACCCCTAGCATCGTGTATCGTATTTGTCATGCTCATGTTTGCTATATATTTATACTGTTTCCTCCCCCTCTTCTCTCTCGATAGCCCCCGACCCTGACGTCGTCCCCGAGACCGACGCAGCTCCGGATCCCGAAGACACCATAGACGACCTTGCCCTTGCCGCCGAGCAACCAGGCAAGCCCCTCCCTTGAGCATACCGATATCGCCCATTCTAAATTTCTCATGCTTGCATTAGAATTACTGCTGCTGCTGCTTTACCTATTCTGATGCATAGCCTGTTCATTGTAACCTACTGTTGATAATTACCTACATATCCTAAACTGTTTAGTCTAGGCTGGGTAGAGACCTATCAGTGACCCCACTTATCCCGACTGCCGCGCTGGATCGTCAGAAGACCCGATCAATGGGATTGAAGACCAGGACCCGACACCGCACATCACCCCCCCTTAGTTGTAACGACACTGCAGCGTTACTATCGAGTGCCGAGGGTGAAACCTCTTGTAGCACTTCTGATGTTAACTCTGTAGAGTAGCTATTCGGTCGTGGTCATCGAGGGTGATTCCTCCTTCACCGCTTCCGATAACGACGCTGTCGTACAACACCTCAAATGTGGACCCAGTGAGGGTGATTCCTCCTAGTTCACCTTGATGGATACATCGAGTGGGAATTCAATGAGGGTGATACCTCGGATTCCCTGATGTTATGGACACACGGATACTTGGACCTTACATTGTTACTTGGAAAGGCGGGTCGACCCTGAGGGGTACCCGCGTGTGATGCGAAGGCGGGTTGCCAGTGTGGTGCCCGAGTGGTGAATACGAGGCGCGGCCGGGCATTCTTAACCCTTGCCGCAAGTCCTCGAGACGGGGCGACGGGGTCACATCTTTCGTGAGTCTCTGCTCGTTACCGCAAGCCCTAGTCCTAACGATTTGGATATTTGATCCGAGCAGGCCTCTGGCCTGATAGCACTAACCATCACGTGGGCATAGTATGGGCGTTCTGCATCGTATGCATCAGCCGAAAGCTCTGTCAGACGTCCAGTTCAGCAGTGCGGCATGGAGTGATTGGTGCCATTTCGGTGGTGCTTGGATCTGGGCCATGTACGCAACGACCCGGAGGGCGAGGGGCGATGGCCAAGACCCCCTTGCGCTTAGGATGTAGACCGGCGGGGACCTCTCTGCTGAGCTGTAGGTAGGGTTGCGATGTGTCGTTTGGCCGAGGCCGGGCACGACCCAGGAAAGTGTGTCCGGCCGAAGTTAATCGAGCGTGTTGGGTAAGTTGGTGCACCCCTGCAGGGAAGAACACTTCTATCGATAGCCGGTCCTACGGTAAAGGACACTCGGAGTTGTATCCTGATTGATACAATTTAGAACTGGATACCTGTGATGAGACCTGTATTTATGGCTCTGGAATTGCTTCTCGCAGGGAGTCGAGAAGGGATCTCAGGACGAGGTTTGAAGACGTTATGGCTCTGGGATTGCTTTCTCGCAGGGAGTCGAGAAAGGATCTCTGGGTGAGGTTGATATTATTACTGCTACATTATATGGTATTGTTCTACTCTCTTCTACTGCTGCAAGACCGCTGAAGATGCTAGTCTTCGATAGGACTAGGCCTTCTCTCTATTCTGGCATTTCTGCAGCCCAGTCCACATATACAGCCTCCCCTTGAAAATGTTGCATATGTAGTGTAGATCCTTGCTTGCTGAGTACTTCAGAGTACTCACGGTTGCTTTGTTTTCTTTCTCCCCATATCAGTTTGGTCGTGACCAGAGGACGGAGCCCCTGAGACAGATGCGCCGACGATCGCTACTACTATCCCGAGGATGGTTTTACCTCGAGCTTGCCGTCGACTAGGAGTAGGATCGGAGGTTCCCAGGCAGGAGGCCTTGTGCCTTTCGATCGTAGTGTTTTCTTTTGTCCCGCTTTCTAAGAGGCCTTTTCTGTGCTTTCTTTTATGTCTGTACTCAGATATCTGATGCTTCCGCTGACGCTTGTTCGTAAGCTTATGTATTCGAGCCCTCGAGGCCCCTGGCTTGTAATATAAAGCTTGTATGACTTTATTTATGTTTTAGAGTTGTGTTGTGATATCTTCCCGTGAGTCCTTAGGCTTGATCGTGTGCATTTGCGTGTATGATTAGTGCACGATCGGGCCGGGGGCGTCACAACGAGCGAGGCAATGCTATTCACCTGAGCCGAGTCATCTGGTGTCGCTCGTACAAAATATGGCATACTATCAGAAGTGAGAGAGGGGCTTGTTGCTGTGAATGATACTATGGGGACTTGGGTTATATTTCCAAGATTGGATATGAACACAACTTCTGATGATTTCTGGGGACCAATGATGGCTTGCACTTTGTAATTCTCCAATAATTCAATAGCTTTGGGAAGGGTAGAACAAAGAAAATGCTGGTCAGATAATATCTATGGAATGATCTGCAGTACTCAACAATTTCAAAATTGGAAAGAGGTTAAGAAAAACTCAGTTTTGGACCTTCCGGTTTTGATGAGTCAATACTCTAATTTAAAATCTTGCGTCTATACTCCCTAGACATAATAAAGAGCCAAATAATGTTACAAGAAGCTGATATTTGACAACACAAACATGTCCAAGGAAATACAAAATCTGAATTCTTATTAGGGAACACAATAGGGAAGAGACCCTGCTGTTGTTACACATATATTAAAAATATAAGTGTAATAGTGTAACACGCAAAAACCTCTTACTCCCTCAGATCCAAAATAAGTGTCGCACTTTTGAACTGGGGTTAATACAAAACCGCGACACCTATTATGGATTGGAGGTAGTATTTTTTTCCTCGTACGTAAATGACTTGTATGGACTTGGTTGGTGTTTTATCTATAAAGTGGGGCGAAAGCCTGTGTGGGAACAAAATAGTGTAACACCATGGAGAGATTCCCCGCTCCAAAATACATTCCATATTCGTAAGTCAAACTTTGTAAAGTTTGAGACGTCATTCTTCAATGTCCCCCCTTGCGCTCTGTGGGGAAACTCAGGCGGCGATTTAGCTATATCTATAAAGCGGGGTGAAAGCCTATTCTCTAAACTTTATAAAATTTGGCTAAGCTTATAGGAAAAATATATCAACATTCACAATACCAAATCAATATCATTAGATCCATAGTGGAATACATTGCCATATTGTATTTATTTCGTATTGCAAATGTTTATATATTTTCAATATAATTTTAGTCAAACTTAACAAATTTTAGCTTAAGACAAAACCAATATGCAATGCATTTTGGAGCAGAGGATTACGAGAAGATTGTATTCACAAGTCAGAAATATGAACCCGTCCACTCAGAAATGCCAGAGCTGAGTTCTGAGGTATTCTAACTGTTAGCAAACTTATACGGAATGGCATGAGCAAAATGTACTCCTTTCGTTGCACTTTTCCTGTGAAAATGCAAAGCTTGCATCTTGTTACATTGGTAGAAAGAACTCATGTATGTTGTTACCTCTCATCTCACAACTGGTTCTAACTTGTTATGGATGTTGGTTGCCGTGTATTTTGACTGTATAATTTCAAACCTTTAACTTAAATTTTGTATTACGATATTATACTGACAGTACAAAATTTCAATTAGAAGAAAATGCATTTAAATAGCAATCTAAATTCCAATTGCATCTAGATTATATAACATAATCCACGTATTATTGGATTTATTGTTGACTGGTGCATGTCTTTGCACAGGCCAAATATGCCATATGTTTTTTCATTGAGGTACTAATTTTCTATTTCGTATGGAATTATATCATTGACTTGTGGAGGTTTTCAATACATGTTTTAGTGACACATTAACAATGTCGAGGTTCTAGATTTTGCTTATCAATTGACGGTGTGGAGAGCTTGAACATGTTTTAATTTCAATTTTGAGGCCATACTATAATAGGGGATTGCTTGATTGAGGCCGTTTGGAGAAATTAATATGTCACTCAAGAATGGGGTTTCAACTGGAAATAAACCACCTTTTTCCAATTTAAAAAAATTCCTTTTCTATATTGTGATTTTCATACATCTTGCATTTGGTCTAAGATCACTCAACTATTCCCAACTAAATGGGAAGCATCGGAAACATCATATTTTCCAATTAAAAAGAGATGATGGCTCGGTAGTGAGTGATGCTGGATTGAAAGATAACATCACCAACTATTATAAGGGTTTATTTGGTTTGTCTAGGCACAACAATATTATGATGTCTAAAGCTTTTGGGGAAGATATCCCTCAACTTTTTTGTGGCAGAAAATAAATTCCTCACTACTCCTTGCATGAAAAGTGGGGTTTGGGAGGCTGTCTCTTGGATAGAACATAATAAAGCCCTTGGACCGGATGAATTTCGGTCCGAGTTTTACCAGGTATTAATTTTGGGAGGCGATCAAAGTTGACTTGATGGATCTGTTCCATGCATTTCATAGCAATGACCTAGCACTGTGTAATCTGAACTTTGGGGGTAATTAATTTGCTTCCAAAATTTAAAGAGGCCATGAGAATTCAACACTTCAGACACATTTGACTGCTAAATATGAGGCTCAAAGTGTTCACTAAAGTGGCAACAAATAGAATATCAATCAGGCTGTTGATCACGTGGTTCGTCCAACTCAAATGACATTCATTAAGGGTAGAAACATTCTTGGAGAAATTCTAATTCTTCTTGAGATTGTTCACGAGCTCCATCATATATGGGAGGAGTGATTTTTAAAATTGATTTGACAAGGCGTACTATAAATTTAATTGACATTTTCTTCTTCAGACCCTCTAGATGAAAGGATTTTCACCTTCTTGCTGCAAATTGGTGAGAAGGTTTATATCCGATGAAAGTGTTGGCACCAATGTTAGCAATAATTTAGAGCCATATTCCTAACAAAAAGGACCTACGTCAGTGTGTGTGTGTTGGGGGGGGGGGGGGGGGGGGGGGGGCTCTTTCACTGTCCTTTTTAATGTAGTTGCCAGCACTACTGGCAACAATGATCAAGAGAGCCAAGTCAGCGGATCTTATTAATAAGATGGAGCATCATCTGGTGGATGGCAGATTATCTATTCTATAGTATGCGGATGATACCATCGTATTTATGGATCTTGACATCGGAAAAGCAATGAAAGATAACCCTAAAACTAGCTTGGTACATTCGAGCAATTATCTGGTTTAGATACTATTTTTTTCATAAAAGTAAGATATTCTACTTTAACGAGGCGCATGAAGCAGCTGATCAGTACACTAGAATGAGCTTCTAGAAATGACTGATAGTCAAGCAATTTATCCTTAGGGGATAGACTGAATTAGATTCTTAGGCCAATGTATATGATCTCTTTCTTCCACGTCCCTTTATGTGACAGTACCTTAATTTGGAACTGTAATTGAACTAAAAACCCACGACACTTATTTTGGAACGGACGGAGTACGTATATAGCAAGTAAAATAAAATCCATTGTTCTTTCTGAATCCTGACTGCATACACACACATATATACCTGCTGATGCGGCCTTGATGTCACTGCCCATGGAGTCCCTAATGTGGAGAACAAGCTTCGTGCTGTAGTTCCGGTGGGCCGCGTAGAAGTCTTGAACGGCCAGCAAAACGCTGGTTCGCGCCACCTTCCCCACCGGCGATCCCAGGTCGAGGATCACCCCGACATGGAATCCATCTGCTTTGCCGATGGTGTTTTGGGCAAGGCCGAAATCGACAGCGAGTAACAGGAAGAGGATGATGGCTCCGCGTGCTCTCTCCATCACACTCTTCTTGTGCTGAGATGCACTAATTGCACCTCTTATATGCATCAAGGATGACGCTGGTGGTCAAACTGGGAGTAGCGACTGGCTGATTTGTGACAGGTTAGTTGTTGTTTATCCTTGGTCACTGGACTTTGGGGTGTGTTCTATTCGCAGCCAAACTAAGGGAAATTCAACCGGAGTTGCCTCTGGATAAATGAATTCTCGCATGCATGAGACGACAAGAGGGATCAAAGATACACGGTACGAATCGGTCCATGGAACCTGTGCGCACACGTTCAGCGCGGATTGACTTTGATAATTAATTTGTCTGCGCAAACGAATGATCTTTTTATATACTCCCTCCGTTTCAAAATGTAGTGCGTATAGATTTTTTGGAAAGTCAAACTTTGTAAACTTTGATCAAGTTTATAGAGAGAACTACTTATATCTACAATATCAAATATATAAAATATGAAACTATGTCTTATGACGAATCTAATGATATATGTTTGGCCTTCTAGATGTAAATGTTTTTCTCTACAAACTTGGTTAAAGTTGATGAGGTTTGACTTTTCAAAAAATCTATAGGCACTACATTATGGAACGGAGGGAGTATGTGCAATCATGTGAGAGCTCTTTTAAAAATCGTCAATCAAGAATTATAAGTTCCTAAACACCATCAGAGGTGGGCGACAATTGGGAGGAACCGATACACCATGACGATGTGAATCACTTGAAAAATAAACGTATTCGTTCCGTTGCAAAGAACCTTGAACCTGACCTCGGGGAGTAGACGCGTGTGATGTGAGTGGTGTTGGTCGTCCCGTCTACCATCACACACATAGAACATGACGCTTGACCCGGTGCACAAGTCTATCCAACGTCCAACACAGGTCTTGGAGGGCCATGCGAAAAGCTCGACTTTGAGAGGGGCCCACGCAGTGGTGGAGCTTGATCAAAATTATAGGAGGGGCTAACCCATGTAGGAGGGGCCATTCAATCAAAAATTAGGCAAAAACTCAATCATTTCTGTCTAATTAGGTGCTAATGATATAACAAAACAACACTAGTTGGGGGGGGGGGGGGGCATCACTAGTAGAAAACAGGGCATCAGTCCCGGTTCCAGAGGGACCGGAACTAAAGCCCAAAACCTTTGGTCCCGGTTCGTTTACGAACCAGGACAGAAGGGGCTCCACGTGGCCACTGCGGGGCGCCCAGGCAGGAGAACCTTTAGTCCCGGTTGGTAACACCAACCGGAACCAAAAGGCTGCCACGCGTCAGCAGCTCGCAGGCGCTGGGATTTTTTTTTTAAAGGGGGGGGGGGTTTATTAGGGGTTTTGGATGGTTTAATTAGGGGTTTCATATTGTGTTAGCTATAGCTACTACATATAGAGATAAGTGACATCTCTTTCTCCGTGCTTGGTCGACGCTAGCTACTACATATAGAGAGAACTCGACGCTCCTAAGCAAATGAAGGAACCATTAATTACACAAGATCATCATGAACATATACAGAGAGAAGTGACATCTCTTTCTCCGAGATTGGTCGAACAACAAGTTTTCGTATTTCTATCCGACGCTACTACATATATACAATATAACATATCTTACGATCCCTGACATCATCTAACGATAGTCAGCTTCAATTTCCACATGGTATTCTCCGTCTTTATGTATGACATGGTCAAGAAAGAATCCCGCCAATTCCTCTTGAATTGCTTGTATGCGATCATGTGGTAGGAGTTCATCCCGCATCTGCCACATCTAATTTAAAGAAGGGGGTCAATATATGTATATATATATATATATATGAATGAAACTCAGCACAATTGATGGTAATAAAATAAAATTGTGAATATTATTGTTTACGTACTTCATATTATTTGTCAGAGTAGCCCCGTTGAGAGGTCGCGCTGTGGATGAACTCGCAAACGTAGTATCCACATAAATTATTCCCGCCTTCCTGCCACAAACACTTTACGAGAATAGAGTTCAATCAAACTAATAATCAAGCATGATAAATGGTATTGATGAAACTAGAATCAATGGGAGATGCGCGGAACTAGCTAGTACTACTTACTTTCGGGTGTGTAAATCGCAGCTCCCTCGGCAGTCCCGGAACGATTCCGGTGAACTCTTTCCAAACCCTGCCAGACAAAGAAAATAATTACTTGATATCCGGAAATGAACAAAGTTGCCGATATGATATGGTGCGCACCAATAAGCGATAATGATCGATTGAACTTACTTCTAGAGCATTGCAGTCATGTCCGCATACGTATTGGGATCTTTTCGTCTCGAGTCTAAGACAGTTACTACTCCCCGGTCAAGCTTAATCTCTAGCAGAATAAAGTGGAAGTTACGCACGCATGCATAACTCATCAATTACATTACTATAACCTCGAGTAAGCAAAACCGAATATGCACAAGACAGTAACGCTCACTTGAAATTGTAAGGAAAGAGTATTTTCCCTTTGTTTTGATTTCGAAGCAACGATTGTAGCAAGTTGTCCTCGGTATCTTCGACTCTGTTTTTAACCGACCATTCATTTATGGTATTTGGGTTAATGAATCCAATGTCATAGATTTGTGCTTTTTTGCATTCGACGATCTTCAGTCTGCATAATATAGTGAGGATAATTATATATACATGCAATGAAAGAGCTGAGCTATAGAGACTTAATTACAGAAGTAATACTTACAGACAGTAGCAAGTCATGAGTTGTTTGTCGAGGGCGTCTTGATTGAATAACTGGAATAACTCCACGAATTCAACAGGCATCACCTCAGTTCCAACGAGGTCGTGCTCCTTTTTAATTGCCAGCATCAAACTATTCTTCCCAGACTTCTTGTAGGTATCCATGTACCATTCATGCAATCTTCGCATCATCGTTGCTAGAGAAGGATGATCAGGTTTGACGAGAGGCTTCCCGTGCTCGTATCTGAAGATATCTACTACCTCTAACATTTCAAACTGTACATCATCGGCCAGGTAATCAGCAGGATTGGTACCGGGCACTAGCCCCGGATGATTAGCGACGATATCGCTAGACACCTTGAGCGGGGGGCACGATTGCTTCGCCTGTTCGCCGAGCTGGGGAATTGTTTTCCCATTTCTTCGTTTTGCTTCTCTTGCAGCACTGCAAGTACTTCCCGACCGCTGCGCTTCCTTATATGTCCTTTCAATAATGTGCTCATAGTTGGATTGCGGCGGAGACGGTGGTGGTCGCTTAAGGGCTCGCAAGAGTGCGCTTCACTTTCACCTGATCTATTGTTTCCTTAGGAGGTGGAGGTTTCCGTGCAAAATGGGTCTCCACTTCGGCAGCATTGATTTCCGCGGTTTCCTCGTTGGTCCTCTCATATGGTAACTTTTCCAGAGGCTTGAGGCTTGGACCGTATTTGAAATTCTTCCCGCCTCTTGTACTGCTAGCCGCCGGAGCGGCGTCGTCTCTCTTCCGCCGTTGCTGATGCGGCGGAGTCCGCTGACACGCCGGAGGAGGCAGAGTGCTCCGACGCGCCGGAGGAGGCGGAGGAGGAGGCGGAGTGCCCTCACACGCCGAAGGAGGCGGAGTGCCCTGATCACTCGCCGGAGGAGGAGGCGGAGGAGAAGGCGGAGTGCCCTGACTCGCCAGAGGAGGAGGAGGAGGAGGCGTCTAGTTTGGAAGCTTGATGTACTCCTTCCTCCATAGACATGTACTCTCAAAGCATAAACCAGATGATTCTCCCCTTCACCTGTAGGGTGGTCAAGCTCCAGCTCCTGAAATCCCTCCATTATTTCATCCACCGTCACAACAGCATAGCCATGTGGAATCGGACCGTAGTGAAAAGTTCCGTCAGCTTGAGGAGGTGCAACAGAGCCGACAGCCGCCTTCAAAGTCAGGTTCTGCCATTTCGTCATAAGCTCGCAATGTTCAGCCTCCGTGATAGTATCCACGGGGTAGCGAGGAGCCGTGAAATCAGACTGAACAAGCTCCGTAGAAGCCACACTGCTTCTCCGCTGAGATGGTGGGGTAGCTTCTGGGGCAGGATCTTCGTGCCGCTGAGATGGTTGGCCGGCAGCTGCAAGTTCCTCTAGCTTCGCTATTCTTGCATTAAGCTTCTGCATTTCGCTCAGCTCCGCTTTCCTCTTTCTCTCTCGGCTTTTGTAACCGCCTGCGCCGGGAAACCCAACCACCCACGGAACGGAGCCTGGTGTGCCTCGTGTTCGTCCAGGGTGCTCAGGATTCCCGAGGGCCTCAGTCAGCTCGTCCTTCTCTTTGTTGGGAATGAACGTCCCTTTCTGCGCTGTGCTGATATATTTCTGAAGCTTCTTAATGGGTATTGCAAGTTGCTTGTCCGTCCAACGACACTCCCCTGTTTCTGGGTCCAAAGTTCCCCCAACCCCGAAGAACCAAGTCCTTGAACGGTCTGGCCAGTTCAATGTCGCTGGTTGGACCCCTTTAGCAAGCAGGTCTTGCTCATCTTTGTCCCACAACGGCCGGGCTTTGTAGTAGCCACCTGACCCTATGTGATGGTGATACTTCTTCTTTGCAGCATTTTTCTTGTTTGTCTCTGACCTTTGCTTACCCTTCTCTGATGTCTTGTAGGCTACAAATGCGGGCCAGTGATCTCTTATCTTCTCATATCGGCCCTTGAATTCTGGAGTCTTCCCTTGCTCGACAAACTTTGTGTTCAACTCTTTCTTCCAGTTCCTGAATAGATCTGCCATCTTCTTAAGAGCAAACACCTTGACCTTTGGCTCTATAACTGGCTTATTCGAATCCTCCTCTGGCGGTAGGGTGAAATTTGCCATCAGCGCGGTCCAAAGATCAGCTTTTTGTCTATCCTGGACATAAGAAACTTCAGGGTGGTCCTTACTCTTATTCCATTGCTCGACACTGATTGGGACGCTGTCCCTAACAATAGCTCCGCACTGACTAACAAATGTGTCCTTCGTCCGCTTGGGTTCAATCGGTTGGCAATCGTCCGCGATTGCTGTGATCATGAACCTTTCATCCCGGCGCAACCTTTTCTTCGGGCCTCGTCTCCTTACGGAAGTTTGGCTCGATCCGGAGGGCTATAAAAGAAGAAAGAAGCGTTAATATATGTACATACCAAAACAATTAATGCATCAAGTCAGCACAGGCTTAATTAATATATATATACCTCGCCGGACTTTGCAACAGCTCCCTCCTCCGTTCGGTCACCGGAGCCGTCATCATGGTCTTCTTCCTCTGCCATTCGGTCACCGGAGCCGTCATGATCTCCTTCCTCCTCCATTGTTGGATCACCGGAGCCGTCATCCTCTCCTTCCTGACCATCGGTGTCGTTGAGAAACGACAAGACATCACCTCCGTCGCGGATTATATCCCCCAACAACTCTTCTTGTTCTAAGTCTCTGTCCATAGTTTCTGCAAATATTACAACATGGCAATATACAAACATGAGAGATGGATATATTAGTGGCAAACATAGACCTAGCTAATTAATCACAACAAGGAATCATATGCATATATGAGCAATGGATTAGTTGCGGACCGCCTCTCTCATGCATGTCCGACGTGCCCCCTCATGTCGGAGTTATCGGGGTTATACTTTCAGAAGATGACACTTTGCAAAAAATAATCGCTATGCCTCGACAACGCTCTTTAAACTTGGTAAATTTGGGTGGCCTCGACGCTTATAGGGTTTGGGGTGGCCTCGACAACGCTTCTAGGGTTTGGGGTGGCCTCGACAACGCTTTTTCAGTCTCGGTTTGGCGAGAGGGGGTTTATCGACGTCCCCCCTCATGTTGAAGAGTTACCGGAGTTTTCTATGAACAAAAAAAATACTACCTATCACATCTCAGTCCCGATTTGGGTGGACTCGAGAGTTTGGTCGGGCGAGAGGGGGTTGATCGACGTCCCCCCTCATGTCGAAGTGCTAGGAGTTTTCTATGAACAAAAAAAAAATTCCACATGACATGTCCGACGACCGGACCGCCTCTCTCATGAATGTCCGACGTCCCCGCCTCTCTCATGAACAAAAAATATATTCTATGAATAAAAAAATCATCATATTCTATGAACAAAAAAACATCATATTCCATCCACATCCATGCATACATATGAACAAAAAAACATCATATATATGATCATCTATGAAAAAAAAATCATATTCTATGAAAAAAAATCATCATATATATGAACAAAAAAATTATGAAAAATCAGGACATATCATCATATATACACATACATATCATCATATACACTACATATCATCTATGAAACAAAAACATCATATATATGAAAAAAAAATAGGACAGAGAGAGGAGGACAGGGAGGAAGGGGGCGCCGCCCGGACCGAACGGGGAGGAGAGGTGCGGCGTGGTCGGGGCAGGCCGGGGGCGCGGGGCGGCGTCGGGGCAGGGGCACGGGGCGGCCGGCATTGAGGAAGGGGGCACGGGGCGGCCGGCGTCGAGGCAGGGGGCACGGGGCGGCGCGTCAGGGCAGGGCAGGGCAGGGGCGCAGGGCGGCGCGTCAACGTCGGGGCAGGGACGGCGCACGTCGACGGCGATGGCGACGAGGAGCGGGCGGCGACGGCACCGGCGACCTCGGGGCGGCTCAGGGAGGCGACGACGTCGAGGGCAGCAGCAGCAGCCTGGCGGCGTCGTCGAGAGAAGAATGGCGGGTGGGGGGAAATTTCCTAAGTCTTGGGTTATATAGCAACCACCTTTGGTCCCGGTTCGTGGCACCAACCGGGACCAATGCCCCCCTTTAGTCCCGGTTGGTGCCACAAACCGGGACCAAAGGTCTCTTTTTGTCAGCCCAAAGGGCGGGAAGCAGAGACCTTTGGTCCCGGTTGGTGGCACGAACCGGGACGAACGGGTAGCATTGGTCCCGGTTGGTGCCACCAACCGGGACCAAAGGTGGGTATTGGTCCTGGTTGGTGCCACCAACCGGGACGAAAGGGGTGTGCTGCCCGGGGCCAAAAGTTTAGTCCCACCTCGCTAGCTGAGAGGGCTCGAGAGTGGTTTATAAGCGCTGCTGCGCCAACCCTCTCGAGCTCCTCTCAACTGCAGGCTTACGGGCCTAATCGCACACTCCTCTACCTGTGGGCCTACTGCGGGCCTGAATCCTGGCCCAACTAGCTGGTTGGGTTTCTAGTCGTATTCAGGTCGTGGTGGCCCAGTAGGTGGCATTTTTTCTAATTTCTTTCCAGTTTTTTGTTTTCTTTTTTGCCTTATTTATTTTCTTTTGTTTGTACTTACTAAATACTTACAATTTTTCAGTGATTCTTTTTGCTTTTAGGTCACAAAAATTATAAACTTTCTGTTAGTGCCATTAGTTTTCAAATTTGAATAGTTTAAATTTGAATTCTTTTAAATTTGTGTGAATCACTAGTTTGTGAATAACTTTACTATAAAAATAGATTTTAAGTGATTATTTTTTCTGCTATTTAATATACTTGTGTTTTATCATTATATTCAATTTGGTATTTTTTGGTTATTTTAAATGTCTGTTTAAAAAAACAGATTTTGTTATTTTAGTTTGCTATTAAGTTTCTAACAAATAAATTTCTTTATGAAAATTCTTTTTGCTATTAATGTTTTTGAACAAAAAATACTTGGATAGGTATTAGTGCATAAATTTTATAAAAATTTAGTTTCAAAAATACTAGAGGTTTATAAAATCTTTTTAGTTGATTCCTTTTGCTATTAGAGTTTTATAAAAGCTTTTTAGTTGATTCTTTTTGCTATTGAAGAATATTATAGTTTTGTTTTAGTTGATCATAACAGAATATTTTAATTGATTATTTTTAGTTCATTCTTTTTGCTATTAGAGTTTCATAAAAGTTTTCTAGTTCATTCTTTTTGCTATTAGTTCATTCTTTGAGCTAAATGACCCTGAAATTGTAAAGCACTTCAAATGAACTCTGAAAAGGTTGAAAGTTGGCAATGTATCATCATTTCACCCACATAGCATGTGCTAAAAAGTTGAGAGGGTTATGGCAAAAGCTGGATGCACTTCGTGTACAAAATGGACAATCTCTTTCGAAGTATCAGGGTTTCATACGAAAACTCATCTGTTACAAAGGGATTTCATTTTTTTGAACTTATTTGAACTCCAGACTTTTTGTGTGTTCAAAATGCACCATTCAAAGCCACATCATCAATTTTCAACCCTTTCTGACTTCATTTGGTATTTTTATGCATTTACTGATTTTTTAAAGCTAAATGACCCTGAAATTGAAAAGCACTACAAATGAACTCTGAAAAGGTTGAAAGTTGGCATGGTATCATCATTTCACACACATAGCATGTTCTAAAAAGTTGAGAGGGTTACAGCAAAAACTAGATGCACTTCGTGTACAAAACGGACAATCTCTTTCGAAGTATCAGGGTTTCGAACGAAAACTCATCTGTTACAAAGGTATTTCATTTTTTTTGAACTTATTTGAACTCCAGACTTTTTGTGTATTCAAAATGAACCATTCAAAGCCACATCATCAATTTTCAACCCTTTCTGACTTCATTTGGTATTTTTCATGCATTTACTGATTTTTTAAGACTAAATGACCCTGAAATTGAAAAGCACTACAAATGAATTCTGAAAAGGTTGAAATTTGGCATGGTATCATCATTTCACCCACATAGCATGTTCTAAAAATTTGAGAGGTTACGGCAAAAACTGGATGCACTTCGTGTACAAAACGGACAATCTCTTTCGAAGTATCAGGGTTTCGGACGAAAACTCATCTGTTACAAAGGTATTTCATTTTTTTGAACTTATTTGAACTCCAGACTTTTTGTGTGTTCAAAATGAACCATTCAAAGCCACATCATCAATTTTCAACCCTTTCTGACTTCATTTGGTATTTTTCATGCATTTACTGATTTTTTAAAGCTAAATGACGCTGAAATTGAAAAGCACTACAAATGAACTCTGAAAAGGTTGAAAGTTGGCATGGTATCATCATTTCACCCACATAGCATGTTCTAAAAAGTTGAGAGGGTTACGGCTAAAACTGGATGCAGTTCGTGTACAAAATGGACAATCTCTTTCGAAGTATATCAGGGTTTCGGACGAAAACTCATCTGTTACAAAGGGATTTCATTTCTTGACATGTAACTGCAGTGATATTCTAGATCAAAGGCATCATCATAATAGTTGTGGAGAGAAAGTCTTCACTTTTTCTTCGCTTGTGTCCTTTGCTTATTGCGCCGTAACCATGGATAATCTTCATCGTTTAACAGGGTGCTTGGGTCAGCCTTGACTTTGAAGGGAAGAATTTCATGAAACTTTTCATAATCTTCAGACATGTCTGTCTTGCCCTCCACTCCCACGATGTCTCTTTTTCCTGAAAAAACTATGTGGCGCTTTGGCTCATCGTATGATGTATTCGCTTCCTTATCTTTTCTTTTTCTCGGTTTGGTAGACATGTCCTTCACATAGAAAACCTGCGCCACATCATTGGCTAGGACGAATGGTTCATCTGTGTACCCAAGATTGTTCAGATCCACTATTGTCATTCCGTACTGTGGGTCTACCTGTACCCTGCCTCCTGACAGATTGACCCATTTGCACTGAAACAAAGGGACCTTAAAATCATGTCCATAGTCAAGTTCCCATATGTCCACTATGTAACCATAATATGTGTCCTTTCCCCTCTTGGTTGCTGCATCAAAGCGGGCACCACTGTTTTGGTTGGTGCTCTTTTGATCTTGGGCGATCGTGTAAAATGTATTCCCATTTATCTCGTACCCTTTGTAAGTCAATACAGTCGAAGATGGTCCCCTGGCCAACGAGTATAGCTCATCAGAAACAGCGTTGTCAGCCATGAGACGTGTTTGCAACCAACTGCCGAAAGTCCTGATGTGTTCACATGTAATCCAGTCGTCACACTGCTCCGGGTGTTTGGAGCACAGAATATTCTTGTGTTCATTGACATACGGGGTCACCAAGGTAGAATTCTGTAGAACTGTGTAGTGTGCTTGAGACCAAGAATGCCCGTCCCAACATATTATTGAGTTCGCTCCTAGCATGCCTTTTCCAGTCAGTCTCCCCTCATACCATGATTGAGGGAGACCAATCTTCTTAAGGTCAGGAATGAAGTCAACACAAAACCCAATGACCTCCTCTGTTTGATGGCCCGTGGAGATGCTTCCTTCGGGCCTAGCATGGTTATGAACATATTTCTTTAAGACTCCCATGAACCTCTCAAAGAGGAACATATTGTGTAGAAATATAGGGCCCAGAATGGCAATCTCGTCGACTAGATGATCTAGGATGTGCGTCATGATATTGAAGAAGGATGGTGGGAACACCAACTCGAAACTGACAAGACATTGCGCCAGATCACTCCTTAACCTTGGTAGGATTTCTGGATCGATCACCTTCTGAGAGATTGCATTGAGGAATGCACATAGCTTCATAATGGCTAATCGAACGTTTTCCGGTAGAAGCCCCCTCAATGCAACCGGAAGCAGTTGCGTCATAATCACGTGGCAGTCATCAGACTTTAGGTTCTGAAACTTTTTCTCTGCCATATTTATTATTCCCTTTATATTCGACGAGAAGCCTGATGGGACCTTCATACTGAGCAGGCATTCAAAGAAGATTTCCTTCTCTTCTTTGGTAAGAGCGTAGCTGGCAGGACCTTCATACTGCTTTGGAGGCATGCCGTCTTTTTCGTGCACACGTTGCTGGTCCTCCCGTGCCTCCGGTGTATCTTTTGTCTTCCCATACACGCCCAAGAAGCCTAGAAGGTTCACGCAAAGATTCTTCGTCACGTGCATCACGTCGATTGCAGAGCGGACCTCTAGGTCTTTCCAGTAGGGTAGGTCCCAAAATATAGATTTCTTCTTCCACATGGGTGCGCGTCCCTCAGTGTCATTCGGAACAGATAGTCCGCCGGGACCCTTTCCAAAGATTACTTGTAAATCATTGACCATAGCAAGTATGTGATCACCAGTACGGACGACGAGCTTCTTCCGGTGATCTGCCTCACCTTTGAAATGCTTGCCTTTCTTTCGACATTGATGGTTGGTCGGAAGAAATCGACGATGCCCCAGGTACACATTCTTCCTGCATTTGTCCAAATATATACTTTCGGTGTCCTCTAAACAGTGCGTGCATGCGTGGTATCCCTTGTTTGTCTGTCCTGAAAGGTTACTGAGAGCAGGCCAATCATTGATGGTTACAAACAGCAATGCATGTAGGTCAAATTCCTGCTCGTCGTGCTCATCCCACACACGTACACCTTTTCCATTCCACAGTTGTAAAAGTTCTTCAACTAATGGCCTTAGGTACACATCAATGTCGTTGCCGGGTTCCTTAGGGCCTTGGATGAGCACTGGCATCATAATGAACTTCCGCTTCATGCACAGCCAAGGAGGAAGGTTATATATACATAGAGTCATGGGCCAGGTGCTATGATTGCTACTCTGCTCCCCAAAAGGATTAATGCCATCCGCGCTTAAACCAAACCATACATTCCTTGCGTCACCTGCAAAGTCCCCCCACTTCCTCTCGATTTTTCTCCACTGCGACCCGTCAGCAGGTGCTCTCAACTTCCCGTCTTTTTTACGGTCCTCTTTGTGCCATCGCATCAACTTGGCATGCTCTTTGTTTCTGAACAGATGTTTCAACCGTGGTATTATAGGAGCATACCACATCACCTTGGCAGGAACCCTCTTCCTGGGGCGCTCGCCGTCAACATCGCCAGGGTCATCTCGTCTGATCTTATACCGCAATGCACCGCATACCGGGCATGCGTTCAAATCCTCGTACGCACCACGGTAGAGGATGCAGTCATTAGGGCATGCATGTATCTTCTGCACCTCCAATCCTAGAGGGCATAGAACCTTCTTTGCTCTGTATGTACTGTCGGGTAATTCATTATCCTTTGGAAACTTCTTCTTCAATATTTTCAGTAGCTTCTCAAATCCGTTGTCAGATACACCATTGTCTGCCTTCCATTGCAGCAATTCCATTGTGGTACCGAGCTTTGTGTTGCCATCTTCGCAATTGGGGTACAACCCTTTTTTGTGATCCTCTAACATGCGATCGAACTTCAACTTCTCCTTTTCACTTTCGCATTGTCTCTTTGCATCAACAATGACCCGGCAAAGATCATCATCGGGCACATCATCTGGTTCCTCTTGATCTTCAGCTTCCCCTGTTGCAGCATCACCGTATTCAGGGGGCACATAGTTGTCATCATCCTCTTCTTCTTCGTTGTCTTTCATCATAACCCCTCTTTCTCCGTGCTTGGTCCAAACATTATAGTGTGGCATGAAACCCTTCTCAAGCAGGTGGATGTGAAGGGTTTTCGCGTCAGAGTAAGACTTCGTATTCCCATAGATAGGGCATGGACAACACATAAAACCATTCTGCTTGTTTGCCTCAGCCACTTTGAGAAAATTATGCACGCCCTTAATGTACTCGGAGGTGCGTCTGTCACCGTACATCCATTGCCGGTTCATCTGCGTGCATTATATATAATTAAGTGTGGCAAAAACCATTACAGAACATCATGAATAGAGAAGTGACCAAATTAATAGAAAGTTCATCATCACATTAAAACCAAAGTACAATAGTGATCAAATGTTATTACTGAAAAAATAAATACATAAAGTTCATACATAGTTCTCATTGAACAACATATAGCTCTCTAGAGCATCTAATTAAACCATTTCAATGCAACAACAAATGCGATCATAATCGCAACTAAGGTAACAATTGATCCAACGGCATAATGATACCATGCCTCAGTATGAATGGCATATTTTTTAATCTTTCTAATCTTCAAGCGCATTTTATCCATCTTGATCTTGTGATCATCGACGATATCTGCAACATGCAACTCCAATGCCATCTTCTCCTCCTCAATTCTTTTCAATTTTTTCTTCAAGTAATCGTTTTCTTTTTCAACTAAATTTAACCTCTCGACAAGAGGGTCGGTTGGAATTTCCGGTTCACATACCTCCTAGATAAAACATCTATGTCACGTTGGTCGGCATAATTGTCATAAACAGTAAATGAAACAAATAGTTATAAAAGATAATATATACCACATCAGAATCATAGACAGGACGAGGGCCGACGGGGGCGGATACCAAAACCATCACACTATATAATAACAAACAATAATAAAAGTAAGAAAATTATAAAATTATCAATGTAAATCATACAAGTAAGAATTTTTTTCTTTTAGAAAGAAGATAAGAACAAGAGGCTCACCACGGTGGTGCCGGCGATGAGATCGGCACGGGCGATCGACGGCGGTGAGGACGGGGACGGGACAGGACGGACCGCCAAACATAGACAAATCTTGAGGAAAATGGAGTTTGGACAAGGAGCTTCGAGAGGAGAAAGCTTAAGTGTGGCTCGGGCATTTCATCAAACACCTCATGTGCATAGGAGGTGAGCTAGAGCACCACAAAGCTCTCCCACGACCGGCCAAAAAAACAGAGCAGTGCACTGCTCTGCTCGCGGGCAGGGGGTATATATAGGCCTCCCTTTAGTCCCGGTTGGTGGCCAAACCGGGACTAAAGGACCACATTTGGTCCCGGTTCCAGCCACCAACCGGGACTAAAGGTTGTGGGCCAGGAGCGAGGCCCATTGGTCCCGGTTCGTATCTGGAACCGGGACCAAAGGGGTCAGACGAACTGGGACCAATGGCCCCCGAGGCCCGGCCGGCCCCCTGGCCTCACGAACCAGGACTGATGCCCCCTTTGGTCCCGGTTCATGAGTGAACCGGGATTAATGCCCTTACCCAGGCCTCAACCAAAGCCCTGTTTTCTACTAGTGCATGGCCTAGGTTGGCCCTAAGGAAGCTCCACCACTGGGCCCACGGCTTCCACGCCAACATGTGCCACTTACATAAGACCATGCCCTCGAAGACCAGGCGATAGCCTATCTTGTAGGAGTGCACCTGATGTCCTACATATGCACATGGTTGAGTTGTAGCTTTTTCGAAGTAAAAGTATCGATTCAAGAGAGAGCTTTAGAAAATGATATTTAACTCTTATAGAGGTTTATCGAATGTGCCTATAAGCTAATTGCGATCCAAAGCAAAATGATGCCGAGGTGAAAACACTGCAAGAGCGCGCGAGCACGCAATAACTAAAGTAAAGAATAAGAGAGTAATGAAAGCGATGAAATATGCAGTAGAGCTATCTAAGACATTCTCAGGGAGTCCGGATTGAACACTAGTGTGTACGTTACTTAATTATGCAAATGCACAATTCTGAGTTCAGATAACTAATCCACTTTATATGTTTGTATGCGTGGACGGAGCCAAGTACAGATGCGTGCATACTACCACAACTCCGTGGCATGCATGCCACCACCGTTCCTCCCTACTGGATAGAGGCAACAACGATTAAAGGGTCTCCCCATGGACATAGCTAAATGCAGTCTCCCTTATTCCCCTATCTGTGTTCGATGAACGAGGCATACTTTTTATAACAATTTGTATTATTATTTTAGGACTAACCTATTAATTCAGTGCCCAGAGCCAGTTGTTATTTTCTGCATGTTTTTGGTTTTCCAGAAAATTCATATTTGCGAAGCTAAGCGGGGATTTACAAGGATTTATTTTGGAAAATAAGAGACCCAAGGGACCTGGACCCACCTGGAGAGGAGCTCCAGGGGCTCCAGACGGTTGCCCCACACAGCCACCCTAAATCCTAAACCTTAAACCCTAAACCCTAAACCCTAACCCTCCTAGGGCCGTGATGGGCCCCTAGGAGTGGTGTAGGTCGGTTGGGGTTGCCCTTTGGAGGGTAGCTTGCCCCAGAAGTCGTGGAACCACCATAAAAATTTCAAATTTTTCTGACTTTCAAATCTCTGTGGGTCGATAAAATGGTGAAACCTCCTAGATTTCAACGCAGAGAGATAGACAGAAAGTTCCAAGATCCAATCTCAGGGTGCCTCTCGCCCTGGGAGGCCAAGAACACCATGGACCAGTGGGAGAAGCCTTCTCTCATCTAGGGAGAAGGCCAAAGAAGAATAAGGAGGGGGGCTCTCTCCCCCTTTCTTCCGGCGGCGCCGGAGTGCCGTCGGGGGAACCATCATCACCGTAATCGTCTTCATCAAGCATCCGCGAATACTAACAAGTTCATTAATATAAATTATGAAGCCCCTACCTATGAGGATATTAAAAAGAGCCAAAGAGCCAAAAGAAAATATGAGCCGAAGAGAGAATAAAGAGAGAGGAGGCACACTACTATCCTTTATACACATTTATGCTTCAAAGTAGCACCATGTATTTCATATAGAGAGTTTTCGTATGTTTCATCATTATACTAGTGGGAATCTTTATGTTATAGAAGTTGGCTTGCATATTCCAATGATGAGCTTCCTCAAAATGCTTTAGTTCTTTGTGAGCAAGCAAGTTGGATGCACAACCCATTAGTTCATTTGGAGAGATTTTGTACATTCATAGCTCTAGTGCATCCATTGCATGGCAATCCCTACTCCTCGCATCAATACCGACTATAAGGCCTCTAAATTGACTAATGGCCAGCTGCATTGGTGTGAGACTTACTTTATTTTTGACTTCTTTTAAAACCTCCATCATTATTCTATTTGCCATCTAAGTGTTAAGGTCGGAGCTCACGCTCAAGTATTGTGTGGGGCTTTAGTAGTTGACTCGAGGTGAGTGTAACTCAAGTACCTGATCTTGCGCCTGAGCTTGTTCATGATTTGATTGTCATTCTGCTAGGAAGACCGAGCGTACTATGTTTCTGTGATACACCTGCTTGCTTTTGCTTTTCATATGGAAACATGTATTTTAACATCTTTTATTCTTGGAAGTCAATGGTTTGTTTATCTATAATACTTTGTTAAATGTCAAACTATAGACAATTGTTGAATCACTTTTATCTTAAGTCACAAAACTATACATCATTTGAAGAAGATTATGTAAGGTAGCACTCAACATAAAAAAATATCTTTGTTTTATCATCAACTTACTCGCGGACAAGCATGGGGATGCAAATGCGTCTGAACATATCTATAATTTTTGATTACTTCATGCTATTATCATACCACTTTTAAATTCTTTTTATAGAAATTTATATTATTTTACTGGACTAACCTATTAATTGAGTGCCTAGAGCCAAGTGCTGTTTTCTGCATGTTGTTGGTTTTCCAGAAAATCCATATATGTGGAGCTAAAAAATACACAGGGATTTACGAGGATTTATTCTTAAAAATAAGTGACCTAAGGGACCTGGATCCACGTGGAGGGGAGCTTCGAAGACTCCATGCGGTTACACCAAGCAGCCACCCTCCTAGGGGCGTGGTGGGCCCGTATGGGATCTGTAGAGTCCGATTGGGGTTGGGCCCGTATGGGATTTGTAGACTTCGATTGGGGTTGCCTTTGGAGGGTAGCTTACCCCAGAAGCCTTGGAACCTCTTAAAAAATTTCAGATTTTTCTGACTTTCGGACCACCGTGGGTCGATAAAATGGTGAAACCTCCTAAATTTCAACGCAGAGAGATAAACAGAAAGTTCCAAGATCCAATCTCAGGGGTGGCTCTCGCCCTCGGGAGGCCAAGAGTACCATGGACCAGATGGAGAACCTTCTCCCATCTAGGGAGAAGTCCAATGAAGAAGTAGAAGGAGGGGGGCCTCTCCTTCCCTCTCTTCCGGCGGCGCCGGAGTGCCGCCTGGGGAAACATCATCACCGCCATCATCTCCATCAACTTCGTTGTATCCATCAACATATCCATCACCTTCCCCCCCTCTATATAGTGGTCCACTCTCCCATAACCCACTATAATATCCCTCTGTTGAACATGGTTTTTGATGCTATGAAATATTACCCAATGATTTGTTTCATTGGTGTCATGTGTGAGTAGATCTTTTTTGTCCTATGGTTAATTGGTGAATTGCTATGGTTGGTTTGAGTTGCATGATTGTTATGTTAATGTCCTTATGTGCCTAGCATATGAGCACGCGCAAGAATCACACCTTAGGGTTTGTAGCATGTTGATAGGACTATGCATGCGTGATAACCCACAAGTATAGGGGATCAATTGTAGCCTTTTTCGATAAGTAAGAGTGTCAAACCCAACAAGGAGCTAAAGGTAGAATTAATATTCCCTTCAAGTTCTATCGACAACCGATACAACCCTACGCACACTTAATGTTCACTTTACCTAGAACAAGAACAAAACTACTTTGTAGGTGTAGTAGGATAAGTTTGTAAGAATAAAACTAGAAGTACTTATCGGGATAATAAAAGTTAGTTTATTTTAGTAGAGAGCTTTTTGTAACACAAAGAGAAAGATTGTCCATAGGCAATTGAATATAACACGATAGATACTTATCATATACAATGAGGGAGAGGCATACGCTAACATACGTTCCGTACTTGGATCACATGCACTTATGATTGGAACTCTAACAAGAATCCACAACTACTAAAGATCTATAAGGTAAAAAAAGTCAACCATAGCATTAAGTAACAAGTCCTCTTTACTCCCATACGCAACAACCCCTTACTCGGGTTTAAGCTTCTGTTACTCTCGCAACCCACTATAAGTGAATTATGAACATATTGCAACACCCTACAGCGGTAATCCCACATGCTTGCACGACATGGAGGGCACCATAGGACAGCGCCATATCAACATACAACTCATATCAATCACACCATACCACAATTAACCCGTAGGACAAAAAGAATCTACTCAAACATCGGATGGCAACACATCACTGGATAATAATATGTGGCATAAAGCACCATGTTTAAGTAGAGATTACAACGGGGAGAAGAGGTGTTACAGCAGGGAGAGAGTTGGTGATGATGGGGACGAAGTTGTTGGTGTAGATCGCTGTCATGATGGTTCCCCTGGCGGCGCTCCGTCGCCACCGGGAGAGAGGGGGAGAGCGCCCCCTCCTTCTTCTTCTTGCTTGGCCTCCCACTACTAGGGAAAACCTTACCAGTAGCGCTGGATTTTGAGCTACTAGTAGCGCTGGTACACGCTCTACTGCTACGGCACCACAACTATTTTTTAGCAATAGTGCTCTTTTTGCCTAGCGCTACTGGTAAATTAACATAGCAGTAGCGCCCATGCAAGAAGCGCTACGTTAAAGGCGCGCCACTGCTAATGTTTTATTTTTTTTCTTGATTTATACTATATTTCTACACCCGTTATACAAATTTTGATACAGTAGCTCATCATCATCATAATAACTCATTGTCATCATCATAATAACAACTCATTGTCATCATCATCATAGTCATATAAGAACTCATCATCATAATAATAACTCCTCAATCCTCATCATCTATGAGTCATATAACAACTCATCATTCTAACACATTCTAGCACATAACTCATCATCATAATAACAACTCCTACTCATCATCATCTATGAGTCATATAACAACTCATCATTCTAACACATTGTAGCACATAACTCATCATCATCATAATAACTCCTCCTCCTCCTCATCATAGTCATAACCAACACTAGCTAATTGTTCTTAGAACATGATGAGTACTAACTAGGACCTGGTACTCTCTCTAAGGTAAAATAGCATAAAAAATGATAGCCCCTGACTCTCCATTATGGAGAATGGTGATCCACCTGTCTCCAATTTGTTGGCTTCACAGCATGTTGCATCCAAGTAGCTCCCTGCGATCTTTCATAACTTTTCTCCATCCTTTGATTGTGAGGTCTTCATCTCTTCGAGAAATCGTGTATGCACTACGGTGAGCCATAGGCAGACTTGGTCGTAAGCTAATAATATCCATGTCACCTTTCATATGCATCAGATGAGGCACACTATCCTTCGGGAGTTTCTGTTGAAGAACATAATAATAAAGTAGTTAGCAATGTAGTTTAGCTTTAGAAGAATGCATGCAAAAGATGCACTGGTGTCATAATAGTAAAAAAATCTTACCATGATATTTCCATGGATGTTATCGTAGTTCAACACGTGGACTAGTGGCATGTATTGACCATAATGTGGAGGAGTTCCATAATTGTGATTGAAAGTCCCAACATCAGTAATAAATGAGACAAGATGATTTATCTCCTCGTAAGTTAGTTCAGAGCCATCAATGTAGTAGGTTTTGTCTACTACCTTCCGTACATTTCTTGAAGAATGGAGATAAGCTGTCAATGCAAAAAAGTTGTCAACTATTTTTAAATAAACAATATAAATTACTTAACAAATTTATTTGAAAAACTCACATAGAGGTAGAACTGGAAGCATATCCACATTCACCCAAATGTCGATATTATCTTAACATCATCTTCAGGACGAATATCGAAGGTTATTTGCATATCCTCCTGAAATTCATAGGCCTTGCATAGAGCTCTCCAATTTGAGCAACCAAAATATGTGTGATTAACTGCATTGTAGACCTTAACCGCAAAAGTGTAACCATGTTGAGTCCTAAGGTGAGCTAACTTCGTCTCCATACTGTCACTATCTTGGAAATCAAGCTTATCCAAGACAAAATAGTCTTGCATGGCAGGGGATGCACTGGTTGAATTGTAAAAAAATAGAAATTACATGTTGAAGCAAATAAGCACAAGTCATGCTTAATTACGAAAAAATATTTGTCATCGTTACGTACTGTTAAAACATCGAAGGTCTCGTCCAGCTTGATGGTGAAGAATCTACCATTTTCTAGGTGATGCCTATCGGACATACCCTGGTCATCGATGCAGTATTCGCACTCAGGGATCGTATCATCGTCAGGCATTTCATGTGTTCATAATTCACAGATTATAAATCGACGGCTATTACCAGAAACTCAACATACAGATCACTATTCAGCATGGGTTGACTTTTGGTCTGTCGAGTCTTCCTTGAAAACTCTCATCTCACTTGGTGTATATGGTGGGCACTCCCTCTCTGATATATTCGACCGTCGGTGATGGTCGCTCCTTCCTTCATTACCGAGTGCATTAAACCAAAATGTCTAGCACACAGGAATGAAGGAGAAGTGACCCCCACGACAACAGTCGGGATTCTTCCTCTCTGATATTTCGACCGTATATGTTGGACACTCCCTCATCGATTTTTCGACCGTCGGTGATGGTCGCTCTTCTCTTCCTTCTCGTGCATTACCAAAATGTCTATCACAAGAAAGAAGAGGAAGAGCGACCCGCACGACAACAGTCGACATTCTTCTTCTCTCATATATGGTGGACACTCTCCCTCACTGATTTTTTGGCCGTCATGTATGGATCCCCGACAGACTTAAAGTCAATCTGAAATGCCGTTTAATTCTCTTTCCGGCAAATCCAGCACACTCAATATTTCCTATATATTCTAGCACAAGTCATGTTAAAATTCATGGAAAATTCCGGCATGAACTTTGCTAAAATAGAACATATCGAGCCCCTAAAATTTGTCGGAACAGAAATGAATCAACACTCCGACAAAACATAGGCCACTCGGAGGTGTTCCCTGCAAACATAGACCACTAGGGCAAGCACATACCCTTCATTTTCGTATTTAAGCAACCACATAGACCATGTTTACTCGCTATAGACGATGGTTGTCGACAATGCGGGTGCCGTCGGTGATCTTCTGAGCGTCGTCGACCGGCTCGTCGGTGATGTACCCTGCGACACGCATAAGCATTCACACATGAGCCTTTATATAGAAAATTTCGAACTTGGCGCTCATTGCATTTCAATGGTTCAATATTGACAAAAATATTTCAATATCTTATAACCCCAACATTTCATTTGGACAACAAAAATACCCTAGTTTTTCAAGAAAGTAGGTCTCTCTCTCTCTCTAAATTTGGCAATATGAGAATGACATAAAAAATAATTCGCAATATAATTGGCAACAATGTTTTTATATTTTATTTGATACCTAAAATACTTCAAGGTATTTGTTTCAAAAGACCTACATTTACTGAACATTTTCTAATTTTCTACTATATTCAATTCAAACCACCTACATTTTACTAAAAACTTTCTACTCTATTCAAAACACATACATTTACTGAAAATTATATATTCCATTCAAATAATCTACATTCTATTGTGTTCAAAAAACATTGCTAAACCTACTGTCTACAAGAACAGAGGAAGGAGGCCGGGATGGGGGAGGGAGGAGGGAGGGAGGGGGCGGTGAGAGGAGGGAGGATGGCGGCGAGAGGAGGAGGAGGGAGGAGGGCATGGATGGCGGGCAATGAGAGGAGGGAGGAGGGCGGCGAGAGGAGGAGGGAGATACCTCGGGGGCGACGACGGGTGATGGCTACATCGGGCGACGGCGGCGGCAGAGAGAGCGAGTGCGAGAGAGTGTGAGGGGGAGAGTGATGGGAGGAACGGGGCCGCGGGCGGAGGAAGAGGATAGGGCCCATTGACAGTAGCACGGGGTACGGGCCGGCGGTAATGCTAAGCCCGTCAGCTATAGCGTTGGGACAGTGCCCAGGCTACTGCTAAGTGGGCTAGTTTCTCCTTCCCTGGGGTACAGTGTGGCCCGCTTAACAGTAGCGCGTTGTGGCCTACCAAGCGTTGCTTCTAAGTTGTACTAGTAGCGCCTGTTACTCCCAGTGCTGCTGGTACTTAACAGTAGCGTCGTGGACTTAACAAGCGCTACTACTAATATTCTACCTATAAGTTATTTCCTAGTAGTGTCCTCCCTAGATGGGTGGAGGGTTTCCCCTCTGGTTCTTGGCCTCCATGGCTCCCGGAGGGCAGGAGCCCCTCCGAGATTGGATCTCCATCTCTCTCTACTTCTCTTCTATTTCGCGTTCCTGTTTTCTGGCCTTTCACCATTTCTTATATTCCCAGAGATCAGTAACTCCGATTGGGCTGAAATTTTAACACGATTTTTCCCGGATATTAGCTTTCTTGCGACGAAAGAAGGGCCCCAACCGACTTACAAAGGAGTCACAAGCTCACCCGGCGCGCCCTAGGGTAGGGGGCGCACCGTGTGAGCTCGTGACTCCCTCGAGCATCGTCTCGCGTTGATTCTTTTTCCCAAAAATCACATATATTCCAAAAAAATCTTTGTAAAATTTTATCGCGTTTGGACTTTGTTTGGTATAGATTTTCTGTGAAACAAAAAATATGCAATAAACAAGAAATGTCACTGGGCGCTGGATCAATATGTTAGTCCAAAAAAATTATATAAATCGTTGCGAAAAGTATGTGAAAGTTGTAAAATAATGGCATGAAACAATAAAAATTTATAGATATGATGGAGATGTATCGATGCGGCAGTTGGAGTGACTAAATACCTCTCCACACCATAGGAATCGATGCATATGGGATGAAGGGGGGCCAATATATCTTAATGCTATGGTTGGGTTTACCTTAATGAACTTGTTAGTATTCATGAATGCTTGCTAATAGTTCCAATCATAAGTATGTATGCTTCCAAGTATGGATAGTATGTTAGTAGAGGGATCAACATATAAAACTACAATGATGACGATCGGTCTAGTAATTTAGCCAATTGCCTAGGGACAATTTCACAACACATACCACCACTTTTCCACACTCGCTATCTTTATTTTAGTGTACTTTTACTTAAAGAGCAACTAATTTTTATTTATATGTTTGTTGTTACCTCGCAAAACTATCCTTTTATACACTCTAAGTACTTGTAGTTCTATTTTCTAGGTAAAGAAAACACTTAGTGTACATAAGGTTGTATCAGTGGAGATAGGACCTGAGAGAATACTAATCCTACTTTTATCTCCCTGTGGATTCGACACTCCATACTTACCACCTCCATATTTGGAAAGTGCTATGACAATTCCTTTCACTTGGATTATTAGTAGGTTTTGTCACCGCAATACCTCCTCATCTTTGCTTCTCTCGGATAGTAAAATCCGACCATACAGGCAAATGTTGTGAGGTCGACTTCACACAACATCATGAATAATAATTAACAAAAAATATAAAGAGAAGTATGTATCTTGTCAGTGTTCATATCATAAACATACTAGGGTTCCTCCATATCCACAAGAACTAGGAGGTTTACTTGGACATAGACAACAAGTATCATCAAGGTATTCATGGAAATAAATGATGAATGATTAACGTAACACACGTGTGAATCCACACTACGGTTTGGTATTATGAAGTGATGGATGAACGGATTGATGTTGAGGATGTGGATGATGATGATGATGAAGATCAATGTCATATTCTCCTTGATCGAGGTGATGGCGTACTAGTGTCCCTAGGAGCATCCCTAATTCTTTGGAATGTATCTAAAGATTCCAGAAGGTTTTAGGAACTTTCAAAATATTTCGAGGGCAGAAGGAGGTCCTATGGGATTGCCCCTTGGCTAGCCCAAGGGGTGGCAGCCACATAGAACCTAAAGGCCCGTTAGTGGTGTGCCCCCCTTTAGGATTTGGGGCAAGCCGCATGGAGGGGGTGGCGGGAGTGGGGGGGTCGGAGTCCTTCCACGCCACCTGACTAGGGCAAGGAAGGTGCCACATGTGTGCATGGGCAGGAAGGCCACTCCTTCCACGCCCCATGGCCCGTAAGTCACCTACCATGGCTAGCTAAGGGGAGAACCCCTTTCGGAACCTTTATATGAGGCCTAAACAATACTAGACCCTAGATCCCTGACCCTTGCATCAACTAGAGCGCCTGAGGTGGAAGAGGCAACACGTCGGGTGTCGACGGCAGGTGAGACGCTGGGAACGGAGGAACCAGTTGCACATGGGCGTTTTGCAGCTCCAGGGAGAGAGGGAAGGGGAGAGACCAAGGCCGAACACCCGCATGCTGAGGGAGCCGCGTCATGCACGACTGCCAAAATTGCATCACCTAGATGACATCCGCCACACCACACGAGGAACCGCCCAACCACCACCATCCCCGAAGCCAACACGACTTCGCCGATGAGCCCTTCCGATGGTGGCAATGCAGGAAGGAGGAGAAAGGTCTTGCTCATCGGGGCTAGGGTTTCCCTCGTGTTGCCAGGGAAGGGTGGTGCGGGAGATGATCTCTCTCTCTCTCCTTTGCAATGACCCCATTCTTGGTACATTGTTTGGTGGCCATCCTCACTAACATTGTTTGGTGGCCATCTATCGTCACATTTGTCTCCACTGGTAGTTATATCCCTCGCTTACCAAAAGGTGTTGACAAACTATCATAATGTCTAGAGTTTAAACTAGAAATGTTTTTTCACTGAAAATACTATGGCTTGATAGTTTTAGCTAGTTAAACCTTGATTGGTTAAAATCCTGCCTAGTAAAAAAGAATAATTATAAATTCCTAGTAAAAAGGAAGAATTATAAATTTCTAAAATGATATAAATATAGAAGCCACTCAAGCCCTCCATGAAAGGAGTAATCTGCCATTGCAAAGATTTTGCGCAACTTGATTTCTTGGGGATTTGGGGCATTCCAGCGCGAACCCCTAAACTGCCCGCAACCGTATGGACTGAGCAGTCATGACATGATTTGCCATCCAACATGGTACCCCATCAGTCCACGAACCGGTCTGGACGTCCATTTTCCCGCAAACTAGAGGCAAACCAGGGGGCTTTGTTGGCGTCCGGACCGCTGCCACGCACATGTCCGACATGTCGGTCCCACCCAAAACCCTTCCCACCAGAAAATCTCTCTCCGCGCGAAGAGGTTGCCGCACATTCATGCCGGCTAGCTCCGCTCCAGAGTGTACGTGACTCCGTGGCACTGATGTTTAGAGCAATGCGATCAGACGAGCGGATGGCGGCGCTTCAATGCAGGCGCGATGATCGAGTAGTCTATTCTGCCCGCTGCGCCACGTTGAAGCCGGCTTCCCGTCCCTTCGGCTGTCGCATGCCTATTTATGCCATGCGCCGGCGTCGTCCACATCGCATCTCCAAACTCCTCGACTTCGCTCCTAGCCACCTACTCGCTCCAAGCCTCTCTGACCACCATGCCCAAGTCATGGTTCTCCGCGTCGGCAAGTGCCGGTGGCTCCGAATTTTCCTCCAGATCTTAGTGCCGCTATTGTTGCTCTCCGAGGCCCACTTCCTCAAAGGATGTCGTCTCCACCAACAAGGAGGAGATTATCATCTTTGGTGAGGAGGACTAGGCACCACTGCACCAGTCGCGCCTCCACTCGAAGGTCGGGGCCACAGACGACGAGTTCCTGCTGCAGATTGAGCTCCTGATGGAGCGGTCTGATGCGGCTTGAACTACTTCGGTATTTCCCCAAAGAGGAAGGGATGATGCAGCACAGCTACGGTAGGTATTTCCCTCAGTGATGAGACCAAGGTTATCGAACCAGTAGGAGAACCACGCAACACTATGTAAATGGTACCTGCACACAAAGAACAAATACTTGCAACCCGACGTGTAAGAGGGGATGTCAATCCCTCCCGGGTAAAAGATAGATAAAATTGTAGTAGATTGGATAAATAGATCTCGCGGGAACGCGAGATAAAAAAATAAAAATAAAATTGCAGCAAGATATTTTTGGTTATTTGGATTAGTAGATATGAAAATAAAGCGAATAAAAATAGATCTCGAAGGCAAATATGATAAAGAAGAGACCCGGGGGGCCGTAGATTTCACTAGTGGCTTCTCTCGAGAAAAATAGCATACGGCGGGTAAACAAATTACTGTTGGGCAATTGATAGAACTTCAAATAATTATTACGATATCCAGGCAATGATCATTATATAGGCATCACGTCCAAGATTAGAAGACTGACTACTGCCTGCATCTACTACTATTACTCCACACATCGACTGCTATCCAGCATGCATCTAGTGTATTAAGTTCATGGAGAAATGGATTAATGCAATAAGAACGATGACATGATGTAGACAAGATCTATTCATGTAGGAATAGACCCCATCTTGTTATCCTTAATAGCAACGATACATACATGTCATTTCCCCTTCTGTCACTGGGATTGAGCATCGTAAGATCGAACCCATCACAAAGCACCTCTTCCCATGGCAAGAAAATTCGATCTAGTCGGCCTAACTAAACCAAAGATTCGAAGAAGAAATACGAGGCTATAAGTAATCATGCATATAAGAGATCAAGACTCAAATAACTTTCATGGATAAAATAGACCTGATCATAAACTCAAAGTTCATCGGATCCCAACAAACACACCGCAAAAAGAGTTGCATCAAATAGATCTCCAAGAGACCATTGTATTGAGAATCAAAAGAGAGAGAGGAAGCCATCTAGCTACTAACTACGGACCCGTAGGTCTACAATGAACTACTCACGCATCATCGGAGAGGCACCAATGAGGATGATGAACCCCTCCGTGATGGTGTCTAGATTGGATCTGTGGTTTCTGGAACTTGCGGCGGCTGGAATTGTGTTTCGTCGACTCCCCTAGGGTTTTTGGATTTTCGGGGTATTTATAGAGCAAAGAGGCGGTGCGGGAGGCGGCCAAGGTGGGCACAACCCACCAGGGCACGCCTGGGCCCAGGTGGGTTGTGCTCCCCTCAGAGTCCCCCTCTGGTACTTCCTTGGCCCAACTTGTGTCTTCTGGTCCAGAAAAAATCTCCAAAAAGTTTTGCTGCATTTGGACTCCGTTTGGTATTGATTATCTGTGAAGTAAAAAAACAAGCAAAAAACAGCAACTGGCACTGGGCACTATGTCAATAGGTTAGTCCCAAAAAATGATATAAAGTTGCTATAAAATGATTGTAAAACATCCAAGAATGATAATATAACAGCATGGAACAATAAAAAATTATAGATACGTTGGAGACGTGTCAGCATCCCCAAGTTTAATTCATGCTCGTCCTCGAGTAGGTAAATGGTAAAAACAGAATTTTTGATGTGGAATGCTGCCTATCATGTTCATCACATATTCTTTTCTTTTGTAGCATGTACATTTGGACTTTTATATGATTCAAAGCAATAGTCTAGTTTTGACATGAAGATTTCAATACTCAAGCATATCAACAAGCAACCATGTCTTTCAAAATATCAACACTAAAGCAAGTTATCCCTAGCCCATTATGCTTAATCATTGATCCATTCATGAAACACACTCGCATATTAGCTACACCCAATGCTCAAGTACAATCATAGTGCCCCTTAGTTGGTGCTTTATAAGAGAAGATGGAGACTCAAATAAAAATAAAAATTGCATAAAGTAAAAAAGAAAGGCCCTTAGCAGTGGGAAGTAGGGATTTGTAGAGGTGCCAGAGCTCAAAGCGAAAAAGATAGAGATAAAACATTTTGGGTGGCATGCCTTTCCTGTCAACGAAAACGATCGAGTAGTTTCCAATACTTTCCATGCTAGATATATCATAGGTGGTTCCCAAATAGAAAATAAAGTTTATTCTCTTTTCCACCATACTTTCACATTCCACGGCTAACCGAATCCACGGGTGCCGTCCATACCAACACTTTCCAAGGAATTTATTATTTGACAACATAAAGTAAATTCATTTTTCATTTCTGGACTGGGCATCCCTAATACCTTTGCCGTACTCTCATGCAATGACAAGTGAATAAACACTCATCTTGAGAATAACACATCTAGCATGGAAAAATAGCAGCCACCCCCTACCGTTTCATGAGCGGTACAAGCACACAAAAAGGAAATTTATTTTGAAGATTAGAGATGGCACATACAAATTTGCTTAGAATGGCAAAAGAATACCGCATATAGGTAGGTATAGTGGACTCATATGGCATAAACTGGGTTTAAGGATTTTGGATGCATAAGTAGTAATCATACTTAGTACAAGTGAAGGCTAGCAAAAGATTGAGAAGCATCCAACCAAGAAATGAAAAATCTCATTAGCGAGCATTAAGCATAACTAACACCAAAAAATGCACCACAAGTAGGATGTAATTTCATTGCATAACTATTGACTTTCGTTCTTGCATAGGGAATCACAAAAACCTTAACAGCAATATTCTTACTAAACCATAATTACTCACCAACATGACTCACATATCACTATCACCATATCGCAAAACTATTACAAAGAATCAAGTTTATTTTGTCCAATGATCTTCATGAAAGTTTTTATTATATCCCTATTGAATATATATCACTTTGGGACAAATTTCATATGTTGCTTTTGCTAGCTCAAACAAATCTAAGTGAAGAACATGAGCATAAAAATTTTCTTCTCTCAAAATAATATAAGTGAAGCATGAGAGAATTTCTTAAATGTTTTACTAACTCTCAAATAAATCTAAGTGAAGCATGAAAGCATTTCTTTAAAAATAATAAAGCACACCGTGCTCAAAAAGATGTAAGTGAAGCACTAGAGCAATTCCATAGCTCAAAAAGATTTAAGTGAAGCACATAGAGCAATTCTAACAAATCATAGAATAATTTTGGCTCTCTCAAATAGGTGTGTCCAGCAAGGATACTTGACTTAAACTAAAAATAAAAACAAGCAAAGACTCATATAATACAATACGCTCCAAGCAAAACTCATGATATGTGACGAATAAAAATATAGTTCCAAGTAAAATACCGATGGTCGTTAGAAGAAAGAGGGGATGCCACTCGGGGGCATCCCCAAGCTTAGTTGCTTGATTCTCTTTTAGATAATAGCTTGGGATGCCATGTGGCATCCCCAAGCTTAGGCTCTTCTTACTCCTTATTCCTTCATCCATCGTGATCTCACCCCAAAACTTGAAAACTTCAATCACACAAAACTCAACAAAACCTTCGTGAGATCCGTTAGTATAACAAAGCAAATCACTACTCTAAGTACTGTTGAAAACCCATTCATATTTTATTTTTCATTATATATACTGTATTCTAACTTTACCATGGCTTATACCCTCCAATACAAACCATAGATTCATTAAAATAAGCACACAACGCAAAGAAAACAGAATCTGTCAAAAACAGAACAGTCTGTAGCAGTCTGAAAACTTTGAATACTTCTGTAACTCCAAAAATTCTCAAAAATTAGGACAACATAGGTAATTTGCATATCAACCTTTTGTAAAAAAATCAGAGTTTTTTGTAACATCTGTGAATTTTCAAAAAAAATATTACTGGACGCAAAAGTTTCTGTTTTTCAACAAGATCAAATCAACTATCACCCAACAAGATCCCAAAGACTTTGCTTTGTACAAACACTAATTAAAACATAAAAAACACAATAATAATAGTATAATAATTGTGCAAACACTCAATAACAGAAATAAAAAGGCAAGAATAAATTTTATTCATTGGGTTGCCTCCCAACAAGCGCTATCGTTTTACGCCCCTAGCTAGGCATAATGCATAGATCTAAGTATTGTCATCTTTGTTTCTAGATCCATAAGATGCCCTCATGATTGATTCATATGGTGGCTTAATTCTTGTTATAGGGAAGTGTTCCATACCCTTCCTTAGTGGAAATTGAAATTTAATATTGCCTTCTTTCATATCAATCACGGCACCACTAGTACGTAAAAACGGTCTACCAAGTATAATTGGACAGGACGGATTGCAATCAATATCAAGAACAATAAAATCTATGGGCACATAGTTCCTATTTACAAGAATAATAACATCATTAATTCTTCCCATAGCCTTTTTAATAGTAGAATCCGCCAAGTGCAAATTTAAAGAACACTCTTCAATATCGGTAAGACCAAGCACATCACATAAAGACTTCGGAATTGTGGAAACACTAGCACCCAAATCACATAAAGCAAAACACTCATAATTTTTAATCTTGACTTCGATTGTGGGTTCCCATTCATCATGTAATTTTCTAGGAACTGAGATCTCTAATTCCAACTTTTCTTCCAAATCTTTCATCATGGCATCTACGATATGTTTAGTAAAAGCTTTGTTTTGTTCATAGGCATGGGGTGAATTTATCATGGATTGCAAAAAAGAAATACAATCAATCAAAGAACAATTGTCATAATTAAAGTCTTTGTAATCTAAAAGAGTGGGCACATCACTAGTTAAAGTTTTGACCTCTCCAAACCCACTTTTATCAATTTTCTCAACAAGATTTTCACCCTCTAAATTATCGGGACACCTTCTAGCTAAAGTTGACTCTTCTTCAGTCCCTTTATTATCAATTTTAATTTTACTAAACAAGGAATCAATAGAAGAAACACCAATCACTTTAAGATCTTCATCACTTTTATGAAAGTAATCACTAGAAAACGCTTTTTCTAAAAATTCTCTTTTAGCTCTAAGCATAGCGGTTCTTTTCTTACTTTCATCCATAGAAACATATAAAGCTTTAATTGATTCCTCAACCTTAGGCAAAAAAAATTCATCTTGAGATTTTCTACAGCATGAGAAATTCTATCAATACTTCTAGACATATCATCAATCTTACTCAACTTTTCTTCTATCGTATTGTTGAAAACTTTTTGAGCATTGGTAAATTCTTTAATATTATTCTCAAGATCAGCGGTGTTCCTATTATTATTATAAGAAGAATTACCATAGGAGTTACCATAATTATTAGAGGAATTTCCCGGAAAAGGCCTAGGATTAAAATTACCTCTATAAGCATTGTTATTGAAATTGTTTCGCGAGACAAAATTTACATCTACGGCATCACTATTTTGCTCAATCAAAGTAGACAAAGGCACATCATTAAGATCAATAGGATCACTTTTATTAGCAACCAATTTCATAAGAGTATCAACTTTTTCACTCAACGTACTAATTTCCTCAACAGAATGAATTTTCTTACTAGTAGGTGCTCTTTCGGTATGCCATTGTGAATAATTTGCCATAATATTATCAAGCAATTTAGTAGCTTCACCCAAAGTAATTTCCATAAAAGTACCACCCGCGGCGGAATCTAAAAGATTTCTAGAAACAAAATTCAATCCCGCATAAATGTTTTGTATGATCATCCAAAGATTTAAACCATGAGTAGGACAATTTCTTAGCATCAATTTCATTCTTTCCCAAGATTGCGCAACATGTTCATGCTCAAGTTGCTTAAAATTCATGAGTTGTGTCCTAAGGGAAATAATTTTTGCGGGCAGAAAATACTTAGTAATAAAAGCATCCTTGCACTTATCCCAAGAATCGATACTATTGCGAGGCAAAGAACAAAACCAAATTTTTGCACGATCTCGCAAAGAAAACGGGAATAATTTCAACTTCACAATATCATTGTCCACATCTTTTTTCTTTTGCATATCGCATAATTCTATGAATGTGTTAAGATGGGACGCGGCATCCTCATTAGGAGTACCGGAAAACTGATCTTTCATAACAAGATTCAACAAAGTGGCATTAATATCACAAGATTCCGCACTAGTGGCGGGAGGAGCAATCGGAGTGCTAATAAAATGATTATTATTGGTATTGGAAAAATCACACAACTTGGTATTTTCTTGAGACATCGCAACTACGCAAACAAGATTGCACGCAAAAACAGATCTGACGAGAAAACGGCGAACGAAAAAGAAGGCGAATAAAACGGCAAATTTTTGTGAAGTGGGGGAGATGAAAACTAGTGGCAAATGGAAAATAATGTAAATTGCAAGGAGATGAGTTTTGTGATTAGGAACCTGATAGATGTTGATGATGTCTCCCCGGCAACGGCGCCAGAAATTCCTTTTGATGCGGCTTGAACTACGTCGGTATTTCCTCAAAGAGGAAGGGATGATGCAGCACAGCTACGGTAGGTATTTCCCTCAGTGATGAAACCAAGGTTATCAAACTAGTAGGAGAACCACGCAACTCTATGTAAATGGAACCTGCACACAAAGAACAAATACTTGCAACCCGACGTGTAAGAGGGGTTGTCAATCCCTCCCGGGTAAAAGATAGATAAAATTGTAGTAGATTGGATAAATAGATCTCGCGGGAACGTGAGATAAAATAAATAAATAAAAATTGCAGCAAGGTATTTTTGGGTTTTTGGATTAGTAGATCTAGAAATAAAAGCGAATAAAAATAGATCTCGAAGGCAAATATGATAAAGAAGAGACCCGGGGGGCCGTAGATTTCACTAGTGGCTTCTCTCGAGAAAAATAGCATACGGCGGGTAAACAAATTACTGTTGGGCAATTGATAGAACTTCAAATAATTATGACGATATCCAGGCAATGATCATTATATAGGCATCACGTCCAAGATTAGTAGACCGACTCCTGCCTGCATCTACTACTATTACTCCACACACCGACCGCTATCCAGCATGCATCTAGTGTATTAAGTTCATGGAGAAACGGAGTAATGCAATAAGAATGATGACATGATGTAGACAAGATCTATTCATGTAGGAATAGACCCCATCTTGTTATCCTTAATAGCAATGATACATACGTGTCATTTCCCCTTCTGTCACTAGGATTGAGCACCGTAAGATCGAACCCATCACAAAGGACATCTTCCCATGGCAAGAAAAATCGATCTAGTCGGCCTAACTAAACCAAAGATTCGAAGAAGAAATACGAGGCTATAAGTAATCATGCATATAAGAGATCAAGACTCAAATAACTTTCATGGATAAAATAGATCTAATCATAAACTCAAAGTTCATCGGATCCCAACAAACACACCGCAAAAAGGGTTACATCAAATAGATCTCCAAGAGACCATTGTATTGAGAATCAAAAGAGAGAGAGGAAGCCATCTAGCTACTAACTACTAACTACGGACCTGTAGGTCTACAATGAACTACTCACGCATTATCAGAGAGGCACCAATGAGGATGATGAACCTTTCCATGATGGTGTCTAGATTGGATCTGTGGTTTCTGGAACTTGCGGCGGCTGGAATTATGTTTCGTCGACTCCCCTAGGGTTTTTGGATTTTCGGGGTATTTATAGAGCAAAGAGGCAGTGCGGGAGGCGGCCGAGGTGGGCACAACCCACCATGGCGCGCCTGGGCCCCCAGGCGCGCCCAGGTGGGTTGTGCTTCCCTCGGAGCCCCCCTCTGGTACTTCCTTGGCCCAACTTGTGTCTTCTGGTCCAGAAAAAATCACCAAAAAGTTTCACTGTGTTTGGACTCCGTTTGGTATTGATTTTCTGTGAAGTAAAAAACAAGCAAAAAACAGCAACTGGCACTGGGCACTATGTCAATAGGTTAGTCCCAAAAAATGATATAAAGTTTCTATAAAATGATTGTAAAACATCCAAGAATGATAATATAACAACATAGAACAATAAAAAATTATAGATACGTTGGAGACGTATCACGGTCACTCCGGACCGTGGTCCGACGTCGCCCTCGCCATTGACAGCACACATGAAGGACGAGCCCTCCTCACAGTCGCGCTACTGCGTTAAGCAAGAGTCGGCATCGCCGCCTCACTGTCGTACTAAGGCAGAGCCCCCCCCCCCCACGCAACCGCGGCGTCCAAATCAAGTGTCGCGTGAAGGAGGAGCTGTCCTCATCACCGCATAGCCGTCACGCCCGGATCAATGGTCGGCATCGCCGCCACATCGCGTGATGTCGCTTGAACTACGTCGGTATTTCCCCAAAGAGGAAGGGATGATGCAGCACAGCTACGGTAGGTATTTCCCTCAGTTATGAAACCAAGGTATCAATCTAGTAGGAGAACCAAGCGACACTATGTAAACGATACCTGCACACAAAGAACAAATACTTGCAAACCAACGATTAGGAGGGGTTGTCAATCCCTCAACGGGTAACGCTACCAGAAATTGTCACATGGACGGGCTAAAAATTATATAGATTGGATAAATAGATCTCGAATAAACGCAAAATAAAATATGCAAATAAAAAGTGCAGCAAGGTATTTTTGGGTTTTTGGAATAATAGATCTGAAAATAAAAGCAAATAAAAATAGATCTCAAAGCAAATATGATGGAGAATAGACCCGGGGGCCGTAGATTTCACTAGTGGCTTCTCTCGAGAAAAATAGCATACGGTGGGTAAACAAATTACTATTGGGCAATTGATAGAACCTCAAATAATTATGACGATATCCATGCAATGATCAATATATAGGCATCATGTCCAAGATTAGTAGACCGACTCCTGCCTGCATCTACTACTATTACTCCACACATCGATCGCTATCCAGCATGCATCTAGTGTATTAAGTTCATGGAGAAACGGAGTAATGCAATAAGAACGATGACATGATGTAGACAAGATCTATTCATGTAGGAATAGACCCCATCTTGTTATCATTAATGGCAACGATCAATACGTGTCTTGCTGCCCCTTCTGTCACTGGAAAAGAACACCGCACGACCGAACCCATCACAAAGCACCTCTTCCCATGGCAAGAAAAATCGATCTAGTTGGCCTAACTAAACCAAAGATTCGAAGAAGAAATACGAGGCTATAAGTAATCATGCATATAAGAGATCAAAAGAAGACTCAAATAACTTTCATGGATAAAATAGATCTGATCATAAACTCAAAGTTCATCGGATCCCAACAAACACACCGCAAAAAGAGTTACATCAAATAGATCTCCAAGAGACCATTGTATTGAGAATCAAAAGAGAGAGAGGAAGCCATCTAGCTACTAACTACGGACCCGTAGGTCTACAATGAACTACTCACGCATCATCAGAGAGGCACCAATGAGGATGATGAACCCCTCTGTGATGGTGTCTAGATTGGATCTGGTGGTTCTGGAACTTGTGGCGACTGGAATTGTGTTTCGTCAACTCCCCTAGGGTTTTTGGATTTTCGGGGTATTTATAGAGCGAAGAGGCGGTGCGGGAGGCGGCCGAGGTGGGCACAACCTACCAGGGCGCGCCTGGGCCCCCAGGCGCGCCCAGGTGGGTTGTGCTCCCCTCGGAGCCCCCCTCTGGTACTTCTTTGGCCCACTGGATGTCTTCTGGTCCAGAAAAAATCTCCAAAAAGTTTCGCTGCGTTTGGTCTCCGTTTGGTATTGATTTTCTGCGAAGTAAAAAAACAAGCAAAAAACAGCAACTGGCACTGGGCACTATGTCAATAGGTTAGTCCCAAAAAATGATATAAAGTTGCTATAAAATGATTGTAAAACATCCAAGAATGATAATATAATAGCATGGAACAAGCAAAAATTATAGATACGTTGGAGACGTATCAGCATCCCCAAGCTTAATTCCTACTCGTCCTCGAGTAGGTAAATGATAAAAACAGAATTTTTGATGTGGAATGCTGTCTAACATGTTCATCACATATTCTTTTCTTTTGTAGCATGGATATTTGGACTTTTATATGATTCAAAGCAATAGTCTAGTTTTGACATGAAGATTTCAATACTCAAGCATATCAACAAGGAACCATGTCTTTCAAAATATCAACACTAAAGCAAGTTATCCCTAGCCCATTATGCTCAATCATTGATCCATTCATGAAACACACTCGCATATTAGCTACACCCAATGCTCAAGTACGATCATAGTGCCCCCTAGTAGGTGCTTTATAAGAGAAGATGGAGACTCAAATAAAAATAAAAATTGCATAAAGTAAATAGAAAGGCCCTTCGCAGAGGTAAGTAGAGATTTGTAGAGGTGCCAGAGCTCAAAGCGAAAAAGATAGAGATAAAACATTTTGGGTGGCATGCTTTTCCTGCCAACGAAAACGATCGAGTAGTTCCCAATACTTTCCATGCTAGATATATCATAGGCGGTTCCCAAACAGAAAATAAAGTTTATTCCTTTTTCCACCATACTTTCACATTCCACGACTAGCCGTATCCACAGGTACCGTCCATACCAACACTTTCCAAGGAATTTATTATTTGACAACATAAAGTAAATTCATTTTTCATTTTGAGATTGGGCATCCCTAATAACTTTGTCGTACTCTCGTGCAATGACAAGTGAATAAACACTCATCTTGAGAATAACACATCTAGCATGAAAAAATATCAGCCACCCCCTACCGTTTCATGAGCGGTACGAGCACACAAAAAGGAAATTTATTTTGAAAATTAGAGATGGCACATACAAATTTTCTTAGAACGGCACGAAAATACCGCATATAGGTAGGTATGGTGGACTCATATGGAAAAAATGGGTTTAAGGATTTTGGATGCACAAGTAGTATTCCTACTTAGTACAAGTGAAGGCTAGCAAAAAGATTGAGAAGTATCCAACCAAGAAACGAAAAATCTCATAAGCGAGTATTAAGCATAACTAACACCGAATAATGCACCACAAGTAGGATGTAATTTCATTGCATAACTATTGACTTTCGTGCTTGCATAGGGAATCACAAACCTTAACACCAATGTTCTTACTAAAGCACAATTACTCACCAACATGACTCACATATCACTATCATCATATCTCAAAACTATTACAAAGAATCAAGTTTATTTTGTCCAATGATCTTCATGAAAGTTTTTATTATATCCCTCTTGAATATCTATCACTTTGGGACTAGTTTCATATGTTACTTTTGATAGCTCAAACAAATCTAAGTGAAGAACATGAGCATAAAATTTTCATCTCTCAAAATAATATAAGTGAAACATGAGAGAATTTCTTCAAAATTACTAACTCTCAAATAGATCTAAGTGAAGTATGAGAGCATTTCTTTCAAAAATATTAAAGCACACCGTGCTCAAAAAGATATAATTGAAGCACTAGAGCAATTCCATAGCTAAAAAAAATTAAGTGAAGCATGAAGAGCAATTCTAACAAATCATAGCATAATTTGGCTCTCTCAAATAGGTGTGTCCAGCAAGGATACTTAGCACAAACTAAAAATAAAAACAAGCAAAGACTCAAATAATATAAGACGCTCCAAGCAAAACTCATGATATGTGACGAATAAAAATATAGCTCCAAGTAAAATACCGATGGTCGTTAGAAGAAAGAGGGGATGCCACTCGGGGCATCCCCAAGCTTAGTTGCTTGTTTATCCTTGAATATTGCCTTGGGTGACATGGGCATCCCCAAGCTTAGGCTCTTATTACTCCTTATTCCTTCATCCATCGTGATCTCACCCAAAACTTGAAAACTTCAATCACACAAAACTCAACAAAACCTTCGTGAGATCCATTAGTATAACAAAGCAAATCACTACTCTAAGTACTGTTGCAAACCCATTCATATTTTATTCTTGCATTATATCTACTGTATTCCAACTTTGATATGGCTCATACCCCCCGATAGAGTCCATAGATTCATCAAAATAAGCACACAACACAAAGAAAACAGAATCTGTCAAAAACAGAACAGTCTGTAGCAATCTGAAAACTTCGTATACTTATGTAACTCCAAAACTTCTGAAAAATTAGGACAACATAGGAAATTTGTATATCAATATTGTGTAAAACATTCAGAATTTTTTGTCACTTCTGTGAATTTTCAAAATTGTTTTACTGGATGCAAAAGTTTCTGTTTTCCAACAAGATCAAATCAACTATCACCCAACATGATCCCAAAGGCCTTGCTTGGACCAAACACTAATTAAAACATAAAAACTTATTCAAAACAGAGGCATAATTATGCAAACACTCAAGAACAGAAATAAAAAGGCAAAAATAAATTTTATTCATTGGGTTGCCTCCCAACAAGCGCAATCGTTTTATGCCCCTAGCTAGGCATAAGATTTTATTGATGCTCACATAAAAGATAATAATTGAAACACAAAGAGAGCATCATGAAACATGTCACAAACATATTTAAGTCTAACTCTCTTCCTATGCATAGGCATTCTATAAGTAAACAAATTATCAAGATAAGAATTATCTAGCATATGCATAGGAGAGGAATAGAGCATTGACAATCTCAACATAACGAGAGGTAATTTAGTAACATGAAAATTTCTACAACCATATTTTCCTCTCTCATAATAATTAAATGTAGGATCATAATCAAATTCAACAATATAGCTATCACAAAAAATATTTTCTTCATGATCCACATGCATGCAAAGTTGACACTCTTCCAAAGTAGTGGGAATATCATAAAATAAAGTCATGACCTCTCCAAGCCAACTTTTATCAAAAATTACATAAGATTGATCATTCTCCAAAGTAGTGGGATCATTATTACCTAGAGTTGACACTCTTCAAAACCCACTTTCAATATTATTGCAAACACTATTATCAATATCATATCCATCATGAGGCTTAAATAAATTTTTAAGATCATAAGAAGAATCACCTCAATCATGATCATTACAATAAGTAGTGGACATATCAAAAATAGCATCCCCAAGCTTGGGGTTTTGCATATCATTAACACAATTGACATTAATAGAATTTATAATAACATCATTGCAATCATGTTTTTCATTGAAAGAGGTATCATGAATCACTTTATCAATTTCTTCTTCCAACACTTCATCACAATCTTCAGATTCATGAATTTCAAACAGAACTTCATAGAGATAATCAAGTGCACTCAACTCACTAGCAATTGGTTCATCGTAATTGGATCTTTTAAAAAGATTAGCAAGTGGATGGGGATCCATATCAATAGATTTTTAGCAAGCGAAGATGCAAGCAAATAAAAGGCACAGGGTAACACAAGCAAATAAGAGATCTGAAGAGAAAAAGGCAAACGAAAAAGAAGGCGAATAAAAAGACAAATTTTTGTGAAGTGGGGGAGATGAAAACGAGAGGTAAATGGCAAATAATGTAAATTGTAAGGAGATGAGATTTGTGATTAGGAACCTGATAGATGTTGATGATGTCTCCCCGGCAACGGCGCCAGAAATTCCTTTTGATGTCGCTTGAACTATGTCGGTATTTCCCCAAAGAGGAAGGGATGATGCAGCACAACTATGGTAGGTATTTCCCTCAGTTATGAAATCAAGGTATCAATCCAGTAGGAGAACCAAGCAACACTATGTAAACGGTACCTGCACACAAAGAACAAATACTTGCAACCCGACGATTAGGAGGGGTTGTCAATCCCTCAACGGGTAACGGTGTCATAAATTGTCACGTGGACGAGATAAAAATTATATAGATTGGATAAATAAATCTCGAATAAACGCGAAATAAAATATGCGAATAAAAAGTGCAGCAAGATATTTTTGGGTTTTTGGAATAACAGATCTGAAAATAAAAGCGAATAAAAATAGATCTCAAAGCAAATATGATGGAGAATAGACCCGGGGGCCGTAGATTTCACTAGTGGCTTCTCTCGAGAAAAATAGCATACGGTGGGTAAACAAATTACTGTTGGGCAATTGATAGAACCTCAAATAATTATGACGATATCCAGGCAATGATCAATATATAGGCATCACGTCCAAGATTAGTAAACCGACTCCTGCCTGCATCTACTACTATTACTCCACAGATCGACCGCTATCCAGCATGCATCTAGTGTATTAAGTTCATGGAGAAACGGAGTAATGCAATAAGAACGATGACATGATGTAGACAAGATCTATTCATGTAGGAATATACCCCATCTTGTTATCCTTAATGGCAACGATCAATACGTGTCTTGCTGCCCCTTCTGTCACTGGGACAGAACACCGCACGACCGAACCCATCACAAAGTACCTCTTCCAATGGCAAGAAAAATCGATCTAGTTGGCCTAACTAAACCAAAGATTCAAAGAAGAAATACGAGGCTATAAGTAATCATGCATATAAGAGATCAAAAGAAGACTCAAATAACTTTCATGGATAAAGCAGATCTGATCATAAATTCAAAGTTCATTGGATCCCAACAAACACACCGCAAAAAGAGTTACATTAAATAGATCTCCAAGAGACCATTGTATTGAGAATCAAAAGAGAGAGAGGAAGCCATCTAGCTACTAACTACGGACCCGTAGGTCTACAATGAGCTACTCACGCATCATCGGAAAGGCACCAATGAGGATGATGAACCCCTCCGTGATGGTGTCTAGATTGGATCTGGTGGTTCTGGAACTTGTGGCGGCTGGAATTGTGTTTCGTCGACTCCCCTAGGGTTTTTGGATTTTCGTGGTATTTATAGAGCGAAGAGGCGGTGCGGGAGGCGGCCGAGGTGGGCACAACCCACCAGGGCGCGCCTGGGCCCCCAGGCGCGCCCAGGTGGGTTGTGCTCCCCTCGGAGCCCCCCTCTGATACTTCTTTGGCCCACTGGATGTCTTCTGGTCCAGAAAAAATCTCCAAAAAGTTTCGCTACGTTTGGACTCCGTTTGGTATTAATTTTCTACGAAGTAAAAAAAACAAAAAAACAGCAACTGGCACTAGACACTATGTCAATAGGTTAGTCCCAAAAAATGATATAAAGTTGCTATAAAATGATTGTAAAACATCCAAAAATGATAATATAACAGCATGGAACAAGCAAAAATTATAGATACGTTGGAGACGTATCACCGCGCCTGGCACGACAAGGTCTACAAGGTGGAGGTGTCGCCGGCTATGGCGGAGGCACGCATGCGCCTCATTCACTGCCTCAGTGGCCGCAGCGGTGGTGGCTCCTTGTCGTCGCTGGCCATCGTGTCGATCGAGGACAGGGCGGCACAACACGACATGGCATGGGCGGCGTAACACGGCGCGCCGCTCCGCGTTCGCCAAGTCGGACGAGGCGCCGGCGTGGGCCCGTGAGGACCCTAACCTGGCGAAGCCTGGGCCCGCAACCGGCCCGTCACTACCACGGAGATGGCCGCGTGACACCGCTGCCGCCTTAACAGGGAGTTCGCCAAGATAGACAAGGAGTGATCGCTAAACGACACCTCCACCGGTGGTGGCAGGGGCAATGCCGCTGCCAGGGCACCGTGACAGGTGTCGACATTGGCCACGGCGGTGCTCCGCACCCTCCCGCCCTTCCGCCGCTAGAAGGACAGCGATGACGACAACAGTGCGGCCAGCCAAGGCAGCCACGCCTACGAGGTCACTGTTCGCTACAAGTTAGTCTAGCATTTTTTTTAGTTTTTTATTGAACAAAAATTATATCCGAATCTTAATGAATTATATGGTGTTTGATGAAATTCATCCTGCTTGTTCAAATTTGTTTTAAATGGATGCGGGCACCATTGGATGGTCGACCCTGCATCATTTTCCGTGGACTGATTCGGACTAGTTCGTGAACAAATAGTACATCCATTTTGAGGTCAGCATAGGAGATGCCCTTAGAAATATCTATATCAGATATATAAAATCATTAAAAAAACATCCAGAATTTTCACGAAGATATGAGCATGTAGCAGCTCAACGACGGCATAGCAAAGGACATAAGGCCCTTAAGCATGAGGTACTTGATCTCGACTAAATTAATTAAATTAATTTGGTTTGTTAGCACTCGAGAGTGGAGGAAGAAGAATCGCACCCACCCACCTCTGATCCGCCGCCGATCAAACGTTCCCCACATCAACCGACCGGCCGGCGGCGGTGCTGATTGGTGGGCTGGCCCTCGTCGTCCGGTCCACCCTGCTTCATCGTCTCCACTGCGCGCTCTCTCCCCCGGGCCCTAGGTTCCATGTCTCTCCCCACCTGGCCCTCACCCCCCCTGGATTCGCCGCAGGGGGTGTTGGGATGCTAGATCTGGACGCCGGCGTTGCGTTCCGCGCGCGCTCCAGCTTCCGTCCTATCCCTCTTCACGGGCAATGCACCGTGGTAAGTGCTTGATGAACCCATTTAGTTCCCGGATCATGATTATGGCAAGATGGGCACATTCTAGCTCAGCGAGTCAATGATTTTTTTTTTCTTATTGTTCGCCATCGAGTTCATAAGTTTGATTTGTACGTGCAGCTACACATTTATGAAAATCTTTTTCATTCTCACTGAAACATGGTTCTCAAATATTCTCACTGTTAGTCATTTCTCTATAGCTTTTTACTACTGGTAATAATAAATCCAAATTTATTCGCAGAAAATCTTTGTCGTGAAGGATTGACCTCTCGCGTATGCACGAAAGTCTTGTGCACATTGCACAAAAATTTGCCTACTCAAATGGCAATCCTTACTCTTGAGGATTGACTCCCCAAGAACATAAGGGAGTTTTTCTCACTTGGCTCAAAGTATGGCTAGCATGATCCTCGCTTGTGGAGAATTGATCCCTCCACAAGAGCGAGAGGATTTTGCTTATTTTTCTCATAATAAGTAAATCTTTGATCACTTAAGGCTAGTCAAAGTCAAGACAATCCTTGCCAGTGGAGGAGAGCAAATTTTGTTCCTCATCAAAAACAATGATTGCCTTGTTCACTTGGCCAAAGATAAGGCTATGCAAGAGGCAAAGTAATTTTTGCTAGGTGGAAGAGCAGATTTTGCTCCTAAAATTAAAGACAGTCTTTGCCCAGTTAAACAAATTTAAAGCAAAGCAAAGGGTAAGGTGATCCTTGCTAGTGCAGGAGAGCCATTTGGCCCTCCTCAAAATCAAGGAAATCCTTACTCGCTTGAGGCTACTTAAGGGGGCAAGTCAATTCTTGCTAATGGTGGAAAGCAAATTTTGCTTTCCAAAAAAAAAGGCATATGCAAGGGGGAAATCCTTGCTGCTTAATGCTACTTAAGGGGCAAGGCAATCCTTGCTTGTTTTGGAAAGCAATTTTTGCTCTCCATCAAAAGCAAGGATTGCCTTGCTCATTTGGTCAAAAAAAAAAAAAACTATCCAAGGGGAAATCCTTGCTGATTAATGCTACTTCCTTGCTGATTAAGGGGCAAGGCAATCCTTGCTTGTTTTGGAAAGTAAATTTTACTCTCCATCAAAAGCAAGGATTGCCTTGCTCATTTGGTAAAAAAAAGCCTATGCAGGGGGAAATCCTTGCTTCTTAATGCTACTTAAGGGGCAAGGCGATCCTTGCTTGTTTTGGAAAGCAAATTTTGCTCTCCATCAAAAGCAAGGATTGCCTTGCTCACTTTGGAGGGTGGGTGGGTAACTCTGCCTATGCTATGCATAGCCGGTCCCAAGCCCGGATAAAAAGAGGAGGGCCCACCATGACCATTTATATTGTTGTAATGTTTATTGTGTGTTTTTGTTTGAAAACATAAAAGCAAATAATTAGTAAAAGACAATATCTTTAGGAAATGCAAAACATTTCCCCTTGTTTATAGCTGCATTGCATTGATACTAACAATTGTATTGCCAACCCCTTTTGTGTCTTGTGAGCTGCTTTTACACATTTTTCTATCTATGTCTGATAAGTGAAATGCTAGATCTCCTACTTTTTGAAATTAAAACTTTTAAATTCATATAGTTGTAGCTTTATCTCTTTCTCCCGCTTTACACTAGCAAGCGTTGAGATAAAGCTCGTACTCTTCACTGATGCATTGTGATTTTTTCTTGCTTCTTTGGACTAATTCGGTCCTTGTTTTATGTTCTGCTTTTTGCTTTGCTCTCAATTCAAGAATCATTACTAGCCTGAATACTGGCTTGCTCATGAGAAACCATTCTTTTTTCCTTCTGAAAGGAGCTTATGACACACTGCTAGGAAAATTCTTTGTACCATATTTTGGACTCAAAAGTAAGATAAATAAATGGACCAGTATTTTTTCGTTGCCATATTGTACTATGCGATGCAATTAAATTGTGTTGTACTGCATCTCCAACAGTAGCACCACCTAAAATGCACCCCTGCTGCTCTGCCTTTTGGAGCAGACGAAGCTTTGTCATGGTCGGCTCATCGCACAGGATACAGGTGAACATATGGTTTGGTAATTGGTACTTTAAGAGTTTAGGAGTCTATATAGTTTGGTAATTGGTACTTTAGGAGTCTACTAGTTTTTGTCTGATTGATAGAGATGGTTTGCTAGCAACTAACTGAACAATCAACTGCAGCTTTGTTTTTGGTAGAAAAACTGCTGCTTGGTGGTCTCATATTGCATCATGTGCCAATTCTGTGATGTGTAAAGCAATGTTTTGAATCTGTGTCTAACTGAATCCTTGTGTATTTTCCCTTTGTCTCACTAATTTCAGGTGGTTTACAGGATCTGGCCCAGGAGACAAAAAGGTGACTACCAATCCTTTAAATTCGTCATATTGGACCAATTTCGTTTAATTCTTCTTCCACTGCTTCTGTGTGTCGATTCCTGAAGTTATTCTTGCATGCTTTGTTGCGGCGCTCCAGCTTGTTTCTGGAGTAGTGGAGTTCCTGGGTATCTATCTTGCTGAGCTGAGTCTTCTGGACTAGAGCTGTCTCCTGTCCTTGCTATCAGTGATTTCTGCTTCATCAGTTTTTTCTTGCTAGGCTGACCATTGGATCAGACACTAATCCTCGGGTAAGAGCGGAGAAGTAGATTCTCAAAGCTCAAAATGTTTTCCTTGATATTTCAAGTTCTCAAGGCTAAAACTATCCTGTGATTATGTGGTTGCAGAGCAAGGAAATTCAGAACTTGACAGGCTGCAGGGCATCAGAGCTGAAGGACTGCATTATAGCCATACATGATTTGCAGCTAAATAGAAAGGGTCCATTGTTACCAGCAATTCAAGACGAAAGTATAAGCAACTCAGGGTATGCGCAACTCCAACAATTATGTAATATTCCTCTGATATTGTTTTGCTGGTAGTGTTGGTCTAATTCTCTAATCATTTGGAGCTTTTCAAATTTATTTAGGAGCTAGTCTATCACAAGTAAGAGGCCATGCATCCTCTTTGTAGAATCGTACTTCTGTATTACTGTCTTAGAACATTGTGCCTTGTTGGTCTGTTTAGCCACATATCTGTAGTGGTTGATATATGCTGATCCATTGCCTTTACTGATTATTTTTCTTTTGATCTGTTACCTGTGAGTGCGCTTACAGTACCTACGACCTACCTTTCTACCAATGGGTTGTACAAGACATAGGCCTAAATAACATAGCTTGCATGAATAATCATGATGATGCTTGTTTTTCGCTATTTAACTATTATCATCTCGATAGCCTGCTAGTGTAACATTCTTTGTTGAATAAAAATCCTAGAGATCTGAGTCATTTCCAATGAATGATCAACCCATTTGCTGCCTGTAAGTTGCTCATATTGGGATATTCAAAAAAAAATTTGCTGAGCAATATGATGGCAGATGGAAGGTCCTGGTTTTCTTCAGTCTGCTGTGCAAAGTTATCTGCTTACTGTAATTTTCAATTGATTACTGATGTATAGCTGTATAAGACGCCTTAACGCTGAGCATGATTTCCATTAGCCATATGCATCTGGATTACTAATATCCACAGAACTACTTGCAAGGCACCGTAATTATTATTTTTGTCGGGGGGGGGGGGGGGGGGGGGGGGGGGGGGGGGGGGGGGGGGGGGGGGGGGGGGGGGGGGGGTTGGTGGGTGGGGGGGGTGGGGGGGGGGGGGGTGGGGGGGGGGTGGGAGGGGTTGGGGGTTGGTGGGGGGGTGTGTGGGGGGAGTGTGGTTTGACCTTGATGCTACATGGTTCTCATCGGAACCTTCATTTTTTTCTCTGTTATTATAAATATTGCATGGCATGTGTCGATTCTTGCTAATGAACACGCAAGCAAAGCTCGTGCACGGGTTCATTGTTTTTTCAATTTGATGGACTAAAATCAAATCCGGGCATCAAATTGTTGTATCTGCTCTGCAATTACCTCGCTTCTTTGTTACATAAATGATTACATGTCTGTTATTGCTAACGGCATTCTTCTGAACAGACTAGTAATATTGTGCACAATACTGTACTCTAGACCACTCCTGTTTGGAAATATAAGGTGCGTTTCAAATTCCAATGGTAAAAGAAGTGTGCTATGCCATCTCTACCCCTGAAGAATATCTAGCTTCACTTGGTGTTCACTACATGCATGCACTGAATAGTCCTTTTCGACGTTTCCTTGGTCTAAGTGCAAGGCAAAATATGCCCTTGATTTTAGCGAATGAGTAATTTAGATACCATATTTGCTTGATAAGTTTATATAAAACATAGCTCAAGTTGGATGATCTTACTGTTCTGTACGGGACTTTGCGGCTGGTTTCTCTGCTTAATTTGCACATATTCTTTTAATCAGATCTTCAGTTAGCGACAATTCCCTGTGGGGAGGGTGCTGAACTCAACATGGCCAGGAAGCTTTGGATCGAGGACATGACCTTCAGACAAACCACCATGAGAACAAAGTAAGTTGGAGACTCGAATCTCAGGCTTTGACAGGTTGATGATGTATCAACTTTGAACAGCAGTACATAAGTCCTGGTCAAGTTTGTTGTCCTTGCGAATAAATTGGCATCAAGTGGTCATTTAAGCTCAGCTCACCCATCAGGATCACTATTAGTTGTTCCGTTTGAATTCATGGTGACGTTGATGCGATATTTATAGCGCGACGCAGTACTAACTGTAATTTCTCTGGTGACGTCACCATAAACTAGGGGTTGTCCCTACCATCAGCAGTGTTAGGTCCTATAACTGTAATTTCAGAGAACTGTAGTCTTGTATAGTATTACCGTTACTGCTGTAAATCAGAGTATTTCAGTATCTTTCTGATTAGATGCTCAGTATCTTTTCTTCTTAATGAATGCAGGAATCCTGCCATTTCGAAAAAGACGATCATGAAAGCCTAGAGGTCAGTCACACAAGCACAAGGTAAAGGCAGTGTGTGATCCGGATGTACGTGCCTGCGTCTTCCTTTGCGTGGTGGTTCGGGGCCTTCCTTCACCGCGGACTCTCACATCGTCAATCATTCATCCTCTCCTTTTATCTCTTTGATGAGGAAGGATAGAGCTGGATGCCTTACAATATATTGCGCACTAATCTCTCAATCTGAAGCGAAAACAAGCTAGCCCATCCAATCCCATGGCCCGGGTGGTGGCTGCTCCGGTTCCGGCATCGTTGGGCCGGTGGTCTCGGTGCTAGGTAGTGTTGAACTAGTGAGCAGTGGATTCAGACTGAATTTAACATGGAGTAGCTCAGTTTGGAGGATGATTGCGAGAGTTCTAGGACGAATTTCAGATAAGCATACTGGCCAGCCAGGACATGACAGATAGGGTTTGTTACCCGATACAAGATGGATCTCTCTCCCTTCGGTATCCTGGGCTATATAGCCTTACAACTTGGTTAAAGAAAGTAAAACGGAAAGACTGAAAAGCAAAAAGAGCTACAGTGCTCTTGTCGGAACTTAAACAGGGACATGGAAGCCAACTACGGTGGTCGTCGGATGCGCGATGGAGGGCTACAGTGCTCTGCGGCAGCTCATCGAAGCGGTAAGCTGCCGTTAGATGCAGATCCAGTGGCAGGGATGAACCGGAGATGGCAGGAACTGTAAAACTGTCAGGTTTCTTCAGTTAACGCCGCAAGGTGTCCATTTCTGCAGAGATCTTGGGGAATAGGGCCTGACACTATACTCGTGCAAGTGGTTTGGTTCGAGGCCGGTGATGGATCTATCCTTTTGATGTACCGATGCCTGTGCTTCAGTTCTTGGTGTCGTCTTAGTCTTGGTAGTCGTTCTGGGCGTGTTGTTGTGGTTGGGCTACAAGTTTTCTTATGATGGAGTACTTTGCTCTAGTCTAGGCTGAGTCTTGGGTTGTTTAGATTTTGTCTGTTGTGCAGTGCCTCTTTGGCATTGTATCATCTTCTTTTTAACAAATTCTTATGCATGGTCTGGAAAGGGAAGAGATTCTATTAGCGTTGAGACCATTTATTAAGGGGTGGCCTTGATGTAAAACCAAACTATTTGGTGACAAATTTAGTGGAGAGAATAGATGGAAGACAGATAGTGGAAAAGCAAAAGAAGATTCCTCGGCGAAAATGCTGAATGGTGGACTAGTTCCATGGAGGCTGAATTTGAAAAATACGAAATTCATTTTTTTACGCTTCAGTTTTTTTTTTTGAAAAATTATGCATACAACCAGAGACATAATGTATATTTGTGTAAATTTTCAGGATTAGATGCATTAAAATGAGAGCTACATAAAAAATAGGTGGCTTTTCAACACATATTCATTCTCAAAATTCATGGGTTTTTTTTGTGCAGCTCGCAGTTCACGGTATTTCATCGTGAAATTCTACATGCATATACATTACATCTTTGTATGCATGTATAACTTTTTTCAGAATTTTTTGAAACTAAAAAGTTTGAAATTTTCAATTTTCAATTTTTTTCCGCCTCCATGGAGTTCAGACTCCACAACGCACTACTCATTCCTGGAGCCTTGTAAGGCCTTGTACAATGCAAGGTGTTTAGGAGAGGTGCTTGAAGAAATAAACCAGACTTTCCTTAAGCACCGGTGCTTATTTGTACAGGGCGGACGCTTAATTAGGCGTCTCTCCTGTAGAAATAGGCACTGGTGCTTCAAAAAAATCCGATTTATTTTTCTAAGCACGTGACTAAACACCTAGCATTGTACAAGGCCTAAAAGTACAATAAATGCCCCCGCCAAAAAAGTACTCCCCTGAGCGACAATTAATATGGATCAGAGGGACCGAAAGAGATGAAACATGTGATCTTTCTTCACACCATGCCCAAAGTTACGTTTGAAGTTTTTTTTTTTAGAGAGAAAGTTACGTTTATGTTTGATTTGACAATTGTAGCACCATCTTGCACAACAATTTTTTTATGGATGACCTTTAACTTTATTCAATCTGGACAAAATCATAACAATGCTTCGAATTGTATTGTAGTTCCAAGAAATTACAAAATACTCCAAAACTTTATTCTTAGCTTTTATGACTAAAATTACAGTGAAATTTCAGGGGGAAAAAACGTCTGTCAAGCGCAGGCCCAGTTCCCTACGAGAAATCTCAGAAACCTCTCGACAGGCCCAGTACAAATGGCAGCCTCGCGGGCCCGGCCCAGCACGAGAGACGACATTTACACAGCCGCGTACGTACTGCATCTCCGGTGAGGCTGTTGACGTAACCAACTCGCCTGATTCCACTCGGCGCAAACGAACTCACCGGATTCCCTCCGGTCGCCGGCTACATATACGCACGATCCCATCGGTCACAGATTCATTTTCCCCCCGAGATACCCGCGCGTCCGGCCGTGCGTGCGTGCGACCCGCCAGCTCGCGCGCGCACTGCCACCAGCCATGGCGTCCGGCGAGGCGACGGACGTCGGCATGCGCCGGCCCGGGTGCTGCGGAGGCGGCGTCTTCCCGGAGGAGTCGTTCGCGAGCTGGGGCGCGTACGGGCGCGCGCTGCTCGAGACGGGGCCGCGGCTCAGGGACCGGCTCACGGCGCGCTCCGCCGTCGACGTCGAGGTGCACGCCGTGCGCGGCCGCAGCGGCGCCGACATGCGCCGGGAGCTCAACTGGTGGGACCTCGCGTGGTTCGGCGTCGGCGCCGTCATCGGGGCCGGCATCTTCGTGCTCACCGGACAGGAGGCCAAGGAGGCCGCCGGGCCCGCCGTCGTGCTCTCCTACGCCGTCTCCGGCGTCTCGGCCATGCTCTCCGTGTTCTGCTACACCGAGTTCGCCATCGAGATCCCAGTCGCAGGTGACTCTCATCTCATGTCCGATCTACGGCTGGATCCTACTACGTTTCATCTCCATGCATGCATGAGTAGAGCTCCATGCATCTGCATGGATCATAGATCAATAACCACCTTAACTTGCATGCAATTTTTATGCAATCTCAGACTGGATTAGTAGTTATGAACCTTAAACTTGAGCAAGTTTGTTGCACCCTCATTTGTAATCAAGATCGATCATTGTTTGGAGTTTGTTTCGCCATGGAGAGAAATTCGAAGAAGTTCGTTACAAGTCTGTTGTGGTCAACACATTCTTAGAGCATGGTTAATAGTATAGGCTGACTATAAGCCATTGTCATGTCATCTATAGTCCATCTTATAGCCAATATGTACAATAGTTGATTAGAAGAGTGTACTACTTTTTAAATATACGGTACAACTTTCACTCTCACAAATTGCTTAGGAGCACGTGCTAGAGCTGGCTTTTCACCAAGAGCCCGCTTACCTTCTCTCTCCTCTTTTCTTTCCTCCAACTAAGCAAGAATATACTAATTTATTTTTTATAGCCAGCTGACTTGTACTTGGTCTAAATTTTTCCGGTTAAAAGTTAGTGTGGCATTAAAAGAAGGATTTTTACTGTGTATATTAATCGCATGGTATATGCATGCATGCAGGCGGTTCGTTCGCGTACCTGCGGGTGGAGCTGGGCGACTTCATGGCGTTCATCGCCGCCGGCAACATCCTGCTCGAGTACTGCATCGGCGGCGCGGCGGTGGCGCGCTCGTGGACGTCCTACTTCGCCACGCTGCTCAACCACCACCCCAACGACTTCCGCATCCACGCCACGTCGCTCGCCGAGGACTACTCCCGCCTCGACCCCATCGCCGTCGTCGTCATCACGCTCATCTGCCTCTTCGCCGTGCTCAGCACCAAGGGCTCCTCCCGCTTCAACTACATCCTCTCCATCGTCCACTTCGCCGTCATCATCTTCATCATCGGCGCCGGCCTCTCCAAGGCCAAGCTCTCCAACTTCACCGCCGAGTTCGCGCCCTACGGCGCCCGCGGCATCTTCGCCGCGTCGGCGGTGCTCTTCTTCGCCTACATCGGCTTCGACGCCGTCAGCACCATGGCGGAGGAGACCAAGAACCCGGCCAAGGACATCCCCATTGGCCTCGTCGGCGCCATGGCGCTCACCACCGTCATCTACTGCGTGCTCGCAGTCACGCTCTGCCTCATGCAGCCGTACCGGGACATCGACCCTGACGCGCCCTTCTCCGTCGCCTTCAGCGCCGTCGGCATGGACTGGGCCAAGTACATCGTGGCCTTCGGCGCGCTCAAGGGGATGACCACCGTGCTGCTCGTGAGCGCCGTGGGCCAGGCCAGGTACCTCACCCACATCGCGCGGACGCACATGGCGCCGCCGTGCCTCGCCGTGGTGTCGCCGCGATGGGGAACGCCGGTGCGCGCCACAGTTACGATGCTCACCGCCACGGCCATCATCGCGTTCTTCACCGACCTCGGCATCCTCTCCAACCTCCTCTCCATCTCCACGCTCTTCATTTTCATGCTCGTCGCCGTCGCGCTGCTCGTCCACCGCTACTACATCTCCGGCGAAACCACCACCGCCAACCGTAACAAGCTCGTTTCATGCATCGCCATTGTCCTCGCCTCATCGGTCGGGACCGCGGTGTACTGGGGCCTGGCGGTGGACGGCGGGTGGGCGGCATACGTGGTGACCGTGCCGGCGTGGTTCGCGGCGACGCTTTACCTGCACCTCGGGGTGCCAAAGGCGAGGGTGCCGAAGATGTGGGGGGTGCCGCTGGTGCCGTGGCTGCCGTCGGCGTCCATCTTCATCAACATCTTCCTGCTCGGGTCCATCGACGCCAAGTCATTCATGAGGTTCGCGATATGGACGGTGGCGTTGCTTGTGTACTACTTCTTCGTCGGCCTCCACGCCTCCTACGACACCGCCAAGGTGCTCGTTGCCGAGGCTGCCGCCGCCAGGGTGGAAGAAGGCGGCCACAAGGCCGTGGAAATTGCCGGAGCTAGCAATTAATTAGCACAGGAATTCATTAGACTAGTGATCTGTACGTCCATTATTTGTCACAATCTCATATTAGTTGATGTACTAGCTACTACTAGTGTCGTTTTATTTGTTAAGAATTTTTTGACGAAAGTATGGTTAGCTGGTTTAATAGACAGTCTTGCTAAGTCTCAATTAAGTCTCGGCCGATGTTATATTTGTGAGATCTTACATTAAATCCGTGTACAATTTAGTTTTTATTTTTTTTATTTTCTCTCTTGCATGTTATGTCACTTGACTGAGACTAGCCACACTCTTTAGTATAATATTTTATAGTAGTCTAAATATCTTATACCTCGGTCTAGTTAAAATACTGAAATCTGGAAGGTCCATTTGACTTGCATGTCAAGTGTGTATGTTTACCTTGTCGAAAAAAAAATGTGTATGTTTAGAATAACATCAAGAAGCTTGATTTACCCCTTCGTCTCCCCTTCCAAGCGAACGGGCGACTAGGGTTTTTGCCTCTCGGCGGTGGTGTCGTCGATCTGACTCATTCTGTGGCCTTAGGACCATGGGGGCATGGTGGATCTCGGCCCTTGCCAATGAAAAGGCTCTTTTATTACATATTTCTTCGAGTTTTGTTGGGTTTTGTGTCCTGCTCGGGAAGGCGAGACAGCGGCGGCTTCCTGAAATTGGAATAGAGTTCTCCCCGCCTAGCCTCTGTCCCGATGGTTCGTCTCGCATCGTCGGAGGATGTGTGGAGGTATGTCACATGATTCGATTGGTGATTGTCTTTAATGGATCTGCTCGGATCTGGTCTTCGTTCTTCTACGTTCGTGTCTCTTCAGGCTGGATGCTTTCGACCTATGCTTGTCTTCATCGACAACAGATGATGTTTTTGGTACGTTGTTCCTATGAGGCCTTAGCCCGACGACTTTCCAACTGTTTACTATATAAGTTTTGCCTGACTCCAACGACGGAGGGGCGATGATACAGGCACGCTTCCGGCTCACTTCAGTGCTTGTAGTCGTCGCTGTAATTTTTTTTATTTCGGTGTTTGTTGTACTGTCATCATTGAAGAGGAATAGGTCAAAAGTTTTCCCAAAAAAAACGTGTATGTTTAGGGTAGATCTTATTTGCCGGCATGCGGCAAATAGACGAGGCTTCACTGAGTGAGGGGTGGCTTCGCCGCAGCCGATGGAGGTGGGACGACCAGTGTGCTGGGTTCCCGTCTTTGTTTTTTTTTTCGTTCGTTCACTATAAATTGGCCTTTTCTCTTTTTCACTTGTGTGGTTTTTTTCTTTTTTTCTTTTGTTGTTTTATGTCTTTTTCTCTTTTAAGATTTGGTTTTCTTCTAATTTTTTTCCTTTTGCACATTTTCTTTATTACAATTTTATAATACATGATAAATATTTTTATAATATATGGTGAACATTTTACCTATACGCATTGAACTATTTTTAATATACATTGAACATTTTTCAAATGCTTTATTAATATAAGATGAACATTTTTGTAATATAGAACATTTTTTAATATTTGATAAACTTTCCTAACTATATATACGATAAACATTTTCTTAATATGCAGTGATTTTTTAATATAGATTTCATTTCTTTAACATACTGAGCTATTTTTCTAAAAAAACAATATTTAAAAAAATATCTAGCTCCTAAAAATTAATAGTCGGTTTTTGGTGAAAACCTGACTACAAAGCAAAAGAGAAAAAAACACTCATAGGCAGAGTGGGCCATCCCATTTGCCCTCGATTCAGGCGGATCTTCCCCCATCAGACAGTCCAAACATATGGGCTGAATTTGGGGTATCAAGTTGGGTGACGTTTATTGGTCTGAACACATGGGGTGGAGGGTCGGATTGGAGATGCTATAAATCTTGTTAAAACTAGAGGATAAGTATCACACATGTGGCACGAACACATGGCAACTCCGAACATTTTTTATAGCAAGTTTAGTGACGCGAGGATGGCAATTTGAGTTGTCAAGGGTGGCAACTTCTTTTTGGATAACAAATTTCAGCTTTTTTTTTTTGGTTCGGTTATTCTTTTCGGATGGCAACTTTGTTGTAAAAAACATCAGAGCAGGAGTGCTTTGTGCCACACGTGTGACACTTATCATTTGGGAATATTTTCTTATCTGCAATCAAACAAACTGTTGTTTTTTTAAATAATTGTAAATCATATTCTGAAGTTTCAAAAAAATCTTTAAAAAAACATGAACCTACATATGTATACTACATCATTGTAAAATTTCATGACGAAATACGTTTTGGTGTGAGCTGTGCCAAAAAAAAAAGAAGCAAAACCATGTATTTCTAGCACATGCACTAGTCATTATAAAAGTCCATTTTTTTTGTGCAGCTCACGCCAAAACGTATTTCGTCATGCAGATGTAGTATACATCTGTAGGTTCATGTGTATTTTTTCAGATTGTTTTTAAAACTTCAAAATATGATTTTTTGGAGGAGGTCGGTGACGTGGACACGGAGCAATGACGGAGGAGAGTGACGGCGCATGCACGGGAGGAAGGGATTTGGATGGGTCCTGACAGGATCCGGCGGGACGGACGCGTCCCGGCGACCCCAAATCCGCTGCACATATGGGGGTTGTCGGACAACCCAGACATATGGATTGGGTTTGAGGGATCCATTTGGGTGGCATTTTTTTGATCCGGACACATGGGGATGAAGTAGAGGGTCTGGTTGGAGATGCTCTAAATCCTGTTGAAACTAGAGGATGCATTATACTGATACAACATAGAAATACACATATTTTTTATCTATAATCAAACAAACTGTTGTTTGCTATAGAAAGAATTCAATAACCGGAAATGCCAGATAGAGCTTGAGCACCGTAGAGCTTGTTTTTTTGGGAAAAAACATCCAAAAAAAATATTTGCAGTTTCAAAATATATAAAAAAACACATGAACCTACATATGTATACTAACATCTTTGTAAAATTTCATGACGAAATACGTTTTGGTGTGGGTTGTACAAGAAAACAAAACCGTGTATTTCTAGCACATGCACTATTCATTACAAAAGTCCATCATTTTTTTGTGCGGCTCACACCAAAACCTATTTCACCATGAAGACGTAGTGTAGGTTCAGCTGTATTTTTTTCAGATTTTTTAAACTTAAAAATATGATTTGTTTTTTAGATTTTTCCAAAAACGCGCTCGAGCTAAAAAAATCCACTCTCTTCCAGAACATAATACTTTGCAACTGCAGAAAATGTCTACCATGGTCCATGGCTAGAGTGCTAAAAAAGTGCATAAATTTTCATTATATATGATCTTAATATGGCTACACAGCTATACCTTTCTTTAGCTGAGGGGATTCCCACGAGTGGTTATCCTCCACCTTTAAAAGAACCCTTCTCTATGATCTTCGCATGCTTTATCTTCTCGTTGGCCGGCCAGGGGATATTCCTATCCGCACTCCAATCAATGAATGCTAGAAATGCAAACTGGTGGCCGTGCTTGAAATGGAGGTGATTAACTATACCCAACTGAATAAAACCCAGACATATAGTTTCAAAGCAATGTTGCTTTGAGTATTTTTTTTCCCCAAAACATAATTAAGATTTCATTCCATAGTATCTCCAGAAGGTAAACAAGTCATGAAGAATTCAATGACTACCGAGTTCTGTTTTTTTTTTAACACCTGTTCTACTCCTCCATTCTTAAATATAAGTCTTTTTAGAGATTCCAAATGGACTACAACATACGAATTTATATAAATATATTTTAGAGTGTAGATTCACTCATTTTGCTCCGTATGTAGTCTCTTGTTGGAATCTCTAAAAAGACTTACGTTAGCTCATCTTGGAACCCACTTACGGGCACGACTACAACTCATGGAAAAGAAGAGAAGGTTGTAGTATGAGAGGGGCCCTCTTTTCACTTTCCAATGATTCCTGAGGTGACCCACACAAATATTCCCTCTCGGCTCATAAGATCAATATAAATGCAGCTTCTTGCATTGTCCATGATTCCAGACTGCCTTCTTTTCTTACTGTCTTAAGGGCTCTCCTCAAGAACTTCCAGCTCCAAGCTCCAACCGGAGGCTTCAAGAATGACTTCAGAACCAGAGGTTTGTGACTTGTGAGCCTGCCCATCTATCTCTATAACTCGAACATTTTTTTTTGTTCACATGCCTGTGCATATTTTCGATGGTTTAACTGTCTATATAACCATGTAACTACACTAGTCAATTAGTCATGACGCTTATGTCCCATCAGATAGCACATTTTTCTAATCTATCTACATGAATCAATCTGCAGACACCACGAATAACAGAGCTCCATGTAAGGATGGACTGCAACGGGTGCGTGCACAAGATCAGGAAGACCCTGAGCGGCATTGACGGTGTAGGCGAGGTACATGTTGACCAAGCTAACCACAAGATCACGGTGGTGGGGATGGCTGATCCCGAGAGGATCGTCAAGGCCATCAGGAAGACCAACAGGGTTCCTACCATCTGCTCACACACCGACCCTGCAGCACCGGCGCCACCCGCGGAAGGGGAAGAAGCCCCGCCTGCAGCTCCGGCGCCACCCGCGGAAGGGGAAGAAGCCCCGCCTGCAGCTCCGGCGCCACCCGCGGAAGGGGAAGCCCCGGCTGCTGATGCGCCTCCGCCTCCGCCTGCAGAAGAGGCACCAGCAGAACCCACCGCAGCAGAGAACAAAGAGGCGCCGCCGGCTGAAGCACCAGGCACCACCATGATATACATGGTGCGTGACTGCCCGTACAGCCACCATGCGTACAGAGGTCACTGGACAAACCATCCGAGCAACATTCATGGCGTCAGATATGAACATGATGCTGCTGCACCATATTACGCAGCACATAGTCGTAGCTATAGTCCTAACATACCAGAGTATGGACATGTGGGCTCTTCTGCCCAAGAAGGAAGATGCTACTACCATCCAGCTGCAGCTGCTAGGGGAAGAGAAGATGGAAGCCAGATCACTTCGATGTTCAGCGAGGAGAATCCCAACGCTTGCAGCATAGCATAATTGAAAAAGAGGCCGTTTGCGTAAGGAATCTGTTTCTGTAAACTCTTTCGGCCAGAAAGGGCAAGTGAGACAGATTTTGCTTTTTGCCTATTTATGAATGAAGGTGTAAAATGGATATATGGTTTAGTTTTTTATTTTATAAGGTGGGGCGTGGGATTTGTGTAGAGGTAGGTAACGCAGGTGGAAAAATAAGATGCTTGACTTGTAGTGAGAGATAATTTTTCTGCCAATAGTCGCTATTTTTATTGCCGCCCATCTCATGAATCTCACAAAGCCGTGATCCTCGACAAAAGTCACTCGCGAGCGGGCATGGAAATACCTTTCTGTGTTGCGAGGTAGTCCTATAAAATTCTGACGAAAATGAGAGATATATTCTGGAATAGCAAATGTCTTCTTGACTTGGCAAAGGGTTGTTTTCTGGCTGAGACTACTAGGGAGCAAAAGACGGATTTTATCGCTTTTATGGAGACCACTAGGCCTAACTTTACTTGGTAATATTAGTTGACCGCTAGGCCTTCCTCCTCTAGGGAGATCGAGTGTATTTTGCTAGGAGTTAATAGGCATTCATTTGATGTCAGAAAAATGGAAATGGACGATTAGGTTAATTATTAAGTTTTACGTGCGGTCTAAACTTGACGGCTTTGATAGGGCTGTTGTTGTGGTTAACAGGGCTGCATAACCCGAGCACTAACCCGCTTTCTTGACTGAGTTGGTTCGTACTTGTGGAGATGAAAATTTATTCATGGTTGTGGGAGGATATTTTAATATTATTTGTTAATGCGCCATAAAGAATAATGAAAATTTCGACGCTAGATGGACCTTTTATGTTTAATGCTATAATTGAAAATCTTGACTTGATGGAGATAGCTCTCTCAGGACGTCGATTTACTGGGACAATAGTCTTGCTACACCAACTTATTAAAAGTTGGGTCGCAATTCGGCTAGCTTTGAGAGGGGATAATTTTCCCCCCCTAATTATGGTGTGTGCATTGCGATGGGGACTTTCTAACCATGACCCCCTTACGTTTGACTCTAGTGAGACTACTCACGTGGGAAACAAAGCAGCTTCCTCTTTTCGAGTTATCGTGGTTTGAGAAGGAAGGCTTTATTGAGATGATTGTTGTAGGATGGGAAAAAAATTTAGGGTACCACCATGTTGAGAAAGGTGGCAATATAAGATCCATCATCTTATACGGTTCTTGCATGGGAGCTAAGAATGTGAGTATATTTTATAAAATTAAAAAATAAAGGATGATACTTCGTCTTATTGATGTATTAGATATCAAAGCATCATCGGCTCCCCTTGTTAAGGCAAAATGCGCTACTAAAAGGGAGGTCAACAAGAGCATGGCTAAACTTCTGCATGCGGAGAATATTAAATGGGCCCAAATTTCCAAAGTGAGGTACGTGAGGCTGAGGGAATGTGGCAATAACACCAAAAAATTCATTTGACCAAAAAATGTCCATCTTAAAAAGATGAGTGAACACGGGGTGCCCAAAAAATGTGGGTCAGGAGAATACCAAGTCATGTATTTCTAGTTACTATAAACAATTGTTTGGGCACCTCGTGTTCAACTTCATGTCGATGGATGAAGACACCACAGTGGATATCCCGCAACTCTCCTCGGAAGAGAATGATGTGTTGTCAGCTCCTTTTTACAAAAAAGGAGGTGTATGCGGCCATCTCACAAATGAAGAATAGCAAAGCGCCGGGATCAAGTGGTTTCCAGGCAAAAAGATATTGGAGATGTTGGGGACTATCAATGGGGACATGTTGCCAATGTTTGAGGACTTATTCAACGGAAAGCTTCAGTTGTTTAAACTCAACTTTGGCACAGTCACTTTGCTTCCTAAGGAGGAGGATGTGGCGTGGATTAAGTGATTTCAGTCAATTTATTTGCTAAATGTTAGTTTCAATTTTATCGAATGGATAAAAATAGGCTAACAGTGATAGCACACATTGTGGTACATCCTACTCAGACGACTTCCATGCCTGGCCAACACCTCCTTGAGGGGGTGGTCGTCCTTCATGAAACTATTCATGAGTTGCACTCTAAGAACCTTGAGGAGATTAAGTTCGAAGTGGATTTGTGAAATCCTATGATAAAGTCAATTAGGGTGGTACTGTCGGGGTGAAAATCAATGACGACGCATCGACCACTATTTTAAAACCTGGGAAGGGTTTGTGGCAAGGGGATCCTATGCCGCCAATCCTATTCAACATTGTTGCTGATCTGTTGGTGGTCATTATAGCAAGGGGTAAGCAGGATGGATAGGTGGATGGTCTCATCCAGGAAATCTATTGACAGGAATGGATATCATTCTCTAGTAAGCGGGTGATACTATCATTTTATGGAGCATGACGTGAACAAGGCAGATAGCATGAAACAGGTCATTTGACTTTTCGAGCAAGTGTCCGGACTTAAGATATTTTCCCACAAAAGTGAATTATTCTGCTTTAAGCGCATCAAAGAGGAAGAACATCATTCTAAACAACTTTGGCTATGAGGTCGGTAAGCTCCTATTAGCTATCTTGGGATCTCGATTCATTTTCGAAGGCTTGCAAATAAAGAGTGGAAATGCATTATAAACAAGTTTAAAAAAAGTTTAGTCGTTGTAAAGGAAAACTGATGTAATATGGCGGACGATTTGGTCATAGTGAATTATGTGCTCACAAGCTTAGCCATTGGAACGGCGACGGTAAGGTGAGTGTCGTTCATAGGTAGGGAAGGAAGAGAGGAGTAGAGGAGGTAAAAATGTGGCATAGGGGTGGGGTTTGGGTGAGGCCTGCATGTCCGGACTAATGTGGCGGACAATCCCATTTCTCCTTTATAAGTGGGTTGGGTGTAAGTGTCCACACATAGTTCGGACACCACCATTTATCCCTTATAGTTAGACTGGGTTTGAAGGTTCTTAGACAGTCTAGATGTTTGAGCCATGTATAGGAAAACCCGCTGGACGTTCATTTTCTATTTGGACCATGTTCAGATTGTGTGGAAATGTCTAGACTGTTGAGATGGACAATTAGGGGAAGAGCAAGACATGTCCTGCCCTTATCCCAAGTTGCTCCCGCATTTTTTTAGGGCTAGTTTTTTCTAAGGGAATTATTTTAGGGCTAGTTGCTCCCGCATAAATAAAAGAGAATCTGTGATTCTCAAAAAGAGAGAGAGAGAGAATCTGTAACCACACAAATGGGCCTAGGTGTGAGAATTCCAAAGTATAGTTTCTTTCCTGCCCAGCATCAACACCGGCCCACAAAAAGCCCACGAAATGGTGCTAACTGGGCGGTCGGGCTCCGGCGCAAAACCCCGCCGCAGAAAGGAATCCTAAAACCCTAACTTGCCGCCCCCATCCTCCCACCCCACCTCACCGACCAATGGCGCCGCGCGGCAACCGCAGCAGCAAGAAGCCGCCGCCGCCGCGGGGCAAGGGCAAGGGCAAGCGCCCCTCGTCCGCCGCCGCCGGGGACGACCCCTTCTTCGAGTCGGAGCCCAAGCGCCGCCGCGCCCGCGCGGACGAGGACATCGAGAGCGGGGACAGCGACGACGACGCCGCCCTCGCGCTGGGCGGCGCCGTCGTGGGCGGGGATGAGGAGGAGGAGGAGAAGGAGGACCGGGAGACGGCCGGGGAGAAGCGGATGCGGATGACCAAGGAGTACCTGGAGAGGATCGCCGACGCGGTGAAGAGGAACAAGGAGGAAGAGGAGGACGAGGACGAGGACGAAGATGACGACGAGGATGATGGTTTGCCCGGGGGGAGGCGGGTCGCCAAGCTCCTCCGGAAGAAGCAGCTCGTGGAGAGCGGCAGGCAGCGCCTGAGCCTCGCCGCGAGGTGAGCAGCAATTCTCTGCGAGTTTTTATTTTTATTTTTTAGTGTCCTTCCATTTTGCCACCCGGTTGCATTGATGCTTAGACTGCCTCGCTCAAATCAAATTAATGGAGTAGGATTTTTTCACCTCATGTATGTGACAAGGCATTGCAATTTGCAGGGTGTTACCGCGGGGACAGCAGGATGGATTCAAATTTATAGCCAAGCACCGGCAGCCAGTGACTGCCGTTGCCCTCTCGAAGGACGGTGACATGGGCTTTTCGGCATCCAAAGATGGAGTTATCCTCCATTGGGATGTCGAGACCGGGAAAAGCGAGAAGTATTTGTGGCCAACTGAAAAGGTGTTGGCTTCGCACCATGCTAAAGCTCCTCTGTCTATAAAGAGAAGCCAGCAGGTGCTTGCACTGGCTGTTAGTTCCGATGGGCGATACTTGGCCACTGGTGGCTTCGATAGGCATATCCATTTGTGGGATGTTCGATCAAGGGAGCACATACAGGTGTGGTACTCATTGTCGATGATATAAGAGCTAGCCATATTATTCAGAGAAATGCTTGCAAGTTTGATTCCTTTTTCTCGAACAAGCACCCTAATGTGTCATTGTATATTAGAAGAAACTGTCAAGATGCCGCAGAATTTGTAACGGCCCAACCAAAACAAGGCAAACAAAAACTGAAAAAACAGAAGGTCCCGACAGAAGCAAACCAAAACAATGACAAAAAAACAAAATTGTACAGCTAGCTAGCAGGAACTATCATGCTTGTAAATATTGAAAATTGATTTTCTTTATTTTAATCTGTGTGACGAAATGGGTAGCTTATATTATTTCCATGTATGTGTGTTGTATATCAGAGTCATACTGGCTAATAACCCAAAACAAATCAAGGCGAACCACTTATAGTTCATCCGAGATGTTTCTCTTGAACTGTTATTGCCTTCGCAATGTTATTTAGACAACATAAGCTATCAAACATTGTTTTGTTACTGTGCTCATCGTTTTTCTGTAAGGTGGAGACAATCACAAAGTAGCAAGGAATAACGTTATATATCTATACATGTTGCATTTGCCAAGGCTGTTTGCAGAAAGTAACCCCCCCCCCCCCCCCCCCCTCCCCTCTGATGTTACGTGTTCACTACATACGAGACCCAAGATATTGCTGTCAGTATTGATCAATGTAGAATGCTGTAGCCCTTTGTAGATATCTGTTTGGGGTCTGTTACTGACTGGATGTATGCTTAGGTCAATTCACACGGAACTTGAGTTCCATATCAGGATCCGTGTGCAAGTGTAAGCTGTTTGTTTGTGCTTCAGAGAGCAGCATTTTCAGTTGGATTGTAGATGTTCTTTCGTTTAATGTCAGTGTGTATAGCTTACTTTTGCCTTGTGATATTCTGTCACTCTGTATTTATCAAACTCCAAATACATATAACCTATTGTCCAATGCTAAATTGCCAATGATGGCCTTTCTCTCTTTTGGGCGCTTCTTATTTCTTTGGCCCCTGCACTAGCTTATCACGCAAGATCCATGATCCTTTTGGATCCACTCTTTACCATTGTGCACATCTTTCTGAAAGTAACATATACTATCACTATTGACGCCCTCATGAGTCAGAGTTAATTTTACTACTATTGATGATGTTAATTGTTTGCCCTGCTTATGTAATTTAATTCAGTATTATTTTCTGCTGTTCTGCAGGCATTCAGTGGACATAGAGGGCCAGTATCCTGTCTTGCTTTTGGCCTGGACTCTTCGGAGCTATTCTCTGGTTCTTATGACCGTTCAATAATGCAGTGGAATGCTGAAGATAGAACATACATGCACTGCCTATATGGTCATCAAGGTGAAATATTGACAACCGATGCACTCAGCAAAGATAGACTTCTGACTGTAGCACGGGATAGAACAATGCATCTTTGGAAGGTAATTTGCACTTAGCTCTGTTTCGTTCGTTGTAGCTTCTATGCTTAAAATGTTTGTGCTACCATCAGATAGTGCTGTGTGATTCATCTGCATGTCTAGCTGTTTTCAATAAATAGGTAGCCTGATATGACCTCATGTAAGCTTTTGAACAATGTGTGACCATGTAAATGACACTTTCATCTTTGTTTCATGCAACCAAGGAGAGATGCTTTAATTCTCGAACAGACATGCCTTTCTCTGTTAAGAAATGTAGGCGAAAACCTTGTAACGTCAGGACTTACCTTTCCATTTAATAAGCTTCCATTTCTTGGCAGATACCGGAGGAGTCACAGTTAGTCTTTCGTGCGCCTGCTGTGTCTTTGGAGTGCTGCTGCTTTATCGATGACAAGGAATATTTGTCTGGATCAGATGACGGAAGCCTCGAGCTTTGGAGTGTTATGAGAAAGAAGCCTACTCACATTATAAAAAATGCCCATCCAGCATTAGCTCCTAGTTCATTTGACAGTGCTGATGTAAAGTTGCCCAAAGGTAAAAGATACTTTCTCAATTCCGCTGCTCTCTTTCTGTGATAAAAAAAGAATCATTTCTTTTGATGCAAGGTAGGGTAGGATTTTATCATTATTTGTTTAGCTTCTTATAGTGATTGGAAACTATGCAAAGATGTTATTTGACCAGGCTATATTTGTCATATTTCCCCTTTTCACCATGCGTTGGTAGTTCGGTGCTTGTGGTCAATGCAGAGAGAACATTGCCTTCCTGTATGCTCCCTCGTTTCAACAACTGAGATTATGTCATGTTTATTCCTCGTGCAACTATGCAGAAAATGGAGTCTGTAAGCCTGAAAGCTTTTCATCAGCTCATTCATGGATTAGTGCTGTTGCTGCAAGAAAAGGTTCTGATCTGGCTGCGTCTGGAGCAGCAAATGGTGTTGTTCGCCTTTGGACAATTCAACCTGATTCAAAAGGGATGCAGCCATTGTTCGACTTGCCACTGGTATTTAACTCGCATTATTCTACTTCACACCAGTGGTCATTACTTACTACCATAATGACTACCCTATCTTTTCTGTATGACCCTGTTGTAAGTCTGATCTGCAATTTGTCATGGGCAGGATGGCTTTGTCAATTCTCTTGCAATAGCAAAATCGGGACGCTTCATTGTTGCTGGTGTTGGCCGAGTAAGAGTTTTTCCCGTCTTTTTAGCTGGTGAAATTTGGTTGCATGCATAATATGATCCAGAGGCCGAGAGAGTTGTCTCTTCTTATATATTGAAAAAATCTAAAGATATGCAGACATGATAGCACTACTGATGGTCATTCTTATGTTTACTCAAGAAATTTCGTGTAGCAGCACGAAATGAAGTATCATACACTAATGTATCCTCAACAGCATGACTTGATTATCTCCATTTTCTTAGGAACCTCGTCTTGGAAAATGGGGTCGTGTCGCAACAGCAAAGAATGGGGTTGCAATTCATCGGCTCAGTCTACTAGATGACTCTGAAGATTTGTAGGGCAGATAGCCTGCGCATTGAGAAACACCCTGCGGCTTGTTCATACACTGTCAAGAGAAAGATTGTACCAACACCATGAGTGTCAGTCACACTTGCAGCTGAAAGATACAGGAAGGTTGAACCGCAAGCTTCACGCATGCTATAGTTCTATGATGCACCAGCTTTACCGTTCTGTTCAGTGAAGCAATTTCTGTGTGCAAGCACGGATGGAGAGGTGTTGGAATGATTGGATGTAGAATGCGTGATTTCTGGGGAATGTCATGTCCAATTTTCTTCTCTGTTTCCATTGTAGACGGCAGGTGCAGGTTTGAAACCCTATTCTTTTGCGCCCTGCCTGAAATGATTGTCACAGGAAATTGTTGAGGTAGTTTTTTGCAGGGAAACATTTGTTGTGGTTTTGGCTTTGGCAGGAGACGTTCTATGTAATAGCAAATTTTGATGGCTGGTAGCGATCTTTGGTCAAACTGAAATTTATGTTCTTTCCTCTTTGATACAAATGTGATGGCAGATATATCTCAGACGTAATTGGGTCCACAAGTAGCCATTTTGTTTTCAAAAAAGTACAATTACACACAAATGTGTAATCTTATAGTGAGATAGGATAGCAGATGTGTGTACTGGGGACTTCGTAGAGAACCCCAAAGAAAAGAGTATTACAACCGTCAAAGCAGTAATCATAATGTCTTCGATGTAGTTTTAGTTATCCTTCTGTTTCTGGTTGTCTTTATTTTTTATTTTTGCAGGGCAATCATGCAGAGTTTTCGCACTGAAAAACTATATTTACACAAACTTCTGATTCTGACCTATGATCTGCCGTAGGTTATGTTTCATATCAACAGGACACATAGAACAGATTCTATAATGCAAACGAAAAGATAATGCCGCGTGTGGATCATAGAAACACTGCAAACTTCAAATAAACATCAACCATCCAACAACAAACTAAAAGATAAACCAATCGGCCAACAGAAAATATGTTACTTGGCCGTAACCCCTAAGCAGACGCAAACGTTCCAGTTTAAAGAACAGTGGGAACATCATGATTCCATTAACCAAGATGTATCCAGTCACATCATCACCGAACACTGATTAGACCATCATGGTTCCATCAAACAGTTTTTTTTAGCAAACCCCTATCCGATCTCATTTACAGGAACCAAGGTCTGTTTATCCGCACCATGAGGCCAGTCTCAGACTGGAAACCCTCACATATATCATCAGACTGCACAAGACTCAGAACTCCCAGCTGGAAACATTTAGAGTTACCTTGCATTGCTGGGTTGCAAAGAACCACAGCACATAGCAACCGGATCATGCAAGATCCACACATGAAGCCAGTCTCAAGACTGGAAACCTTCGCATATATCATCAGACTCCAAACATAACCAGGGGTAAAAACAGCTAGGCTAACTACACTAGATCAATCAAACAGTAACCAGAAGTTGCGACAGGCGTATGCCAGAGACATTGTCATCGAAGACACACTCAGCTTTACTGTGAAGGCCCACTTGTACTCGCTGTACTCTCTTCAGATAACCTTTTCACCTTTCTGAAAAGATTGAATGTGAATTAACAGTCACAGAACATAAACATAAACTGATATGTAGTCACAAAACTACATAAACATTAACTGATATGTAGTCACAAAAGTATCTTACGTGTGGAGTCCGATGTATTCCTGGTTGTTCGGTTCCAGGGCAAGACAAGCCTTTATAGCTAAAAGAGCCTTATCATATTGCTGCAAGGAATACAAACGACCAATCATCAAAACTAATGTATCCGATTTAGAGCATTACACATGTAAGTTCAAAATTGACGGTTTGGGAATAATGTATGTCGACGGCGTCTATATGGGAAATACTGCATATAAATAAATAAATCCAGAAGCATAAATGGTTACTGCCCAGCAGCAACTGCCTTGGCAACGCCATCTCAGTAACAGTAAATCAATTAAACAGCACAATTTTATGTAAATGTAAGCATACTAGCAATAAACTAATCCCAAATCACAAGGATATACAGCTTTTATAAACTATTCCCAATGCAAATCTGGTCATCCAACAGAAGTCCAAAACTAGTACACAAACTGGGCATCCAGCGTTCCTGCGAAGTGCCTAGTTAGCATATTAACAAGCTACTTATTTTACCACGATACTGTTAAGAAAATAAGATACAGCTTATTGTGTAATCGGTATAACAAAATACTGCATGACCAGCCTGTTTTGAGAAATAAGCACCAAAGTACATAGAAATACATTCCACTGTTATTTCAAATTCAGATGACGTTATTCCAAAGTGTACACAGAGATCGCACAGACTGTTGATGTTGCTCCAGTCCCATTCATCCATATCAGATTTTAAAGCCTGCCACATAAAGGAAATATAGTTCAAGTCTTCATGATACATCGCAATTTGTACTGATGCAATGATTGGAATAAGGATGCAATGGCGACAATATTACGTGTTTATAGGACTCAGTTTCATAGGTGCATCGCCATATTCGAATTGTAACATGACTGAAACTGGCAAGGCGACACTTTGCTACTCAGGAAATCCATACTTTTGGACTTACCTTGCAAAGATAGGTTGCGATAACAACATTTCTAGCTTCCAGCTCAATAATTATTCTGGGGCGCAGCTGCTGGACTTTATTTGCTTTCCTCAAGTGGTCCTAAAGCATAACGGATTTGTGAAATGTAAATAAATTATGCCACAAGAAAAACGGAAGCATTGAACACTGAAGTCAAAACAATACCTGATGCAAGAACTCTTCTGTCTGGACATGGTTGAGTAAATTTGCAACGGTCCAGTCCTCTATGCCAGCTATCGGTTCTGTTCTACCAAATAAAAGGTCGATGACCAGATTCCATTTGTTTTTGGCGGCGACGACCAATGCTGGCTCTTCAAGAAAATCCTATATTTTTAAGAGATAAATGTCAAAAGGAGAGAAAACAACATAACATGACACCTAATAAATCCACACAGAGACCGACGAAGACCTGGTCCAATATATTCACATCTGCTCCATGGTTTAAAAGTGTTTTCATAAGAGCATAAGCTTCAGCCTCATTGGTTTTAACCAATGCCACTTTAGTGAACAAGGGAAGAGTACCGACATCAGATACCTTTCAAATGGCAAAATTATAGAAGAGCAAATATGAATTAGTGTGAAACTATGAACAGGGAAAACATTATAAATATAACAAGTAAAATGTTATTACCCCTGCAAGAAAATTCTGGCAGTCAACTGAAGTGCCGAACAGGGAACAGATAAGTGGTGTGAAGTTTCCAGCAATAGCAATGTTTACCTATTAGCAAATAAACGCAAATATAAACCACATTACGGAACCGAGTAAAGAAAACTATCTGATGCATAGTATGATAAAAAAAAGCCACCTCATTAGGGAAATCCTGGTGAATAGCTTGAATAGCCTCAAGATGTCCTAAATAGGCAGCGGCGTGGATAGCCTTCCCAAAACAAGTATTCCCCTCAATAGTTGCTCCCAGCCTCATCAGTTCAAGTAGAGCATCAGTTCTATCTGAAAGGAAAACACAAATGAATATTCGTAACATGACGGCAACAAGAACCAGAAATATGAAATGGTGACAAATGCGTCACCACAGAAGCAGCATACCATAGAAAACTGCCAGATGCAATGGAATTAACCCTGAATTATCAGTTGCATTCACATCAACATGATGAGTGTTCACCAGACTGTCCATCAAAACAATGTTTCCAGCTCGGGCAGCATAATGCAGGGGAGTTCTTCCTATAATTACTAGACCACATGAGAGAGCATTTCTAGATTATTGCATAAAACAATAACAACTAGTAATGTAGGAAGCCTACCGGCCAAGTCATGAAGCCTCGAGCTTGGGTCGAAATGAAGATATTCCAGTAAACAGGTGGCAAGTAAGTTGTTTTTCTCCAGTAAAGCATAGCTGAGCACGCCCACACCTTGAATCGGATTGTTTGCAAAAAGGTTTACGTATGTCTCACTCTTTCCCATAATCTTGGCCTCCTCTGCATTTGTTCAAAATTAAGAAAATAAGCAAGCTGAACTACATGCTAGAACTCTGTTAAAAAATAAACACAACATCTTATACCTCTCACACTCTTGATCTCCCTCGTAGTAGTGGAAAAGAGAGTAGCAGTTATGAGTCGTTGAACCCCTTTAAAGAATGGATTGTGCGTGAGAGAGAGAGAGAGAGAGATGGAAAGAGGAGAAAATATAGTGTAAGTGGTAGAGATTGATTATTACTATGCCGATCCTTATCCTCCTGATTCATGGGATTACCCCCATGCCTGCGACCCCTCCTCGGCCTTCGAGGAGGCATCTTTCTTAGAACCTGATACAACAGAAACACAAAAACATATAAGCTGAGTAAACGCAAAATGAGTGACAATGGAAAGGTATTGTTACAAAATCACCACTATGAACAGCAGCATATAAACCGATAAAAACTAAACCACACAAATAAAAGGGCATGTATAGCCATCTTGCAATAAATGCTAACCTAACTGTATGATTAATAGCAGATGTCTACTACTATTACTGGTCAAGGCCAAGTGTACTCAAATACTCCTTTACTGTCTGAATAAGAACTAATATGTGCATTCAAGATAGTCCTCATAATATACCAGCATTAACTGCCACTTTACTGTCTGAATACCAGATCACTTCTATTATGGTCATAGCCAAGTGCATAATATCCAAGCATTCCCCTTATGATCTATAATGCATACATTATAACATAACAGATACATATGTATGAAACTGAAGCAAAATTTAATAAACCACATATCAACCAATTGAAGTCGCAAATTCGCATATCCCGAAGACTTGAAACATAATAAGTGCACGTACGACCCCTGTCACGTCCTAGATCAGGAGTCTCAATTCACAAATTGGAGGATAGAAGGACGACGCCCTAAACGTAGATCAGATTGCAAAATCGAAGCATGAACGGGGAAGATCACCAGGTCAGATTCGCATTCACGGCAGGAAACTGATCTCGAAATGCAATCCGCGGCGCGAAACTGATCTCGAAATGCGATCCACGGCGCGAAACTGATGTCGAAATGCGACCCGCGGCGCGAAACTGATATCGAAATGCGATCCGCGGCGCGAAACTGATATCGAAATGCGATCCGCGGCGGGGAACTGATCTCGCAAGGGGATTCGTGGCGCGTAAACCAACACTCGCAGAAAATTGAAGAGGCGAGGAAGACACACCTGCGGGGGCTGGCGACTGCGGCAGACGCGATCGAAGAAGAGAAGCGACGAGATCCTCGATCACGTCGTCCCGGCCCGACGACGAGATTGAAGTAGGGTTTCTGCGCCGCGGAGAAAGGTTTAGGGAGGGGAGGGGAGGCGAGGCGAGGGGGGTTGCGGGTGTTCGACCCACGGACGCGGCTCGTGTGCTCCGCCCGGTTCCAGTCGCGCCTAACCGGAAACTACGTTTGGTCTTTCCCCTTTGTCACGTATAGAAAACTTGCGTGCAGAGCACGTCTACCTTTTCCTTTTGCGGGGAAGAGTTATTTTTGTATATTATACTGAAAAATGGTAGGAGTATTTTTAAACTTCAAAAACATTTCAACCAATACATAATACTCCTCTGTATTACTAAAATATAATACTTTTTTTACATTGTCATAGTGTTAAAAAGTTTTTTAATTAAGTTTCAGAGGTAGTAGGTTACAATTAAATCATAAATTTATCTGTATCTACATCACTGATTGTATTTTTTGTTGGTAGCTCACCAAGCTGGCCGCTTGATATAGTAATAGGATTTTTTGCCCGCAGTTATTTAATAAGAGGGGCTGGCCATACATTACAGTATATGCCCTAACTTAAAATCTAACTCCGGAGGCAACATCCTTTTACCCATTGCAACTATGCCAATATGATGTTAAGTTGTAGGCAGTTTATTGTGCCTATGTTGTGATCCTTTTTCCAACCAACATAATCCAGGCTTGAAATACATTGTTTTTGATGGATAAAGATGATGCAGCAACCAGATGAACAAAGCATATAATAGTTAATGTGTTGTCTTTCACCCTGAATCAAATTGAAGGAGATATGTATAAGGTATTTAAAGTTATTTTCATCATTATTCTTATATACCAGAGTATACAATCTTATGTATATATTGAAATAAGAAGCATTATTGTTTCTAATAAAATTGTGTTCTCCTATTTTAGTCCAACACAATGAACTATCTCATCATCCAATTTTGATAAACAATACAATACATTGTTTTCACTTTTAAATATACTTTCAGATGAAAATTGCTTGTTGTTATTAATAATAAGTAAGCTGGTGATGTCTACTACACAACTTGTTCTTGTAGACTCGTGTTGGGCCTCCAAGCGCAGAGTTTTGTAGGACAGTAGCAAATTTCCCTCAAGTGGATGACCTAAGGTTTATCAATCCGTGGGAGGCGTAGGATGAAGATGATCTCTCTCAAACAACCTTGCAACCAAATAATAAAAAGTTTCTTGTATCCCCAACACATTAAATACAATGGTAAATTGTATAAATGCAATAGTTCGGCGAAGAGATGGTGATACAAGTGTCGTAATGATAGTAGATATTGATTTTTGTAATACTAACAATAAAAAACAGCAAGGTAGCAAATAACAAAAGTGAGCACAAATGGTATTGCAATGCTTGAAAATGAGGCCTAGGGTCCGTACTTTCGCTAGTGCAATCTCCCAACAATGCTAATATAATTGGATCATATAATCATCCCTGAACGTGCGATGAAGAATCACTCCAAAGTTCTTATCTAGCGGAGAATATAAGACGAAATTGTTTGTAGGGTACGAAACCACCTCAAAATTATCCTTCCCGATCGATCTACCCAAGAGTTCGTACTAAAATAACACCAAGTTATCCTTTCCGATCGATCTATCTAATAGTTCGTAGTAAAATAACACCATATGATACACATCAACCAACTCTAATGTCACCTAGATACTCCAATGTCACCATAAGTATCCGTGAGTTGATTATACGATACATATCAAACAATTTCAGATTTATAATACTCAATCCAACACAAAGAATCTCAAAGAGTGCCCCAAGATTTCTACCGGAGAAACAAGGACGAAAACGTGTATCAACCCTATGCATAGATTACCCCAATGTCACCTCGGGAATCCGCGAGTTGAGTGCCAAAACATATATCGAGTGAATCAATATGATACCCCATTGTCACCACGGATATTCATAGCAAGACATACATCAAGTGCTCTTAAATCCATAAAAGTATTCAATCTGATAAAATGAAATCTCAAAGGGAAAATTCAATTCATCACAACAAGATAGAGAGGAGAAAACATCATATGATCCAACTATATTAACAAAACCCGCGATACATCAAGTGTTGGGGAACGTTGCATGGAAAACAAAAATTTTCTACGCACACGCAAGATCTATCCATGGAGATGCATAGCTACGAGAGGGAAGAGTGTGTCTGCGTACCCTCGTAGACCGTTAAGCGGAAGTGTTTATTAACGCGGTTGATGTAGTCGTACACCTTCACGATCCGCCCGATCAAGTACCGAACGTACGTCACCTTCGCGTTCAGCACACGTTCAGCTCGATGACGTCCTCGCCTTCTTGATCTAGCAAGACGGGCGAAGTAGTAGATGAGTTCTGGCAGCATGACGGCGTGGTGACGTTGGTGGTGAAACTATCCGCAGGGCTTTGCCAAGCACAACGGACGTGGACGGAGGAGGAACTAGAACTAGAGGGAGACGGGGCGCAGCACACGGCTTGGGGATCGTGGTGTGTGTTGCCCCTCTCCCTCCTCTCATATATATAGGTGGGGGAGGAGGGGAGGCAGCCTAGGGCGCCCCAAAGAGGGCCGGCGGCCGCCCTGGGCTCCTGCCCTGGCCGCGCCCCCCTTTCCTTTCTTGGGGGGTGAAGGAGAAGGCAGGAGGGGGGCCGGCGGCTCCCTTGCCTTAGGCGCCCCCCTTTCCTTCCCTATAGGGCCGGCGGCCAGGGAGAGGGCGCGCCAGACCCTTGTGGGCTGGTGTGTTCCTCCCCTTGGTCCATTAGGCCCATATACTCCCCATATGTCTCCCGGAACCCGTTCCGGTGACCCGATGAATACCTGGTGCATTCTGAAACCTTTCCGGAGACCAAATAGCATCGTCCTATATATTAATCTTTACCTCCGAACCATTCCGGAGCTCCTCATCATGTCCGTGATCTCATCCAGGACTCCGAACAACATTCGATCACCAATTCACATAACTCATATAATACTATATCATCAATGAACGTTAAGCGTGCGGACCCTACGGGTTCGAGAATGATGTAGACATGACCGAGACGCTTCTCCAGTAAATAACCAATAGCAGGACCTGGATGCCCATATTGGTTCCTATATATTCTACAAAGATCTTTATCGGTCAAACCTTTATGACAACATACATATTTCCCTTTGTCTGTCGGTATGTTACTTGCCCGAGATTCGATCGCCGGTATCTCCATACCTAGTTCAATCTCGTCACCGGCAAGTCTCTTTACTCGTTTCGTAATACATCATCTCGTAACTAAATCCTTAGTCACTTTGCTTGCAAGCTTCTTATGATGCTGTATTACCGAGAGGGCCCAGAGATACCTCTCTGTCATACGGAGTGACAAATCCCAATCTCGATTCACGCCAACTCAACAGACACCTTCGAAGATGCCTGTAGAGCATCTTTATGATCACCCAGTTACGTTGTGACGTTTGATAGCACACAAGGTATTCCTCCGGTATCCGGGAGTTGCATGATCTCATAGTCGAAGGAATATGTATTTGACATTAAGAAAGAAGTAGCAATAAACTGAACGATCATATGCTAAGCTAACGGATGGGTCTTGTCCATCACATCATTCTCCTAATGATGTAATCCCATTATCAAATGACAACTCATGTCTATGGTTAGGAAACCTTAACCATCTTTTGATCAATGAGCTAGTCTAGTAGAGGCTCACTAGGGACACGGTATTTGTTTATGTATCCACACATGTATTTAAGTTTCCGATCAATACAATTCTAGCATGAATAATAAACCTTTATCATGAATAAGGAAATATAATAATAACAACTTTATTATTGACTCTAGGGCATATTTCCATCAGTCTCCCACTTGCACTAGAGTCAATAATCTAGTTCACATTGCCATGTGATTAACACCCAAAGAGTTCACTAGAGTTAATAATCTAGTTCACATCGCCATGTGATTAACACCCAAAGAGTTCTAAGGTGTGATCATGTTTTGCTTGTGAGAGAGGTTTTTAGTCAACGGGTCTGCAACATTCAGATCCGTGTGTACTTTGCAAATATCTATGTCTACAATGCTCCGCATAGAGCTACTCTAGCTAATTGCTCCCATGTTCAATACGTATCCAGATTGAGACTCAGAGTCATCCGGATCAGTGTCAAAACTTGCATCGACGTAACCCTTTACGATGAACTCTTTATCGCCTCCATAACCGAGAAACATTTCCTTAGTCATCTTTAGGTACCTAAGGATAACGTTGACCGCTGTCCTGTGATCCACTCCTGGATCACTATTGTACCCCCTTGCCAGACTCATGGCAAGACACACATCAAGTCTGGTATACAGCATGGTATACATAATAGAACCTATGGTTGAGGCATAGGGAATGACTTTCATTCTCTCTCTATCTTCTGCCGTGGTCGTGCTTTGAGTCTTACTCAACTTCACACCTTGCAACACAGGCAAGAACCCTTTCTTTGACTGGTCCATTTTGAACTTCTTGAAAACTTTGTCAAGGTATGTGCTTTGTGAAAGTCCTATTAAGCGTCTTGATCTATCTCTTTAGATCTTGATGCCCAATATATAAGCAGCTTCACCGAGGTCTTTCATTGAAAAATTCTTATTCAAGTATCCTTTTATGCTATCCAGAAATTCTATATCATTTTCAGTCAACAATATGTCATCCACATATAATATGAGAAATGCTACATAGCTCCCACTCACTTTCTTGTAAATACAGGCTTCACCGTAAGTCTGTATAAAACCATATGCTTTGATCACCTCATCAAAGTGTATATTCCAACTCCGAGATGCTTGCACCAGTCCATAGATGGATCGTTGGAGTTTGCACCCTTTGTTAGCACCCTTAGGACCGACAAAACTTTCTGGTTGCATCATATAAAACTCTTCTTTAAGAAATCCATTAAGGAATGCAGTTTTGACATCCATTTGTCAGATTTCATAATCATAAAATGCGGCAATTGCTAACATGATTCGGACAGACTTAAGGATCGCTATGGGTGAGAAAGTCTCATCGTAGTCAACCTCTTGAACTTGTCGAAAACCCTTTGCGTCAAGTCGAGCTTTGTAGACAGTGATATTACCATCAGCGTCCGTCTTCTTATTGAAGATCCATTTATTCTCAATGGCTTGCCCTTCATCAGGCAAGTCTACCAAAGTCCACACTTTGTTCTCATACATGGATCCTATCTCAGATTTCATGGCCTCAAGCCATTTGTCGGAATCTGGGCTCATCATAGCTTCTTCATAGTTCGTAGGTTTGCCGTGGTCTAATAACATGACTTCCAGGACAGGATTACCGTACCACTCTGGTGCGGTACGTGCTCTGGTCAACCTACAAAGTTTAGTAGTAACTTGATCTGAAGCTTCATGATCATCATCATTAGCTTCCTCTCTAATTGGTGTAGGCATCACAGAAACGGTTTTCCCTGGTGTGCTACTTTACAATTCGAGAGAAGGTACAACTACCTCATCAAGTTCTACTTTCCTCCCAATCACTTCTTTCGAGAGAAACTCCTTCTCTAGAAAGGACCCGTTCTTGGCAACAAAGATCTTGCCTTTGAATCTGTGGTAGAAGGTATACCCAATGGTCTTTAGGGTATCCTATGAAGACGCACTTCTCCGATTTGGGTTCGAGCTTATCAGGCTGAAGCCTTTTGACATAAGCGTCGCATCCCCAAACTTTAAGAAACGACAGCCTAGGTTTCTTCCCAAACCATAGTTCATATGGTGTCATCTCAACGGATTTAGACAGTGCCCTATTTAACATGAATGCGACTGTCTCTAATGCATAACCCCAAAATGATAAAGGCAAATCGGTAAGAGACATCATAGAATGCACCATATCTAATAAAGTACGGTTACGATGTTCAGACACACCATTATGCTGTGGTGTTTCAGGTGGCGTGAGTTGTGAAACTATTCCACATTGTTTTAAATGAAGGCCAAACTCGTAACTCAAATATTCACCTCCACGATCAGATCGTAGAAACTTTATTTTCTTGTTACGATGATTCTCTACTTCACTCTGAAATTCTTTGAACTTTTTAAATGTTTCAGACATGTGTTTCATCAAGTAGATATACCCATATCTACTCAAATCATCTGTAAAGGTTAGAGAATAACGATACCCGCCGCGTGCCTCAATACTCATCGGACCGCATACATCGGTATGTATTATTTCCAATAAGTCATTAGCTCGCTCCATTGTTCCGGAGAACGGAGTTTTAGTCATCTTACCCATGAGGCATGGTTCACAAGTATCATATGATTCATAATCAAGTGATTCCAAAAGTCCATCCGCATGGAGTTTCTTCATGCGCTTTACACCAATATGACCTAAACGGCAGTGCCACAAGTATGTTGCACTATCATTATCAACTTTGCATCTTTTGGCATCAATATTATGAATATGTGTATCACTACGATCGAGATTCAACAAGAATAGACCATTCATCACAGGTGCATGACCATAAAAGATATTACTCATATAAATAGAACAACCATTATTCTCTGACTTAAATGAATAACCGTCTCGCAATAAACAAGATCCAGATATAATGTTCATGCTCAACGCTGGCATCAAATAACAATTATTGAGGTCTAAAACTAATCCCGAAGGTAGATGTAGAGGTAGCGTGCCGACGGCGATCACATCGACCTTCACTACAAAAAAAATACACTTCCGTGATGATACGTGTTTGTCACAGTAGGTCACATTTTCTGTCATGCATGTACATTCATGACGATTTTATGACAGAATCAAGATAGTCATACCTGTGCTGTCGTAGAAGTGTTCCATGACATTACCAAAATTATCATCACGGAAGTGTCCACTTCCATGACGATAAATCGCGCGTCATAGAATTGTTTTCGTCAAGGGTAACCGACACGTGGCATCCACCGTAACGGGTCGCCGTTAAGCTATCGGGTTCCGGTTTGGATCCGATAACCCGTTAATAGCCCGGACCAATGGGGATTTTCCACGTGTAAAATTCTCAATGGCCAGAGGAACCACGTGTCGGCTCACCGTTGGGACAGATGTCATCCACTCATTGGACCGAAGGCGCTTATGATTCGTCGACACGTGGCACGGCCCAACAGAGGCCCATTCCTGTGAAAAGGCCGGCCCGTTTGACTTGGTCAAAAGGTAACGGGCCGGCCCACGAAAAGCCTGTTAACGGCCTGTTCGCATATAGCTCATTTACAGCCCGCTAACTCACGGCCCGTTACGGCCTATCCGAATTAGGCCCAATATGATTCCAGCCCGTTGTAACTTTCGGCCCATGTATGGCCCATGACGTCTTTTGGACCATATGAGGCCCTTTGTAACTCTTGGCCCATTAACGGCCTGTGGTGAAACTGGCCTGTAATGAACAGTGTATCACTTTATACCCATTAACGACCCATTATTCCATTGGACCATTTCCAGCCCGTGTTATCTTTCGGCCTTCTCAGGGCCCATTTATTCTTGGGCTCATTTCCAGCATTCGGTTACTTACGGCCCGTTACTGGCCTTTTCTGCTTGTGGGCCAAATTCAGCCCGTGGTTACAGTCGGCCCGTTTGTGGCCTGTTAATCCATTGGGCCGTTTTCATAGCGTCATCAAATATGGCCGATTAATGACGGCCCGTTATGGTCAGCCCATGAACGGACGATTCCAACTCTAGCCCGTTTACGGCCCATAATGCGGTCCGTTATTGGCCCATGTTTGGCCAATCGATGCTACGGCCCGTAGAAGGCCCATTGTTTCTACGGCCCGTAGGAGGCCCATGGTCACTACAGTAAATATGTAGCCCATGGTTATTGTGGCCTAGTTTTAAAAAATAGGTTATTGCGGCTGATACGTCTCCAACGTATCTATAATTTTTTATTGTTCCATGCTATTATATTATCCATCTTGGATATTTTATATGCATTTATATGCTATTTTATATGATTTTTGGGACTAACCTATTAACCCAGAGCCCAGTGCCAGTTTCTGTTTTTTCCTTATTTTTGAGTTTCGCAAAAAAGGAATATCAAACGGAGTCCAATTGAGCTAAAAATTTACGAAGATTTTTTATGGACCAGAAGAAGCCCCCGAAGCAAAAGAGTTGGGCCAGAAGAGCCACGAGGCCTCCACAAGGGTGGAGGGCGCCCCCCTAGGGCGCGCCCCCCGGTCTTGTCGTCGCCTCGTGGACCCCCCTGACTTGTTCCCGACGCCAAAAATTCCTATAAATATAGAAACCCCAAAAAATAAACCTAGATCGGGAGTTCTGCCGCCGCAAGCCTCTGTAGCCACGAAAAACCAATCGGGAGCCCGTTCCGGCACCCCGTCGGAGGGGGCACTGGTGCATAGACCTGCTATACAAACGGTTTTTAACCCCTTTCCGCAACGGCATTTGGAACCGTCGCCAAGTGAGTGTGGGCGATAGGGGGGGTCCTTCCCACACGACCAAGAAACCATCGGGGATAGGCCCTTCTGGCACACAGGCTGGGGCAAAATGAGCTCGTGTGTGATCTGGCGAGGCATCGAAACCCAATCGTTTCCGTTCGTATGTACATCCCACACGGCGAATCCCAGAAAAACATTTCCGTTCGTATGTATATCACACACAGTTTTTTGTGTCGAAACATTTGTGCAAGGTGGCCTAACGCAAACAGTTCTCTGCCGGAAGCCGTGTGTGATTGTTAGTTAATCAAACACGCCTACTTTGTAGAAACCGTGTGGGTTGTTTGAGTTCATCACCCACGGTGCTGTCTGAGTAACCGTCTGCAATAGAAAACCCCAATAAGCAGGGTAATTAGCCTATTATTGATAATCCATGTACTAATCAAATTGATATTTCTTATAAAACACACCCGATATTTCATATCCGTATAATGACAACCAGGATTTCATAATCGAATTACATCAGATAGCTTCGGCACTCAGTTACGCCATTACACAACAGCACCAAGTTTCACATGCAACATCGAAAACCTTTGGAAAGTAGCATCATACACGGTAAATAGACAGATGAATCTCATCTGGGAAACTGCAGAAGCGGAAGGAAAATATTGAGCCTTCAGTGATGTTGAATGTCCTTGCAACTTTAGGCCAGTGGCTATGGATAATTGCCCGCCCAACCTTCGTCCTCTTCAGGAAGACTTCAATATTGTACCGTGGGTGTTGAATGAATACCTTCCTCGCCTCTTGACCATGCAGGTGGTTTGAGAGGTAATCATCGATGAACTGCTTTGAAAAGTACTGAAAACAAAGATATGCATAAATCGCTGTTATAAATTTTGAAATGGCACAAGGGGTAAAAACAAGGTAAAAGGGTTAGTACCATCCTATAGTTGACTGATGTCTTCTTCATTGTGCAAACAAAGATCTTGCTGTTATTCGTCGCAAGTTTCTTTATCCTAACAATCTTTCTGAGTTTCTTGACTTGACTGATATTCATGGACATCTCATTTCCCCATATGCAAAATGGGTCGAACAGTGGGTCTAAGCCTCTGACAGCAGGATCTACATGTGCAAGACCAAATTGTAAGAAACCTAAATATTAGAATGATTCCTGCAACTGCACAATAATGTGCTATTAGCGAAAGGACCATGCATGAGCAAACCTCGATGGTAAACCGCAGTGTCTCCCATTGTTTCCCTGCAACACACATAAGGAAGATCTTGATCAGGTTAACTGAGAGTTGCCATACTATCAATAGAATATGTATTGAGTACAACCAAATTCGATTTATTTCACATGCATAACAATACAAAATTGTACCCACAACAAATGAAAATCAAATTGCAGAATTGAACCAAACAGTTAAATGGACAGCAGACCAAATGAACCAAAACAGTTAACTGAGCACGACATTGCAGAATAGAAACATGTACTAGAAGATAAGACAGTTAACAAAACAAAGAATGCTTGAGAACAGTACTACGAAATGTAGCAATTGTTGGACCAAACTGTTAACTGAATATTACATTTCAGAGGACCAAACTGTTAACTGAACATTACATTTTAGAGGACCAAACTGTTAACTGAACATCAGATTGCATATTAACATTACAGAGGACAAATCACTAGAAGGCACTGGCGGTGGCCTCGAGAAAACATCACGAACTATATTTTAAAGTAGACAACCGCGTGGCGGTGTCGATGGTGGCCTCGAAGACGAGGTGCTCCTCCAAGATCTGGCGGTCGGCACGCATGGCAGCCATAGCGACCTCGTGCGTGCGTGCGGTCGCGATTTGCTTCTCCGCTGCCAGATGCTACTGAGCTCCATGTTATACTGCGTGCAAAATGGCTGTGGGCGGCGCTTAATTGGAGGAGGGGGATAGTGATTTCGGCAGAAGGTGTCGCGCCGTCGGTCGGGGCATGTGGGACGGGGAAGAAGGAGGATGGTGTGGGTGGGGTGTGGATTACCTGACCATATCGATGAGGCCACGTAGCAAGAAGAAGGGTCGGCGGCGAGGAGGTCGCGCAGCAAGAAGAAGGGTCGCCGGCGAGGAGGCGGCGCTGCAAGAAGAAGGGTCGCCGGCGAGGAGGCGGCGCTGCAAGAAGAAGGGTCACCGGCGAGGAGGCGGCGCTGCAAGAAGAAGAGTAGCTGGCGAGGAGGCGGCGCTGCAAAAAGAAGGGTCGCCGGCGAGGAGGCTGAGCTGCCAGTAAGCAGCAGTGAAGGTTTGAACTTGGAAAGCAAGGATGAACAGTGGAAATGTGGCTTTTGGTGGGAGGGAGGGGGCGGGGAGATAGATATTTCCACGGTGGCAGGAAAATTTCGCTCGGTGTTGCGAGAAACTGGCGCGCAAGTGTGGCTCAAGCGGGGGCGGTGGACTGTAGACGACGAAGATTCCTGCGTAAGCCAGACAAGACGGTGTGCCAAGATATTTTATATCGCATCCCACACGATTCTTTCTAGTAAACTGTTTGTGGTATACCTGATTTTTTCATTATGTTTTGAAAGACAAAATGGTGTTACGGAGGGAAAGGATGGTGTTTGAATTGCTAGAACATTTATGTACAGTGAACATGCAACTACATGAGTGTCGTGTTTAAATTTGGAATTATTCCGGATTCGTTTGGCATTTTTATGCATTAATTGAGTTTCTAGGCATTTAATGTGCATAATTCAAATTTGAACTACAAGCACATGCTCCAGTGCACCAAAGTTTGTTGAAAAATCATATGTGTGTCTTTGGGTGAATTTATAGGTCCCATGCAAGAAATGGGAATGAAATTCAAACATCTGGGCGTCGTGGCTCGGCCGGGAACATTGAGAAACTTGGTTTTTAAATTCCTGGAAATTCAAAACTCGTCTGAAAATCATGAAACTTGGCATGGTGTCATTTCATGGCACCAACATGCTGTGGTAAAAAAATTGGCCACATTTGGACAAGTTTTTGGTATAAGCTTCTTGCAAACCGGAGCTTCTCTCGAGAAGACTCGTGGTTCCCGAGGGGGGACGTGTCACCTTTTTGTGCAAAACGATATACGCTGCCTCGCCCCTTGATTTTTTACAGAGGCAACATAGAAATATATGAGTGCCGTGTTAAAATTTGGAATTATTCCAGGTTCGTTTGGACTTTCTTATACATTAATTGAATTTCTGGTAATTTAATGTGCATAATTCAAATTTGAACTACAAGCACATGCTCCAGTGCACCAAAGTTGGTTGAAAAATCACATGTGTGTCTTTGGGTGAACTTCTAAGTCCCATGCAAGAAATGGGAATGAAATTCAAACATCTGGGCGTCGTGGCTCGGCCGGAAAGATTGAGAAACTTGGTTTTTTAATTCATGTAAATCCAAAACAGGCCTAAAAATCATGAAACTTGGCATGGTGTCATGACATGGCACCAACATGCTGTGGTAATTTTTTTGGCCGAATTGGGATAAGCTTTGGTACAAGCTTCTTGCAAACCGGAGCTTCTCTCAAGAAGGCTCGTGGTTCCGAGAGGGAACGTGTCACCTCCGTGTGCGAAACGACATACGTACACTGCCTTCTCCAGCCTTAATTTTTTTACACAGGCAGATTAGACCAAATAGAAGTATCGTGCTAAATTTTGGAATTATTCCGGGTTCGTTTGGCCTTTTTTATACATTAATTGAATTTCTGGGCATTTGATGTGCATAATTCAAATTTGAAGTATAAGCATATGCTCCAGTGCACCAAAGTTGGTTGAAAAATCACATGTGTGTCCTTGGGTGAATTTCTAGGTCCCATGCAAGAAATGAGAATGAAATTCAAACATCTGGGCGTTGTGGCTCGGCCGAAAAGATTGAGAAACTTGGTTTTTTAATTCCTATAAATCCAAAACACGCCTGAAAATCATGAAACTTGGCATGATGTCATGACATGGCATCAACATGCTGTGGTAAATTTTTTGGCCGAATTGGGACAAGCTTTGGTATAAGCTTCTTCCAAACCGGAGCTTCTCTCAAGAAGGCTCGTGGTTCCGAGAGGGAACGTGTCACCTCCGTGTGCGAAACGACATACACTGCCTTCTCCCACCTTAATTTTTTTACACAGGTAGATTAGACCAAATAGAAGTATCGTGCTAAATTTTGGAATTATTCCGGGTTCATTTGGCCTTTTTTATACATTAATTGAATTTCTGAGCATTTAATGTGCATAATTCAAATTTGAACTATAAGCACATGCTCCAGTGCATCAAAGTTGGTTGAAAAATCACATGTGTGTCCTTGGGTGAATTTCTAGGTCCCATGCAAGAAATGAGAATGGAATTCAAACATCTGGGCGTCGTGCCTCGGCTGGAAATATTGAGAAACTTGGTTTTTTAATTCCTGTAAATCCAAAACACGCCTGAAAATCATGAAACTTGGCATGGTGTCATGATATGGCACCAACATGCTGTGGTCATTTTTTTGGCCGAATTGGGACAAACTTTGGTATAAGCTTCTTGCAAACCGGAGCTTCTCTCAAGAAGGCTCATGGTTCCGAGAGGGAACGTGTCACCTCCGTGTGCGAAACGACATACACTGCCTTCTCCCGCCTTGATTTTTTTTACACAGGCAGCTTAGACCAAATAGGAGTTTCGTGCTAAATTTTGGAATTATTCCGGGTTTGTTTGGCCTTTTTATACATTAATTCATTTTCCAGGCATTTAATGCACATAATTCAAATTTGAAGTACAAGCGCATGCTCCAGTGCGCAAAAGTTAGTTGGAAAATCATTTATGTGTACTTGGGCGAACTTCTAGGTCCCATGGAAGAAGTGGGAATGGAATTCAAACATCTGGGCGTCTTGGCTCGGCCGGAAACATCGAGAAACTTGGTTTTAAAATCCCCGTAAATCCAAAACTCGCCTGAAAATCATGAAACTTGGCATGATGTCATGACATGGCACCAACATGCTGTGGTAATTTTTTTGTTCGATTTGCGAAGGCGCACACATTAACAATCAACAAAGTCATTTTGGAACAAGTGCTGTCACATTACAAATCAGAAACACAAGTATTATTGAAACCGTGGTGTTCTACTTACCAATTACGTGCCGCCACGCGTCCCTTTTTTTATTGGCTAGGAGGTGCCGTGCGGGGTAGCTATTTGAGTACGGGAGGCGTGCGATCAGACCCCTGCACGTGCTCACCGGGAGGAGAGCCCTTTGACCTCTATCCACCACGCACCTCCCTCCCAACGTCTCCATTAATGGCGTCCGAGCCCCTGTTTCACGGCGTGGCTATGTCTCACTGGACTGAGATTTAAGAGAGAGAAAAGAAAATCTGAAAAGAAAGTTTTGCACGGATCTTGATGTAAGATCCGACGCACCTATATAGCATCGACTGCGACTTATAGCAAGACTGATGAATATAAGGACGATGACAGGGATAATAATTGTCTTACATGTTTAGGAACATAATTAAAAAAGCCACATGCGGCAACGCCCGAAATACACAAGGGCAAAAGAAGAAGGAAGACAACAATCTGGCTCGCTGATCTCTACTTTCTTAATGCATTGCTGCAGGCCGCGGGAACTAGTCTCCGCGGCGAGCGGCGATGAGCTCTTTCGTGTCCTCAAGATGCAGCTTGAGAGCATCCACAGATTCCTCCACCAGCCTTTTGCGCTTGATGCGCAGCATGGCATTCTTGTCCATAAGTTTCTCGACGATGACGCCGGTCCTCTTCAACAAGGCATGGTCTCCTCCTGCTGCTCCGCACTTCCGACGATCTTCGCCCTCAGCAGGTCGCGCTCGGGCCGGAGCTTCGCATTGCTCTCCCTTAGTTGCCGGATGACGCCGGTATCCTGTTCAAATGAGGCTTTCATGTCATCCTGCAACCTCACCCAGCCGGAGATCTGATCCATCTGGCTATGGACGATCGCATGCATGCGCCTGTAAGAGTCCTCGCCTGCCCGCGAGACAATTTCCCAGGCCGCCGCGGTGCGGGAGGACATCTCTGCTGCATTCGCGGCGCGGCGGGGCATCTCTGCTGCATTCGCGGCGCGGCGGGGCATCTCTGCTGCTTTCGCGGCGCGGCCTGACCAGTCTACTGCACCGGCGGCGCGGCGGGGCCTCTGTGCTGCTACGGCCGCGCGGCGGGACATGTCGGCTGCTTTCGCGGTGAGGCGAGACATCTCTCGTTCTTCCGCTTCCATGCTCGCCTCTCCCTGGTGGCAATCTCTCGACCCAGAACTCACGCTGGCCATGGCAGACGCAAGGGAACGATGATGAATGACTTGTTTGTTTTTGTGGATGAGGAGTTGAGGAGGAATGTGCAGTTATCTTGGAGCAGTAGTATTTATAACCGAGTACTAATACGCTCCTAAGAGGGAAACCGTTTAGGTTTTGATCGGTATGAACAGGTTTGCAATTAAATATAGCGTGGTAGTAATTTGGAATGTGACGGGACGCAGGCTCAAAATTTATTGACGGTTCTATAATTTCTAAGTGCGGCACTATTCCCGGACGGCGTAACGTGGGCACACTTTCTCGGCTGCGTACGTGGCGTTTGCACCATAGGGTGCACCGCAATAGGCAATGTCAGCACACGTCTTGTTCCAACAACCGTGCGCGCTCGTTATTACCATCGCGCACGCTTATTTTAATTAGAATGTGTGCCCGTCTAGCGCACACACATTGATCTGTCTAACTGTTTCTGTTTGTTGTGGCTAATCGCAAACAGTTCATCCGTGTGAAGTATATGCCATCAATCGCAGACACTTTGATCTGGCTGACCATTTCTGTTCTGTTGCCTAATCGCAAACAGTTAATCCTTCTGAAGCGTATGTGTCGGGGATATACCCCGCGGTATGACCCGACTGGAGTCATAACCCGACTAGGACTTGGTAAACCGGCGGATGATAAACCGGCAGACAGTTAAGGCAGACAGTTAAGACTGATGGCTAAGACAGACGGTAAACCGGATAGGTGTTAAGTCAGATGATAACTCGGCAGACCATCATAAACCGGCAGACAGTGATAACTGGTTGACAGTCATAACTCGGCAGATAAGTCGCCTGGAGTTATGAAGCCCGAGACGTTATGAAGCCCGAGATGTTAAGAAGCCCACGAAGAGAAGTCAAAATAGTTTAAGTCTTAATCCGAATTGGACTCTACATGTAACCCGCCCCTTTAACATATATAAGGAGGGGCGGGGCACCCCAAGGGGGGGAGAAAAAAAAATAATCTTAGGGCTAGACATAACTGGGAGAGCCGGTTTACGGCGACTCCCTCGTGATCATAATGAAACCTAGCCTCAAACAGCATGTAGGGTTATTACCGGATGATGTTTCCCGGGGCCCGAAGCTGTCAAAACCCTTGTCTTGTGTTGCGTCTCTCGATTCTGCTCAACCCCTCTCAAGCTACCACATAGATGCGTTGGCCTCACGACTAAGTCCTCGCACTAGGACATCTGCCGTGACAATTCCACGACAGTTGGCGCTCACCGTGGGGCCCGCGCACGGTGGTGTTGAGTTCTTGGAGGGATCTCTCCCAGGGATCGAGAAGTTTGTGATTTTTCGGATGAAGAAAAGCCGGGTTGAAAAGATCTGCGTCAACTTCAAAGTTTATAATCTATAAGGTGTGAGAAAGTTAAAATCTGTGTGCGCCATCGCATGCAAGCAGGCGATCCGTCGTGGCCGGATCACTTTTTTCCTTCATCGCCGTGAGAAAGCCAAGTGCAAAGGGGGTTTTCATCTGAGTCGTCGAGACCGTCACCATAAGCCAAATCGGTTTTCCCTTTGTCAACTTTGGTTGCTACATGCCTACAAGGAATCTACCAGGAAGGTAAAGCTACTACGTGAGTTCAACAAGTGGATACCAAGGAAAGAAGAGATCGATCAGAGGCAAACTGTCACCGCACGTCTTACAAGCCTTGGTCAATACGGATTCAGTTTTGGTTTCTGAGCCGTTATCGCCAGACGGGCCTCCGACGGTCGCTCGGCTGCGGCCCCCGCTGCACAGGTGCTTTTCAACCCGCCGCCGACTCAGCCGAGCTTCGCCGTTTTCTGCTTGAACCGCCCGTTTTCAGCTGCAGCGGGAGAGTCGCCGCACTGCCGCGCTGCCAAGTCATCGTCGCTGTCGCGTACTTTTTTTTTGAGCCACCAGGGATTTGTTCCTGCCTCACCCGAGCTTCAAGCCGCAACCGCCTAGGCCGCCCTTTGCTGTAGCACGCGGAGCCTGGACTCCGCTTCCGCCTTGAGACGCCCTGGGCAGCAGCTCCGTTGACCCATCGACGCTGGCCGGCTGTGCCCGTTCGCCTCTGCTCGACTGCGCCGACGGACCTTGCCATGCCTGAATCGCCTCATCTGTTTCCTCCACGTGAAGAAAAAACAATTCATCCACCAAGGCCTCCGGTTTAAAAAAAAAAGTACCAAGTGACCCGGGCGTGGGTTATCCAATCACCACGACCCGGGTGGGGGCTATCCAATGACCACGATCCAAAGAAGAAATCGGTCCGCCTCTGCTTCCTGCTTGCTTCGCCAGCGCCTTCTCGCGGACGCCTCCGCTCCGCGCCTTCGCACGCCCGCACCGGCTCTGCATCCGTGCGCCCAACACCGTGCCTCAGGCCTCCTCTACAAGTTGTGATCGGGCTGCCCCGCGGCCGCCGTTGAACCACCCGCTGGCTGTGACCCGGTCCTCGGCGCCTAATGACTCGCGCCACCGCGTGCCTCACTTCCATAGTAGAGGCCGCGCTGGGCCGGCCACGCCCTCAACCAGACAAGGAACATCACCTCCGACGGGTCTCCGCCCGCGCCTGAGCCGCCGTGGCTGCGCCCGAGCCAGCGTCGTTGCGGCCTGCTCCGGTCCACTCCAGCCGGCTCCTACGCCGTATCCGTCATCACCGCAGCCAACCTGTTGCTATTGACCCACCGGTTGCCGCTTCGAGCCTCCAGCCGGATTCCACCTCCACCTCGGTCGCCGAGACGCCGTCGACTCCAAGCTCGTCTTGAGCCGCTGCGCGCCCCATCTCCGTTACCGGTTTACGCCATGGCCGCCTCAAGCTCCATGCACATCAAGCCACTCATGCTGCTCCTGCCGTCTCAAGTAGCAGAGTTGAGTCGCCGCGTAAAGTTGCTCCTGCTGCGGCTCACCTTTAAATCGCCGGCCACCGTCGAGTTGCGTGATTGGCTCGCTTCTGCCGCAAAGCTGCTGCCGTGGCCTCGTCAAACCTGTTGCGCTCGAACCGCCCTCGCCGGTGTGTCAGGCCGCCGCCAACTTCCGCAGCCGCCTCTGCCTCTGCCGCCGGCTCGCAGCCCATAGTCGCCATTGCCCTGGTGTAGCCCCCAATGCGCGGTTCAAACATGGTATTGTGCCTTATTGGCTTATCATATTATTGATCACTTGGGGGCTTGGTCGTATTCGAACCATAGCTACACCTCTTGATCGGCGCAAGGCCACCAGAAAAATCACTTGGGGGCTTGGTCGTATTCGAACCATAGCTACACCTCTTGATCGGCGCAAGGCCACCAGAAAAATCACTTGGGGGCTTGGTCGTATTCGAACCATAGCTACACCTCTTGATCGGCTCAAGGCCAAAAGAAAATTACTTAGGGGCCAAAGAGAGTGTTGCAAAAGCACAACTCAAACATAGGCACCCACTGAGCACAGCTCAAAATATTACTTGGGGATTCTTTGCTATCGCAATGAACAAAGAATCTACACTTGTAATAGGCTATCAAGCCACGGCTTGGAAGCCTGGTGTATACACCTAAAACCCCGGGTTAGCCTGCCTTTTTTAAGTAAGTCACTCCGTCCAGGTAAACCTGGTATGACCCGTCGAACTTCGGCAAGTCAATCTCATAAGACCCTGAACTTGTCAAAGTTAAAACGACGATTGGTTAAAGATTGAGGTCCATCTTAAAAGGCTTTGTAAAATGGCTTAACTCAGCGGCCTGGCAGCCCATGAAAAGCCTCGAATTTGGGGCCTGGCAGCCCGTGAAAAGCCTCGACTACAAGTTTTCATATGCTTTTATTTGCCAAGTTTTTTCTCCTTTGATGAGATTTATAATATTTTCTGATAAACCGGCGTTTATTAACCCGGCTTGGCTTTCAGCTATGAATTGTCAGTACATGATCAGTTATAAACCGGCACTTATTGATCCGGTCTGGTTTTGACTACAAGTCGCCAGTATTATATATGGATAATCCGGTGTTTACTACAACCCGGTATGGTTTTATTATAAACCGGCAAGACATGCGAGGAGTTATCAGTACTCAAAATTTGGGTTATCACCCTTACTACAAAAAGTTGGTAAATCAACAATGTGATTCACTGTCACGGGTATGATATATTTCATATTTGACTATTCTTAAGTGCAGCCTTGATTATAAACCCGGGCTATATGTTGGGCATTATGACCCGTCCGGCGGTAAACCGCTAGGACACTTTAAACTTGTTGCATGCAGAAACAGGTTGAATAAAGCATGATTATAAATCATCGATGTTTATTAACCCGGCCTGGTTTTCGACTATAAGTCGCCAGTATATATATATATATATATATATATTTGGATTGCGCCATTGGAATCATGCGCTTATAAATCATTGGGTATATTATTCAAGTCTTTAAATAGCCAACATGGCTGGATTTTTATTATGGTTATCAATAACCGATATTATGGTTGAGGTTTTCAAAGTCGCTTCCGCGCAATGGATATTATTTTATCAATGGGTATGATTTATTCTACAAAGGAATAGTCCCGAGTCACTGCAGGCTTACGACCCGGCACTTGGGGGCTACATTATTCAAATTGAGATTACATCAAATATGCAACTCCCATGTCACTGCCAGCATGCACCATGGTACTTGGGGGCTAATGCAAAGTCATTTTTTCATCACCTTATTGAAGACCCGACTCATCACATTGTAATGGGCCGGCCCTTGGGGGCTACTAATTGCTCCTGTCAAAATTCAAGGTACACAAGTTTTAATCCATTATATTGAAAGATTCATGGCTCAGTTGGTAAAGCACAAAGCTCTTAACCTTGTGGACGTGGGTTCAAGCCCGTGATGAGAGTTACATCATATGATGTTATTTTCAATGAAGTATACATAAAGTCCCAGCTCAGTATTATCTTACTAAGCCGGCCCTTGGGGGCTACACGTTGATGTTAAAGTCTACATGATCATATTTTCAAAGTCCCTGCTCATTATTTGCATAATGACCCGGCCCTTGGGGGCTACACTGGTTGAAGTTTTTATAAGCATCAGGAAATTACAAGTCCCAGGTTGTTGCAAGCATGACAACCCGGCACTTGGGGGCTACATATGTGGAATACTCAGGTTTGACTAGTGATAGAGATGAGCAAATTGGATTTTTTTCAAGGTTGCAACATTTATATTGAAGCAAGTCTTAAGCTGTTACTACGTTCCCTTCTTAAGACTTGGAGGCTACAAGTGATAGGCACATAAGAGGTATATTTTCAAGTTGGATGTTAACTACAATTATGACCCAGTGCCATCAGTATTTATAAACCGGCAATTTTTGCAATGATAAACCGGCGAGTTCTATATCCTTAAATCGGCTGAAGATCAGATGAGTATTTCAAGGACCAATATTTCTGTTAAGCATTGGGAGCTGAGTCAAATGAATTATTCTTCATAATATTTTTCTGTGACAAACCAATGTCAGCAAATTGATTATAAAGCTGGCCTATTGACCCGGATTTTCTAGAAGAAGGAAATGACAAAGATTTAAGGATGATCAGGATCAGTTTAACATGGATAAATCCAAATTAAACTGGGGGCTAATGTCGGGGATATACCCCGCGGTATGCCCTCAATCGCACACACCTTCATCTGGCTGCCTGTTTCTGTTCTTCTTCCTCATCGCAAACAGTTCATTAAACTGAACCGTATGCCCTGCATCGCACACGCAACTAAAATCGGAACCGTGTTTGATGCATCCATCATCGCAAATGTTTTGCACCTTTTTTGACGGTTTTTTACATCACCGTTTGCGATTAATGCATCGCACATAATTTCGTCAAAGGGTCTCTAACCGTAGTGTCGCGTTAGCAGCATCCTGCAGTAGTGGGGAAACCATCACCGGAGGCCATCTTCATCATCCCGGCGGTCTCCATGACGAGGAGGGAGTAGTTCACCCTCAGGGCTGAGGGTATGTACCAGTAGCTATGTGTTTGATCTCTCTCTCTCACTCGTGTTCTTGATATGGCACGATCTTGATATACCGCGAGCTTTGTTACTATAGTTGAATCATATGGTGTTTCTCCCCCTCTACCTTCTTGTGATGAATTGAGTCTTGCTCTTTGAGGTATCGTTATGTTGGATTGAGTATTGGATTTGAGAACACTTGATGTATGTCTTGCGATGGGATATCCGTGGTAACAATGGGATGTTCTATTGATTCACTTGATGTATGTTTTGGCACTCAACTTGCGGATTCCCGTGGTGACATTGGGGTAATCTATGCATAGGGGTTGATGCACGTTTTCGTCCTATGTTCTCCGATAGAAACTTTGGAGTGATTCTTTGTTGCATACTGAGGGATTGTTATATGATCTAATTATGTTATCATTGTTGAGAGAACTTGCACTAGTGAAAGTATGAACCCTAGGCCTTGTTTCCAAGCATTGCAATACCGTTTTCGCTCACTTTTACCACTTGCTACCTTGCTGTTTTTATATTTTCAGATTACAAAAACCTATATCTACCATCCATATTACACTTGTATCACCATCTCTTCGCCGAACTAGTGCACCTATACAATTTACCATTGTATTGGGTGTGTTGGGGACACAAGAGACTCTTTGTTATTTGGTTGCAGGGTTGTTTGAGAGAGACCATCTTCATCCTACACCTCCCACGGATTGATAAACCTTAGGTCATCCACTTGAGGGAAATTTGCTACTGTCCTACAAAACTCTGCGCTTGGAGGCCCAACACGAGTCTACAATAAGAAGGTTGCGTAGTAGACATCAGCGGCCACTAGCAAACCACAGAAAAAGAACTGCACTGACTACAAGCAAACAAATAAACAAGACAACAAGGAAATAAATAAGCAAGCAACTTACGCTAGGCTATCATGGCTATTACACATATTACATCCACTGGGCATCAAAGTTCGCCACCAGTGCAAATATATGGAACAAAGCAGCATATCACATACACTGGTTGTCAAAGTTGGCGACCAGTGCAAATAAACGCCGCAGCAAAACAAGTCCAGAACTGAAACCACTTCAGAAGAGCTCAGGAAACAATATCCTGGGTACCCATAATGCTGGCAAGATGCTTAGCAAGCTTATTAACTTTCTCTTGTTTGGCGCTTAAATCCTCCAGCGCTTGCTGTTGCACCAGAAAATATGCATCTGAATTATGCAGGGACTTCCTCAGTCCTTTGGCTTCTTGCCGCAGCACAGCTGACTGATGCCTTTCAGCTTGTAGCTGAGACTGAAGAAGCCGAAGTGATTTAGGCAGCGAGTTCGAAGAGCTTGTGCCAGCGGTACTGGCCAGTAACTCGAACACTACATCAACGCAGGACTGTGGGGTTGTCTCACTGTCTACAAGATCGTTTTTATCACCTTTCTTGGAGACCAACAGGGTTGTCTCACTATCTTGAACCTTATCTGCATTACTTTCTCTACCATTGCATAGTGGGGTGCTCTTCTCCAATATTCTGTTCGCATTCTACAAGAGAAACAAGCAGACACATCACAGGTTTAGCATGTAGTATACGAAACTCATTTTGGTAAACCGGTTCAGTAGTAAGGTGGACAGGATAACAGCATGAAACAAACATATATCTATGTACTATGGTCACTGTATTGTCCATATCATTCTAGTTTATGTTGCCAAATCAAGATAGAGACACAGTTCAAATCATATATTTTTAAGACACAGCAGCATAGACAGAATATAAGTGTGAGAAACTACACTTGTAATGTGCATCACATGAGAACATAACTGTTTATACAACTGAAACTGAAATCAACATAGAGCAAGAAGTTAGAACAACAATCCAGTTAAAGAAATAGGTTTAAAACATACCTGTTGCGCCATTGGAGTTTCAATTGGATCCTTCAAATTCGAAAGTAGTTGGTATGAGTAAATACAGTGATGCAACATCAAAGGAGTATGGACCATAGCTACGGAATCTGACCTGAGAACAGTTGCTCTTCTGCTTTAAACGTGGAGTTTGGGTTCGCTATGGTGGTCTTCGTGCTTTGGGCACTGCAGTTGCTTTACAAACTGCTCGTGTGGGGGTACTCTATGGTGGACATGGTGCTGTGTCAACTAGAAGTGGGTTACTATCCGCTGGGGTTGGGGTTAGATGGGTTGTAGCTGGTTCTCTGTCCAACGGTGTAAGTGCGCAATCTAGAAGAGTCTCGATTATGTGTGGTGGGGCTAGTTCGTGGGCCAGTACAACCGTGGATCTATCTGCATCGACGGGTAGCACCGTCTTTTGTGAATAACGGGTTTTTGCTCCCTTAGATACTGCCATCACCCCCTCCAATTCAAATGGCTGATAAACAAGAAAAGAAATTGAACGTACAGACATTGTATGATAGACAGATGTGGTAATTCACATATATGTTGTCTAACCAAACAGGACAGCATGACACAATTTCACATATATGATGGCTAACTAAACAGGATAGCATGACACAGTTTCAGATATATGATGGATAACTTAACAGGATATAATGGCATAATTCAACATATGACGAGTATCTAAACAGGATGACATGACAAAACTATATGATGTCTTTCTAAAATAGGTTGGGATGAAATAATTCACATACATGTTGTCTAAGTATACAGGATGGCATGATATAATTGACATAATTGATTCATATACTAAGCAGCTGTCACTCGCATGTATGATCTCTAAACTAACCAGATGGAATTGAATATTGTGCATATGATGTCTAAACTAAGCAATGCAAGACACCATATGCATGATATGAGAAATATAAACATTGCAAATTAGAGCATACACCTCAGGTGGGATATAGGACTGGTCATTTGTCTCTGAATCCTCCTCTGAGGAGCTACCTGTAACCATCGAGATATATGCTTCAACAGGTACCATTGCCTGCTCTGAAGACCTTGTTTTCACTCCTGATTTTTACATAACCGACTCAAATGGCTGATACACATGAAGAGTAGTTCAATATACACAGATTGTCGACAGATGGAATACATAATAAAAAAAGGATGGCATGAGATAATTCACATATATGATGCCTGGCTACATGGCGGTGCATAATTCACATATATGGTAACTGGCTGAAAAACATGGCATTGCATAATTCACATATCTGATATAGAAAGCAAACATGAGGCATTCACACAAAACATGTCTAATCTAAGCAGATGGCATGGCAATGCAAGACACCATATGCATGATATGAGCAATATAACCCTGCCAAGTTAGAGCATGCACCTCGGGGGGGGGGGGGGGAATACGACTGTCCATCTTTCTCGAATCCTCCTCTGAGGAGCTATCTGTAACCAACAAGAAATCTGCATCGACAGGTAGCACTGACTGCTCAGAAGACCTTGTTTTCACTCCAGATTTTCCCATGACCGACTCAAATGGCTGATGCACAGGAAGAGTAGATGAATGTATAAACATTGTTGACAAATGGAATACATTATGAAAAAAAAATATGGCACGATACAATTCACATATACGATGACTGGCTAAACAGGATGGCATTGCATGATTCACGTATATGATGCCTGGCTAAAGAAGATGGCATTGCATAACTCCCATATACTCCCCCCGTTCCTAAATATTTGTCTTTTTAGAGATTTCAAATGGACTACCACATACGGATGTATATAGACATATTTTAGAGTGTAGATTCACTCATTTTGCTCCGTATATAGTCACTTGTTGAAATCTCTAAAAAGACAAATATTTAGGAACGGTGGGAGTATGATATAGAAACCAAACAGTTGGCATTCACACAAAGCAAATCTAAACTAAGCTGATGACATATAAGATGTATAATGTAAGCAATGCGAGGTGCCATATGCATGATATGACCAACATCAGCATGCCAGGTTAGAGCAAACACCTCAGGGGGTAAATAGGAGTGGTCAGCTCCCTCTGAATCCCCCTCTGAACTGTTATCTTCCTCTGGAATACAATATGGAATGGCGGGAGGGGGGGGGGGCACTTCGCCCACCATGGAGCGACGTCTGCATGACATTATATTCCCACGCAACGGTCTTCTCTTTTTCTCTACATGTTCAGTATGATTGTGTACAATAACTGACATGCATAATAAAAAAACATAGTTAGATTATGTAAGGCCTAAGGGGTGCATGCAGAAATCAAGACTGATGGTAGCAAATGAGTGGATAGATCCAAAACTAATGATAGCAGGTAGATTATAGCTTCAGTTTAAAAAGATAGACGATGGATCATCTACTGTTTGTTGCCCACCCAACATAAACCACATAGAAGACCCCAGATGAACTAGATAGTAGACAAATACTATTTGTTGCTGCCTCGATATGTGCCCCACAGGCATTTTAAAACTCAAGTTTGAACATTAGTTTGGACCTGACTCAGAGTCTAAGAGGTGAACAGGACGATAAAGTAGCAGGTAATAATAACCGATGTATAACATAAGCAGACACGAAAGAGTGCGACCTCTCTTCCGGAACTGTGTAGTCCTCAGGTTCATCTACTTAGTCGATGATGGTAATGCAGTTGGCGTGGCTGCTGGCAATGGGGAAGATGATCTGAGGCAGCGAAAGAAAGTCTGCAGGGGGAATCTTTGCTGCAGTGAACGCTTCCGTCGATGGTGCACCTCAGGTGGGGTGGATGACGGCACGGTAGGAGCAGGACATAACACACAGAGTTTTCTTTGACACCTATCTAAAAATGAAGTAAATCTGTAAGGGCTCCTTAGAATTGGAGGATTCTATAAACGCAGGGACAGGAAAAACACAGGAATAGGATAGGAATGCACGTGCAAAACAGAGCATTTGCAAACATAGGATTTCTATCAACCTGGGTGTTTGGTTCACATGAATTGGAAGAACACAGGAATGGAGAAACATGGTCAAATTAAAGTCAAACCACATGAAAATGAAAAAAATAAGAATCTTATTATGGCAGTAATGCAATTAGTCCTGTTCTTCATGCATATTAATTTGAAAAGGACGTCCAAGTGGATATTAAAATTCCTACGTTTTTTCTTTGAAAGAGACACCAAAGGAAAAAAATCCTCCAATTTTGCTTTGCTCCATTCCTTCTAACCAAATGCACGAATAGTAGTACCATAGTAAAGTTTCCAATTCCTATGTTTTCCTTCACTTTTTCTTTGAACCAGTGGCGATTCTAGTAGGCAGTCTTCAACAGGCTGAAGCCTGCCCTCAAAATATTTTGTGAGCTTAGATTTGGTCCACATTAGTATCATATAGTGGCTATCTTGCTAAACCGATTAAAATTGTGGTTCAAAAGAGCATTTAGTTTTCTCCCTGTTAACTTCCACGATTCATTTATTTCTAGATTTACAACTGCTTTGAACCAAAGGATCCCTGAGGGATCGACATGAATGCAGAGTAACAAAGTGATGCGATGAGTGTACAACCTCTTTGGCATAGCCTTGTCGACCTCAGCATCATTGGGTTGGACGTGGAGGATGGTGATGCTGGTGTGACTGTCGGAGGCGGGGAAGAAGATCTAAGGCCTCTGGATACGGCGCCGAGGGTACTGCTCTGCTGTGATGGACGGTTTCGTCGTTGGAGCATCTCCGGTGAGGTGTACGACGGCGAGGCTAAAGCAGAACAAGACAGACAACGTTAATCTGAAGTGGGACTCTAATATCATCTGCAATAGATGATGTAAAATACATCACCAAAAAGTGCTAGATGTAAAATGCATCAGCTGCGCCACAGCCGCTCCGACAGATGCTGTAAATTCTGTTCACTCTGAACTTAACTGAAGAAACTGAACTTTACAGTCAAAGCTGAATTTTACTGTTGAAACTGATTGAACTAGTAGCAGAGCATTGCAATAGAAGTTTAGGGCATTTGAGCACTAGTAGCAGAGAAGCAGTGATCTAAATCAGTAGCCACTCGAGCAGGGAACGCACTAGCAGAGAGCAACTCGTGCAGCAGCACCGTGAGCGAGTGCTAAAGCAGCAACTCCTGTAGCTGCCGGAGGTCGTGCAACAGCAGCAGCAGCGTGAGCGAGAGCAAGAGCAGAGCAGCAGCATGAATGAGAGCAAGAGTGGAGCAGCAGTGCGACCGACAGCAATAGCAGAGCAGAGCAGCAGCATGAACGAAAGCAAGAGTAGTGCAGCAGCGCGACCGACAGCAAGAATAGAGCCGCAGCGCGAGCGAGAGCTGGAGCAACAACAACTAGTGCTAGTGTGGAAGTCGCCGCCGAGGAAGCAATGACATGGGGGAGAGACGCCGTGGATGAAGTGGCCGGTGACGGCGTCGTCGATGGAGACCCGCCATGGCTGCTCGGTATCGAGCACCGGCAGCCCCGTGAGATCGACTAAAAGATAAAATGCAGCAGTGAGTGCAGAACCTCCTTGGTGGTGCCGAGTAGGCCTTGGCTTCATCGGAGGAATTGGTGAGGGTGCTGCGGTTCCGGTGGGGCAGGTCAAGACGACGCTGTGGGGATGGAGGTAGCGCGATAGACAAGGTGAACGTTGAGGCAGCTCCTTGGAGGTGGAGGACGGGGTGGCTGATCCGGCGGGACGACGAGATCGATGATGGATCCTCATCCGATGCGGTGGATGAGGGACTGCGAGCTGTTGCAGTGGACGACGGCGTCGGGGAAGAGTCTTTGGCTGGGCGGCGGTCGGGAGGCCGACGGAAGAGCATGGGGTTTCACGGGTTTTGGCGGCCTCAGTGTACGAGGGGGGGGGGGCGAAGGGGAAGGTAGGGGGAGCCATGGCTTAGGGACGCGCTTGTTCGAAATGTAGGGTAAGTTACAAACGTACCCCCACCGGTTTTGACCACACGACGTCGAGGCGGCATTTCCGGCTGAGGGGTAGAAGGGAGATTTCGTGTGTCTGGGCTGCGGGACCGATTTCGGAAGAGGAGGGAGTTTTCGCGCGCGTCAAAATTTCGGGATAACAAGGCGCGGCGCTGGTTGAAGAGGCGGGAGTTTCACAGCAGAAGAGACAAAAGATACTCGAGCTTGAAAATTTTGGGATAACAAGGCGCGGATTCCATGTTCGGCAGAACAAACTTAACGTGTACAAAAAAACAATTCATACGAGCCACAAGAGAGTCATGTCCCCTTTTACTATATTGCTATAAATGCCATTGAGAAAACTACAAGAAAAATGTAAAAAAATCAGGAGAACAAGATTACCCTATACAGTGCCAAATCAATTCGCACTTCCCTCAACAACAAAAAAAATCAATTCCCACCACAAGAAAGAGTCATGTCCCTTTTTATATGATTAAAAATGCCAGGATCTCGAATTTCAATTTTTGAATCCACGTTATGTTGAATTCGAATATATCGTTAGGTGACCTTGCGGTTTATAATGGATGTAGTCCTACATTTTGATCTTCCATCTTATATGAACATTTTACTCCACCCTATGAACATATATATTGTTGTCTACCATATGGACTAAATTTGAATCAATTTTCCTTATTTGAATACGATTGTTGTCAAGTTATACCATCATTTAAATATTATCTTGATAACAGAACACATGCATATAGCAGTAATCATATTTCACTATGAACTACATGTACCATACGATCTCCAATTCAAATATTTGTATCCATTTTATGTTGAATTCAAATCACAGTACATTGGTCTAGGTAGCGAGATGTTCGGGATAATCTAAACCCTGTTTTCATATGTATAATTTTTGGCCGAATTGGGACAAGTTTTGGTATATGCTTCTTGCAAACCGGAGATTCTCTCAACAAGCCTCGTGGTTCCGAGAGGGAACATGTCACCTTTGTGTGCGAAACGATATACGCTGCCTCCCCCTGATTTTCTTTACAGAGGCAACATAGAACTATATGAGTGCCCCGTTAAATTTTGGAATTATTCCGGGTTCGTTTAGCCTTTTTTATACACTAGCAAAACATGCCTGTGCGTTGCAACGGGAGAAAAAAAAGCATCTTTCATACACACATCCGACAACATCAGCAAACAATATTCTTAAAAAAATCTTTATTGACACAATTTCAAACAATATGAAAATCAACTTTAAGCCACTGGTTTACATAAAACTCGTATCAACAGTTTAATGTGCATCATCATATAGGGGTTGGTAGTGCACTGTGCAAAACAGAGAAGATGATTATGTACCTGTTTTAACCTTTAGGATATGGTAGTTGATAGGAATCAACATCCCCTATAGTGTCAATAATAGATTATGTGAGAGCATCAAACTGTCATATCTACTAAATTTGAATAGGGTAGAAAACATATATAATAGACATTTATTAAATGCTCTGCATAGAGAAGATATTAATTAAGTTTACATTTTGTTAAATTTTGGAATTATTCCGGGTTCGTTTGGCCTTTTTTATACATTAATTGAGTGTCTGGACATTTAATGTGCATAATTCAAATTTGAACTGCAAGCACATGCTCCGGTGCACCAAAGTTGGTTGAAAAATCACATGTGTGTCCTTGGGTGAATTTCTAGGTCCCATGCAAGAAATGAGAATGAAATTCAAACATCTGGGCGTCGTGACTCGGCCGAGAACATTGAGAAACTTGGTTTTTAAATTTCTGTAAATCCAAAACTCACCTGAAAATCATGAAACTTGGCATGGTGTCATGTCATGGCACTAACATGCTGTGGGAAAAAACTTGGCCGAATTGGAACAAGTTTTGGTATAAGCTTCTTGCAAACCGAAGCTTCTCTCAAGAAGGCTCATGGTTCTGAGAGGGAACGTGTCACCTTTGTGTGCGAAGCGATATACGCTGCCCCCCCCTTGATTTTCTTTACAGAGGCAACATAGAACTATATGAGTGTCATGTTAAATTTTGGGATTAGTCTGGGTTTGTTTGGCCTTTTTTATACATTAATTAAGTTTCTGGTCATTTAATGTGCATAATTCAATTTTGAACTACAAGCGCATGCTCCAGTGCACCAAAGTTGGTTGAAAAATAACATGTGTGTCCTCGGGTGAATTTCTAGGTCCCATGCAAGAAATGGGAATGAAATTCAAACATCTGGGCGTCGTGGCTTGGCCGAGAACATTGAGAAACTTGGTTTTAAAATTTTTGTAAATCCAAAGCACGCCTGAAAATCATGAAACTTGGCATCGTGTCATGTCATGGTACTAACATGCTGTGGCAATTTTTTTGGCCGAATTGGAACAAGTTTTGGTATAAGCTTCTTGCAAACCAGAGCTTCTCTCAAGAAGGCTCGTGGTTCTGAAAGGGAACGTGTCACCTTTGTGTGCGAAACGATATACGCTGCCCCCTGATTTTCTTTACAGAGGCAACATAGAACTATATGAGTGTCGTGTTAAATTTTGGAATTATTCCGGGTTCGTTTGGCCTTTTTTATACATTAATTGAGTTTCTGGTCATTTAATGTGCATAATTCAAATTTGAACTACAAGCACATGCTCCAGTGCACCAAAGTTGGTTGAAAAATCACATGTGTGTCCTCGGGTAGATTTCTAGGTCCCATGCAAGAAATGGGAATGAAATTCAAACATCTGGGCGTCGTGGCTCGGCCGGAAACATTGAGAAACTTGGTTTTTTAATTCCTGCAAATCCAAAACATGCATGAAAATCATGAAACTTGGCTTGGTGTCATGACATGGCACCAACATGTTGTGGTAATTTTGCTGTCCGATTTGCGAAGGCGCACACATTAACAATCAACAAAGTCATTTTGGAACAAGTGCTGTCATCTTACAATCAGAAACACAAGTATTATTGAAACCGTGGGCGTTCTACTTACCATTTACGTGCCGCCATGCGTCCCCTTTTTTTATTAGCTAGGAGGCGTCGTGCAGGGTAGCTATTTGAGTACGGGAGGTGTGCGATCAGACCCCTGCGCGTGCTTATCGGGAGGAGAGCCCTTTGACCTCCATCTGCCGCCCACCTCTCTCCCAAGGTCTCCATTAATGGCGCCCGAGCCCCTATTTAATGGTGTGGCTATGTCTCACTCGACTGAGATTTAAGAGAGAAAAAAGAAAATCTGAAAAGAAAATTTTGCACGGATCTTGATGTAAGATCCGACGGACCTATATAGCATCTACTCGACTTATAGCAAGTCTGATGAATATATAAGGACGACGATAGTGGATAATAATTGTCTTACATATTTAGGAAGATAATTAAAAAAGCCACATGCGGCTACGCCCGAAATACACAAGGGCAAAAGAAGAAGGAAGACGCATACAATGATCTGGCTCGCTGATCTCTACTTTCTTGATGCGCTGCAGGTCGCGGAGACTAGTTCTCGCGGCGAGCGGCGATGATCTCTTTCATCAGTTTCATGTCCTTAATACACTGCTTGGCAGCATCCACGGATTCCTCCACCAGCCTTTCGCGCTCGATGCGGAGCATGGCATTCTCGTCCATAAGTTTCTTGACGATGACGCCCGTCCTCTTCAACAAGGCAGCGGTCTCCTCCGCCTGCTTCACCCTTCCGGTGATCTTCGACCTCAGCAGGTCGCGCTCGGCCCGGAGCTTCTCATTGCCCTCCCGTAGTTGCCGAATGACGCCGGTAGCCTGTTCAAACGAGGCTTTCATGTCGTCCTACAACCTCGCCCAGCCGGAGATCTGATCCATCTGGCTATGGACGATGGCATGCATGCGCCTGTAAGAGTCGTCGCCTGCCCGTGAGACATTTTCCCAGGCCGCCGCGGCACGGGAGGACATCTCTGCTGCATTCGCGGCGCGGCGGGACATCTCCGCTGCTTCCGCGGCGCGGCCGGACCAGTCTGCTGCATTGACGGCGCGGCGGGACCTCCGTGCTACTTCGGTGGTGCGGCGGGACCTCTGTGCTACTACTGCCGCGTGGCGAGACATGTCGGCTGCTTTCGCGGCGAGGCGGGAAATCTCTCGTGCTTCCGCTTCCATGCTCGCCTCTCCCTGGTGGTAATCTCTCGACCCAGAACTCACGCTGGCCATGGCAGACGCAAGGGAACGATGCTGAATGACTTGTTTGTTTTTGTGGATGAGGAGTTGAGGAGGAATGTGCAGTCATCTTGGCATAGTAGTATTTATAACCGAGTACTAATACGCTCCTAAGTGGGAAACCGTTTAGGTTGTGATCGGTGTGAACAGGTTTGCAATTAAATATAGCGTGGTAGTAATTTGGAATGTGACGAGACGCAAGCTCAAAATTTATTGACGGTTCTAGTTTCAAAGTGCGGCACTATTCCCGGATGGCGTAACGTGGGCACGTGTTCTCGGCCGTGGTGTAGCAGTTTTGTAATATGCCATGGTACTTCTTTTTCTACTGCTATGTACGTGCAATAACTGGCACCGTCGGATACATATCTTACGGTTATTGGGGCGTTCGACAGGAATAGCCTTGTGGCGAGCTATAGACTAGTCTTTTTTTCACACGCATTACATCGACACATATCATCTCTCTCCCTCTTTCCCACGCACACACCTAGTCTCTCAAGACTTCTCGCATGCACCATCTCTAGCTCCCTAGGTCGATGCCACCCACATACACTTGTACTCTGAGTTTAGTACGTTATACACGAAGTGAAGAGGTGCACGCACGCACTCGTCCTCTCTCACACACGCATCTGTAACTATGAATTGTAGTGTTCTCAACCATTCGATTGGCTCTATCATAGGTTCCGGTTGCTCCTTGGCCTTGAGATTGAGAAGTTTAAAACACGGAGGCTAAGCTAGAGGCGCGAGGTTTTGGTTAATGTGTGGGCCGCACACGGCACCAACACGACACGAGCTTCGTCTGCCTGGTGCGCAGTCGGGTGAGTTGTCCAAGTATAGACACAACCAGGCCCTCCTTGGTATCTGCGCCTCAACTTATGCGCAGAGAAATTAGGATCGAAGGGAGTACTACTAGTAGTAGTACTACTTTGATGTGTCGCGTCAACTCGCACAAGTATGCAACACTTCCTGAACAAACAAGCATATAAGCTGCTTATACTTCTTACCCAGAGGATCTTTATATCCAACAGACACAAAATATCCGTTCGACTGTTGGAAATTACTTTAACTGCTGATCTGATGTTGAAGTAATTGCTGCATCGCCACCAAAACCCACCATCTCTTAAACTAAAGTAGACCAAGCTAACCCCTATATTAGCATATTACTAAGATAAACAGAAGGCACTATAGAATTATTTAGGAGGTGAGCTTGTCAATCTGAATGTGGAGGGACACCGTCCTCGACAACCCAGCCCTGGCCAGCAGCTTGGGCGGAACTGTGAAGAAGGTCAGCTCCTGCACGGCGACGTTGCCGGGATCCTTGCTGCTTGTCACCTCGATTTCCACCTTGACGGCGTCGGTCCTGCCTTTGGGTTCCCCCGGCGGGCCGTTCACCCATAGCTTGGCCACGCAGTGTGGCAGTGGGGATGCCCCCGCTCTGATGCAGACGACCGACACGGCGATAGGCGCGCCAATGTCGAGCACACCACCGACCAAGGAAAACACGTGGCCGTCCTCCTCCATGAACAGCAAGAGCCGTGGCTCCGACACTGGCACTTGCAGCTGGAGCACCTTGCCGTACTGGATCTTGTGCATGGGCATGGGATGCACGGTGCTGATGTGGTGGGAGAGTGCTGGCGGCGGGCCTTCGTAGCCGCAGACAGGCACAGGGCATTTGCAGGGCGCGAGCGGACACACGCTCTGGTGATCGGCGAGCTTGTGGTAAGTGACGTAGAGCCTACAGCCTTTGTGCGAGCACTCCACCCTCACCGAGGAGAGGACGGCATCCATCGCCATGTTTCGCATGTCGAAGCTGCCGCCGCGCTCGCACTTCTAGCACTGCCGCTGGTTCCCGGGGCGCTCGCCGCGGCAGTCCGCGCAGGCCAGGTGCCCTCCCTTGCACTGCACAAATCAATCGAACAACACATCAATCAAGAAACCTGCACCTTGCTCGATCAGCCAAACTGATGAGCTGTATTCGAACCTCATACACTGGAGGCTTCAAGGGGCGAAGGCACAAGGGGCAGTGGAGCAAGGTGAGGTCCATAGAGACCATAGAGAGCTCCATCGTCGGGTCCTGTTCCGTCGGCATGATCTCGCCCTCCTCGTGCACAACCATCTCTCGCTTTAGGGCCGGGGCATTACAAAGTTTTACCGTCACATATTCATACTACTTCAAGGTGCATTAAATCAACACATGCAAGTATCAAAAGGAAAGTCACGGCATGCATGCATGCATTGTAATTAATGCATCAGTAAACGCAAATTATTGAAATATATCGAGTGCACTGCTTTGATATGTCGCGTCAACTCATACAACTAGGAGAAGTTTGATTACAATGCCCTCTCCCTCACCCATGAGCGTGGTGGCTCGCAGGACTAGGAGAAGCTTTCGCTACACGCTCTCCCTCCCGCACGCGATGGACATGCAGCAGTTCATTCGGTGTCAGATGGCCAGAAGCATACTAGTAGTACTCCACTGCAGTAGTACCATCATTGTTCGACTTCCCAAAGAGGCGAAGAGCCAAGCGCAACCCGAATGCTTGTGTGGCAGTTTCATGTGTAGGGGAGGTAGTATAGTGACATAGTCTAGGATAGCGTGTACCGTGCCTCTAAGCTTAAAATCGTTGGAGTCGGCTCCATGCTATGAGGCCGTCTCGAAGCATTTTTTTGATTAAAATAATCTTCTGGCCCTACCTATCATCCCGGTGATTGTAGTTTGCACGCTCATCTGGTCAAGACAGGAATATATATTTTAATTTGTGGTGGGGTAAATGTTAGAGGTTGCAGCAAATATATTGTACAGTGCGGGTCTTTTAGCCAAGTTTAGAGGCAGGCATGTGGGGCCAGTGCTATGATGTGTCACGTCAACTCGTACAACGAGGAGAAGCTTGATTTTACTACTACACGCCCTCTCCCTTGCCCATGCGCGCGGTGGATCGCAGACGAGGACAGGCTTTTGCTTACTACAACAAGCTATCCCTCCCGCACGCGGTGGACGGACATGCAACAGTTGATTCGATACTGTAGAAGTAGTAACATCATTGTTTGTCTTCTCGAAGAGGCGAAGAGCCAAGCGCAACCCGAACGTGGCAGTTGCAAATGCTCGCGTGGCAGTCTTTGTGTAGGGGTGGGGCGTGGTGCGGAGCCTTGGAGCATGCATATAGCCAGGCTCTTGCATGATACAAAATTGCCATGTAAGCAGGCTATAAGCCCACTATTGTACTTGCTCTTAATAGTATAGCCCTGTAAACCGGAAAGGGGGGACTACTCCCTCCGTTCCTAAATACTCCCTCCGTTTTTATTTAGTCCTCGTATTAGCTTTGGTAAAAGTTAAGCTTTATAAACTTTGACCAAGTTTATAAAAAAATATATTAACATAAGCAATAACAAATCAATACAATTACATTTATTATTGAATGTACTTTCACATCATATATATTTGTTATGATAAATGTTTATATTATTTTTTATAAACTTGGTCAAACTTTATGAAAATTTGACCTCAGTCAACTCTAATATGCAGAGTAAATAAAAACGGAGGGAGTATTTGCCTTTCTAGAGATTTCAACAAGTGACTACACCCTAAATGAGTACATACGGAGCAAAATGAGTGAATCTACACCGTAAATAAATACGTAGTTCTCTCGTTTTCCTCTCCGCCTTGGTCGCGGTGCACAATATTGAGTATACTACTACTGACTAGTCTCTTTTTGACGTGCATTTACGTTGATACAGCTTGAATGCCAACGAGCCAGAGGGTAGCGGTTCCCGAAATGTTGAACGGTCAATGATGCCTCCGCATTCAATTAGCATGCAGAGGTAGGAGTAAGTAATTGGAGAAGCAGAATGGAGCCAACACGATGTGAATGCAACGTAGTTTGGACTCTCATATAAGGGCGCCCCACCACTCCAATCCATCTAATCCTAGTCTCTACGCAACACTGCCCACTCCAATCCAAGACCAAGACCATGTGACCAGAAGCCACAAGCACCCATGGCGTCGATGGACGCGAGCGGCAGTCGGCTGTGCCGGATCGTCCAAGACGCCGGCCTGCGGCCCCGCACCGTGCAACGTTTCCAGATGGTGCTGGCGACCGCCGGCATCATAGCCCTCGTCGACACCGGCTTCGCCTCTCGCATGTGCCAGATGATGGTCGACTCCATCCGCAAGTTCACCGCCGTCAAGAAGCGCGCAGACGACCTTGCCATACTGCTCCAGCCCGCGCGCCCAGGCTCCTTGTTGCCTGCCACCCTCATCGGCCTCCAAGGTGACGAACTATTTGAAGCACTGGTGGCCCTGCAGCTGCCGGAGGTCACGACAAAGAATGTGCACCTCGAGGCCGCGTTCGCCGCGCAGCGCCTCGCCATGCAAGAAACCGTCGACCTGCACATCCACGTCTACGAGGAAATCGTCTACATAGGCCACTACATGGCCAGCGAGGACAGAAAGACGTTGGCCTTCTTCTAGCGGCTGGAATCTTTGGATGCCATTGTTCAGAAGCACGTCGAACTGACCACGAAAGCCGCTGCTAGTTAGCCGCCGTTCGGTGGGCCGGCGCCCTGAGTCGAGGAGGTGGACGTCGTCGATGGATGCATCTTTCTTCTTGCCTCCTGTAACCAGCACTGCATCACCTCGTGGCCTTAATGTTTTATTAGTGTGTGGCATTTTTATTCCAGTCATAACATTTTCACTGTGAGGTGGGGCCGCAGTTGAGCAAACCGACCATCGACAAATCCCCACCCCGCCCACCGCGCGTCGGCTGAGTTAGAATTAGAAGAGAGAAACGAGGGAGAAGAGCTAGCTGTAGCACGGACGCTGTTGTCAGATGGGACTCGTGTTGATAGAATAGGAGTACTGAGTACTCATACCTCTTTTTTTTTGAGGGAAAAAGTAGTCGTACGTCTAGTACCACTAGTTGGGTGCGTGCGACCTATACCTGTCATCACTTTAGGTCTCCTTTTCGAAACCGCAGCTACGCTTCATAGTACATATTTTTTCACGCATTTATCCTCCTATATGTACTCCTAGGCTATTTCCACGTGCTCCCTTTCGCCAACATATGGGACATAGAGCATCTGGGTCATAGTGCATGCACGACTCGGAGCATATGCAACCATGCCGGCGTACTTTACATTTCAGACCTCACGAATTACATGCAAACCCCCCGCAGAAGAATAAATAAATAAATGAATTACTACATGCAAACTGGATTATTTTCATAGAAACCGGAGCACGTTCATTAAATTTTGGGCATAACACATTTATAAAAAATGACCGGACCTAAACCAGTCTAAGGGCCTCTTTGATTCGCAGGATACTGAAAACACAGGAATGGGGAAAGTATGATGGCGATGAACCGAGACGAGGAGGAAGAGGAGTAGTACTACTGTACATGCTACAGACTGGACTGTAGCACATTGTTTTTTATGGCCATATCACCACATTGTTTTCTATGGCCTATCGCCTGCTGGTTCACTGGGCTGCCGTGGTTCGCACTCCTCCGACGTGAGTACTAGTACTAGTATATACACTATATATACCACATGATTCTTTGCTCCTTCTTACGTACTTTGCCGACATGTGGGAGTGCCAGCATCCGGGTCGACGTGTCAAGCACCAGATTAGAGTGGGGAATGGAAGGGGGGGCATCACCCCGGTCGTAGCCCCAGTAATTCATGACTATAGTTAGTAGTCATATCACAAGACCCCGTCTTTCCAGCAGTAACGCGCCGTCAAATCTCACAGCCCTACCTTTCTAGCAGTAAGTTGAACCCGCTACTCCCTCACCCTCCTAGCCTCTCTGTCAAACCGCCTACGTGAAAACTACCGCGCGTACTGCCCGGGAAAAGCCCCGCCCTCAACTTTTAACTACTCATAGTATAATTTTGTATCGATGAATTCCGCCATGGAGCAGAAAACCAAAAGAAAAATGTGGTACATGTAAACAAATACAGTTCAAGCTCTAGCTAGCGATTCGGAATGTAAACCGTGCATGTGTTTATATGTATAGGTTACTTCAAAGTACTGAGTCCATTGATGCAATGTGGTCAAACTGTACCATCGATATCTCAAAGCCAAAATAGTTCGATCTTGTTCGTTCTATATAAATACTAGTACTGTATGTTTATTCACCCGTGGGGTTGTTCAATGAATGGAGGGCCGGGGAGCACAAGTGAACAATACTACTACTAGTAGGTAGGAGTCGTACAGTTAGTCACGTTAAATAGAGAGTTTATTTTCTTTAATGCCATGTACACAAATTGAAACGCTTGTTGTGGAGAGAAAAAGATAATCACTCCACTATATATATAGGCAGGGGCCTGAGCGCTTGCTTTACTAGGGTTGCTCTCTTCATTCTCTCATCCTCTCCAGATCTAAACAAGACAGCGGTAGCGACATTTTCTCTCTGCTCACCGCTGGTCACAGATCCGGCCGGATCCCTTTGGCCGGTGTGTGTAGAGGACTAGGTGCATTGTTCACGCGGTCATCGGCGGCGAGGGAGGAAACCCACAGCTGCCGGCAGGGCCCGATCCTCTGCCCGTGCCGTTCTCTCCGACACAGCACTGGCTCGGGAGGTCCTCCGACCCTTCTTCCTCCCTGCCGTATTGTGCGCAGATCCGACCTGCCACCGCCGACATCCCGATGACCCTCAGGTATAAGTTCTTCGAAAGCGGCCTTGCTCTACTGCCCCAGCTCCCCACGTGTCTGCATGTGCATCTTTTTCTACTTCCATCAGCTCTTCCAAAGCCACCTAAATTTTTAGTATTACTGGAGGTAAAGCTACTTCATGCAGTCGAATCTAGGACTTGGTTCAAACAACGAAGAAAGGGGGGAAAGTCGTAGCATGAATCTAGGACTTGATTCAAAGAGGAAATAACAGGGGGAAAGTAGTAGATACTGGATACCCAACCGGTCTCTTGGTTGAAAAGGGAAATAAAGGGAAAAGGCAGTACAAACTGGATAAGGAACAGATCTATTATTGGTTGAAAAAAGGATAGAAAGTGGCGGCTGGTGGACAAGTCAACAGAGTATGTCCAGGATTAGATTTGCTGCCCTCACATAGTAAAAGGTCTCCGGGATTAGATTTGGTGCCCTCACAGAGTATGAACAAACTCGGCATCACCACTTTATGTCTCCTTGTAGGTACATTGTGCTGATGCGTCCACTGTCGCATGTCCTTATACCAACTTTTTGCTATTGTTAATGTAAGGGCGCATGTAAAATGAAGCGATCACACTGTTACCTTAAGGACATGTCTAACCAGTGTTATTGTTAATCTAATGCCTCCAGTGATATGATGCAATTAAACTGTGTTACAAATGGTACTCCTGCTGTTTTCCCCAGTATGATAAGTAAGTTGCTTCTTTACGCTGCTGAGTGTCCTGGTGTCCCCACGGTCCCATGCCCTTAAACCAATTCTTTAGCTGCTATTGATCTACTGTATCTGGTAAACAAGCAATGCCACCATTAAAGTAATCTCATATTTGACGAATGTCATTGTTGATCATAATGCTTTCGGCAACATGAAGCATTGTTGACGTTTTAAAATTTCTACTGTCCTTGCGTGATTGCCATGAACATAATCAAGATGCTTCTTTTCATTTCGTGTATGTTTCGTATCTTGTTATTGACCAGCAACTGTTTTCTTTCTATCTTTTTGTGCAGATAGGGATATCCATTTCACCTTGTTGCTATTGTGACCTTTTGGTGAACTGCACAAAACACTTTTTTTGGAATGAGTGTCTTGTGCAGTTCAACTAAAATGTCACATGGGCAACATCTCTCAATTTTGGTGGAACTGCACAAAATGGTGATTGAAGTTTCCAAAATCTTCGTCAAATTCTGCTAGTAATCTCGTGCAACATTTTATTAGCCTTTGCAAGATGAGCGTCACTGTCACCACAATGGCACTTTATTTTAGTGGAACTGCACAAAAGGATAAGCAAATTATAGTTGCACCTTACATGAGCAGGACAGCCAACCTTAATGTTGCTCAATTTTAGTGCAACTACTAAAGAAGAACCTGCCAGCTCACGAGAGCAAGTACTTCTTGCTAGCTGAATGATGTAATCTTTGCTTCATTTTAGGTGAACTGCAGAAAAAGTCGCATGAATTGAATCATCGAGTGGAGCTGCAGGTTGACTTCAACTAGTGCCACTATTAATCATGCTCTTTCTTATCTGTGCAAATAGGAATACTCAACTACAGATGTTGTGATGGTCAAGAGCATTCGCCAAGTTCTTGGGTTGTATGACACGGCTAGCCAAGATGGATTTAATCCCGATATTCACTTTATCAAAAGGCTCTAATGGGTTGGTTCTGAATCTTGCAAGCTGGGAATCAATGAGATGTGTAGGCATCTTTGTGTACTTATTATTTGAATCTTATTTGTTGGTTCTGAATCTTGCAAGCTGGGAATCAATGAGATGTGTAGGCATCTTTGTTGTACTTATTATTTGAATCTTATTTGTTGGTTCTGAATCTTGCAAGCTGGGAATCAATGAGATGTGTAGGCATCTTTGTTGTACTTATTATTTGAATCTTATTTGTTGGTTCTGAATCTTGGAAGCTGGGAAACACGGCATGATGATGCAGAGGACAGCAGCCATAACAAACAGTTCAAACTTGGTAGTATTATCTATGTGAAAGTGCGACAAATGTGCTGATCGTGTGCGTCCTGAGAATAATAATTCTAATTGTTGTGCATGTTGATCCCGTGGCACTGATAGAGCGAGCCAATGCATTGCTTATTTTAAGAATAAATTTTAATTAAAGCTAATTAAATTTAAGTAAAGTGACCACTAACACTTGTTATTACAGTACCAATACAGACCCGCTCGTGAACCGACGTGTGGCCGGAATAGGTTTCTTAATGGAGGCGTTTGAATGCGCCGAGGGTGCATGTTCTGCCGGGCGTGCAACGGGCGAGGGAGGGGTAATAACTGTTGTCGCCTATACACACTCAGTTTACTATTGAATCTAGTTCCCCAAGAGCTGGAAAATGAACTGCTGCCGCCGCCTACCCACTTGTTCACTTGAAGAGACTCCAATGGCGATCCGAGGGGTGAGCCTGTTGGATATGGACTTCAGCAAGGAGTTCACCTTTGAGTTCGCCGTTCAGTCCCATGGCTGCACCAAGTTCAATGTGATGTACACCAACGATCCAGACTCGGTGAAGCTCTGCCTCGCCGAGTTCAAGCAGTACCTACAGGACAAGAAAGCACAAGGTCGCAGGACTAGACCTTGTGCCCATCCATTCATCTCCTGACAGGGACCAGCGGATCGCCGTCGCCTAGGTATGCGTGCGGGATGAGGTTCTCGTCTACCACTGCTGTAGGGCCATCAGAGGTTCTGGAGCATTCGCCCGTTTCATCGGCAGCGCTGACTGCACCTTCGCTACACTGGAGAGAAGGAAGAACGCGACGATTCGGGCATCTGGTGCAACAAGCTTGTCGACATCCAGAAGCAATACAAGATCATCGGCAACGAGCAGGAGAAGGACTCCGTGGTTGACCTCGCCGAGACCATCATCGACCCCTGCTACGCCAACATGAAAGAAGACAATGATACCAAGGACCTGAACACGTGGGAGGTACCTCTGAATCTAGCCTACATAACCTACGCGGCCAAGGACGCATACGCATGCTACGACATGTACAGGCGGATCTTGGACATGAGGGCATGTCTGCTTCCCGTAACCGACGAGTACACGGACAGTTGCAGCGTCATGATCAAGCATGCCAGGAAGGTCTAGATGATGTACTTTATCTGTTTAAGCACCTTTATCATCTGAGCTAGTGTTTCATGCATTAGCCTATCTGTCGTAATTATCTGTTTTGTCCGAAATATTTCGTCTAAGAACCCATTAACCTGTTTGCTTTTTTTAATGGCTATTTGCTTATGTATGTAACTAGTTCACTGGGCTGCCGTGCTTTGAATCTCCTTCCTCCCAACATATTCCCCTTCACAGGTGAACCCAGCAGGTCTCGTACACAGACATCTGGGACCAACCACCTATCCATTTGTATTTCTTTATTTTGTTCAATCTTTCGTCCTCTTCCTATACAGCGGCTGGCGGCGCTGCCGCACATGCCTCGGTGACCCATCATAGCCTATGGCGTTGGCTAGGCCATCCCTCTACTCCCAAACATTGTCCGGCGGCGGCAGCTCCACCGGCCCACCTTGCACCCAAACAAGTCAACCCTTGTACTCCCCTCCGCCTGCGTCTTCCCCCACTTCAGTTCGTTCGGTCTGAGGTCTCGACGTCGTCCTCCGCCTTGGTGCTCTTGCCACGGCGCCGCCGTCTGTCATTCCCAACATGGTCGGCAAAACAAGAGGAATCGGGAGACGACTGTTCGTCGAGAGGCTGACAGTCCCGGGCCCACCAGGTCCATGGCCTAGGTTTTGTTGTTTAACATGCATAGCCCACGACATGTTTCAACTTTTTTTGGATCCAGCAGGTATCAAGCGGCCTCTGGGCCTCCCAGCCTAGCTTGTCTATAACATCAACAGCCCAAGTTATGTTTGTTTTTTCAAGACGACGCACAGCTCAGTTCCATTTTTCTATAAGAATGCAAAACTGAACCTATGTTTTCCCTTCTATAATAGTATATATATTTATATTTATATCTTATTTTATTACATATATATAATAGAAACAACATAAGGTTCCGTTAAACTTGTCATTCGTCCAACCATTTTATAGACCTTCCCACTTCCTTTATTTTTCGTTTTCATTAATCCTATATCTGAATTTTCTCCCACTTTCTTTTTCGATGTAATCTGAGTTTTCTCCCAGTACTTTTCCCTAGAACCAACTCAACTGTCCCACGTCTAGCATAAAACATAATAATACCCCACGTCCTATTAACTCATCAAATTAAAATGATATTTTATTTCATAAATTGAAAGTTCTTACAAAATAATAATAATAATAATAATTGTCTATATATAACTTGGCAAGTTAACTCCTGGTGATTGTGTACATAAGCTTGCAAAGATTTTACTGACCAATGCAGTAATAGATGTGCAATCATGTGTTTATGTTTTTATAACATTTCTCCGTCCAGCCCAACATGATATTTTCACCCAGCCCAGCAAGTCCGCGGATTTCGAGAAAAATGCAAATGGGCTTTAAATTCTATCATAATATATAAACGGGCTACATAGGCACTACATCATTGTTTCACCCAGCCCACCAAATGGACTAAAAAAACAAATGGACTGGCTGACATGTGGGCCAGTAGGTCGAAGCCTAAGCACTTTCGCAAAAAATAAAAATACAAAGGTCGAAGCCTAGGCAAGGCGTTGGATTTACATCCAACGGCCGTCATTCTTCTTCAATCTCTCATCTTCTTCCCCCAGCGCTGCCGGGACCGTCTGCTCCAGCCTCCGGCGTCCAGCGGCACTGTTTTGTGTGCCTCGTAGTGAAACGCTACCCCATCGACGGCCAGGCCATCCCTCCACTCCTCCGCACCTCCTGTTATTCTCTGCCGAGTGTAGGCCCACCCCGCACCCGAACCAGTCAAGTTTCCCACTCCTCTCCATCCGCGACTCCACTGCCGCATCTTCCCCATCTTCGGGGCGTTCCAGTCTGGGGCCTCGCCGTCGTCCACCGGCTTGGTGCGCTCTGCACGGTGTGGTCAACGTGGTCAACAAACGAGAGTCATCGGAAGATGACTGTACGTGGAGAGGCTGACAGTGGGGACGCACCACGCCCATGGGCGCATGCATGCAACTGCATCCTTTTTACCCTAAAAATAATGTTTTGTCCCCCTGACAGCTGGGACCCACTAGCTACATCTTCGCATGCAAGGAAGTGCATCCTTATTACGGGAAAAAAATGATTCTTCCCCCTGACAGCTGGGACCCACCAGCTATATCTTCGCACGCAAGGAAGTGCGTCCTTATCCTCCCTGATAGTTGGGACCCACCTGGTCGAAGCGTACGTAGCATTGTCTGTGTACATAGCGGTCGATCGGTCTGTCTGCCACGATGAACCGTGGCCGAGTAAGGAGCGGTAGCAGTTCAGGCAGTCCAGTCCAAACCGTGTACACGTATGTACAGCCAGATGCCAAAAAATACGGCCACGTACGTACATACGGGCGGGGTCTCGAACGCGTACTCCCGCATATGTACGGCCAGGGCTCGTGTACATGGAGAGGCCACGGACGGCAGCAACGACGTCCTGTTCATCGGAAGCCAACCGGCTGGGTCGGAACGGAGAAACAGCGTCGTGTTCATGGGGAGGCAACGGAATGCGTCGTGTTCATCAAGAGGCAACGGAATACATTGTGTGCATTGGGAGCCAACCGGCTTGGATGGAACAGCCGAAACGAGGTCTGGCATACCGCAGAACGGAGGAAACGGGCCTTCTGTTCGACCGTGTACGGTCGAAATGGGGTCCTATTCATCGGGAAGGGTCTGGTGAAAACGGAGGAAATGGACTTGTGTCAACCACGTACGGTCGAAACGGGGTCCTGTTGATCGGGAGGGGTGTGGCATGCCGCAAAACGGAGGAAACGGACTTGTGTTGGAGCGCCTACGGTCGAAACGGGGTTCTGTTCATCGGGAGGGGTGTGGCGTACCGCAAAACAGGACTTCGCGGGGCTACTGTTCATCCACCGGCGACTTCCTCCAGCCTCCACCTGCTACTGTTCATCCACCGTCGACTTCCTACAGCCTCCACCAGCTACTGTTCATCCACGGGGTCCTGTTCATACAGCCTCCACCGGCTACTGTTCATCCAGCCCTCCACGGGGTCCTGTTCATCCAGCCTCCACCAGCTACTGTTCATCCAGCCCTCCACGGGGTCCTATTCATCCAGCCTCCACCGGCTACTGTTCAACCAGCCCCTCCACGGGGTCCTGTTCAACCAGCCCTCCACGGGGTCCCTCCATTGGCTACTGTTCATCCACCCCCACCTCCTCGATCGGGGTCCTGTTCATCCAGCGGCAACGACCTCTACTACCACGGGATCCTGTTCATCCAACCCCCACCAGGAACTATTCATCCAACCCCCACCGGGAACTGTTCATCAAGAGGCAGCTTCGATCGGCTTCAGTTAGCAGCAGTAGCGAAGGAATCACTCGGGTTCAGTTAACAATAAGGGATCGATTGGGGTTCAGTAATGTAGCTAGTGCAATCGCTCGGGTTCAGTTAGAGCCCAACGCCTCGCTCGGGTTCAGTTAGAGCGCAACACCTCGCACACACGTGCGTACGTGTACGAGAGAAACACACAAACCTCCGTGCATCGCTCGCCCTGACCACCCACCGTAACCGGGAACTCCGCGAAATTTTCCTCGCCCTCGCTTCTACCATGATTTTTTCCGTCATGGACGGCCCAAAGAATGTCATGCAGGTGCGTCTCCGGCCCGCCCAGGACAAAAAGCCCATTTTCTGTCATGATTTTTGTCATAGAAGTAGGAGCCCACCACATCTATGATGATACCGGGTTTTGTCACAATTATCGTCATAGAAGTGTCATAACCATGACATTTTTTTTTTCATTTGGCCCAAAATGTCACGGATGTGTCTTTTTTTTGTAGTGCTTGGAACCATTCCCGACGCGCATCGTCACCTCGTCCTTAGCCAATCTTCATTTATTCCGTAGCTCCTATTTCGAGTTACAAATATGAGCAACCAAACCAGTATCAAATACCCAGGCGCTACTATGAGCATTAGTAAGGAACACATCAATAACATGTATATCAAATATACCTTTGTTCACTTTGCCATCCTTCTTATCCACCAAATATTTTGGGGCAGTTCCGCTTCCAGTGACCATTTCCCTTGCAGTAGAAGCACTCAGTTTTAGGCTTGGGTCCAGCTTTGGGCTTCTTCACGGGAGTAGCAACTTGCTTGCCATTCTTCTTGCAGTTCCCTTTCTTTCCCTTGACCTTTTTTTTTCTTGAAACTTGTGGTCTTGTTAACCATCAACACTTGATGCTCCTTCTTGATTTCTACCTCCGCGGCCTTAAGCATTGCTAAGAGCTCGGGAATTGTTTTCTCCATCCCTTGCATATTATAGTTCATCACAAAGCCTTTATAGCTTGGTGGCAGTGACTGAAGAACTCTATCAATAACACTCTCAGCTGGAAGATCAATTCCCAACTGAGTCAAGTGGTTGTGGTACCTAGATATTCTGAGTATGTGTTCACTGATAGAACTGTTCTCCTCCATCTTACAGCTATAGAACTTGTTAGGGACTTCATATCTCTCAACCCGGGCATTACCTTGAAATATCAACTTCAGCTCTTGGAACATCTCATATGCTCTGTGGCGTTCAAAACGTCTTTGAAGTCCCAGTTCTAGGCCATAAAGCATGGCACACTGAACTATCGAGTAGTCATCAGTCCGCGTTTGCCAGGCGTTCACAACGTCTAGATTAGCGGGAGCGGGTGGGTTACCTAGCGGTGCATCAATGACATAATTTTTCTGTGCAGCAATGAGGATAATCCTCAAGTTACGGACCCAGTCCGTGTAGTTGCTACCATCATCTTTCAACTTAGCTTTCCCTAGGAACGCATTAAAATTCAAGGGAACGGTAGCACGGGCCATTGATCTACAACATAGATATCCAAAAACTATTAAGACTAAGTTCATGATAAATTAAGTTCAATTAATCAAATTACTAATGAACTCCCACTTAAATTAACATCCCTCAAGTTATCTAAGTGATACATGATCCAAATCAACTAACCCATGTCCGATCATCACGTGAGATCGGGTAGTCATCAATGGTGAACATCTCTATTTTGATCATATCTACTATATGACTCACGTTCGACCTTTCGGTCTCCAGTGTTCCGAGACCATGTCTGTACATGCTAGGCTCATCAAGTTTAACCCAAGTGCTTGTGCAAAACTAGCTTACACCCGTTGTATGTGAACGTAGAGTCTATCACATCCGATCATCATGAGGTGCTTTGAAACAACAAACTTTAGCAACGGTGCATACTCGGGGAGAACACTTTTATCTTGAAATTAAGTGAAGGGATCATCTTATGATGCTACCGTCGTTCTAAGCAAAATAAGATGCATTAAAGGATAAACATCACATGCAATCAAAATATGTGACATGATATGGCCATCATCATCTTGTGCTTTTGATCTCCATCTCCAAAGCATCGTCATGATCTCCATCGTAACCGGCACGACACCTTGATCTCCATCTTTGCGTCGGGGTCGTCTCGCCAACTATTGCTTCTACAATTATTGCTAACGCATAGCGATAAAGTAAAGCAATTGCATAGCGCTTAATGATTGACACGCAGGTCATACAATAATTAAAAGACAACCCTAAGGCTCCTGCCGGTTGTCGATATTACAAAACATGATCATCTCATACAACAACGTATATCACATCACGTCTTGACCATATCACATCACAACATACCCTACAAAAACATGTTAGATGTCCTCTACTTTGTTGTTGCAAGTTTCACGTGGCTGCTACGGGCAACTAGCAAGAACCGTTCTTACCTACGCAAAACCACAACGGTGATTATCAAGTTTGCTATTTTAACCTTCTTCAAGGACCGACCATAGTCAAATTTGATTCAACTAAAGTAGGAGAAACAGACACCTGCCAGCCACCTTTATGCAAAACAAGTTGCATGTCAGTCGGTGGAACCGGTCTCATGTATGTGGACATGTAAGGTTGGTCCGGGTCGCTTCATCCCACAATACCGCTGAATCAAAATAAGACGTTGGTGGTAAGCAGTATGAACATCAGCACCCACAACTCCTTTGTGTTCTACTCGTGCATATCATCTACGCATAGACCTGGCTCATGATGCCACTGTTGGGGAACGTTGCATGGAAAACAAAAATTTTCTACACACACGCAAGATCTATCCATGGAGATGCATAGCTACGAGAGGGGAGAGTGTGTTTACATACCCTCGTAGACCGTTAAGCGGAAGCGTTAATCAACGTGGTTGATGTAGTCGTACACCTTCACGATCTGCCCGATCAAGTACCGAACGTACGGCACCTCCGCGTACAGCACACATTCAGCTCGATGACGTCCTCGCCTTCTTGATCCAGCAAGACGGGGGAAGTAGTAGATGAGTTCCGGCAGCACGACAACGTGGTGACGGTGGTGGTGAAACTATCCGCAGGGCTTCGCCAAGCACAACTGACATGAACGGAGGAGGAACTAGAACTAGAGGGAGACGGGGCGCCGCACACGGCTTGGGGATCGTGGTGTGTGTTGCCCCTCTCCCTGCTCTCATATATATAGGTGGGGGAGGAGGGGAGGCAGCCTAGGGCGCCCCCAAGAGGGCCGGCGGCTGCCCTGGGCTCCTGCCCTGGCCGCGCCCCCCTTTCCTTTCTTGGGGGGTGGAGGAGAAGGCAGGAGGGGGGCCAGCGGCTCCCTTGCCTTAGGTGCCCCCTTTCCTTCCCTATAGGGCCAGTGGCCAGGGAGAGGGCGCACCAGCCCCTTGTGGGCTGGTGTGTTCCTCCCCTTGGCCCATTAGGCCCATATATTCCCCGTATGTCTCCCGGAACCCCTTCCGGTGACCCGATGAATACCCGGTGCATTCCGAAACCTTTCCGAAGACCAAATAGCATCGTCCTATATATTAATCTTTACCTCCGGACCATTTCGGAGCTCCTCATCATGTCTGTGATCTCATCCGGGACTCCGAACAACATTCAATCACCAATTCACATAACTCATATAATACTATATCATCAACGAATGTTAAGCGTGCGGACCCTACGGGTTCGAGAATGATGTAGACATGACCGAGACACTTCTCCAGTCAATAACCAATAGCAAGACCTAGATGCCCATATTGGTTCCTACATATTCTATGAAGATCTTTATTGGTCGAACCTTTATGACAACATACGTATTTCCCTTTATCTATTGGTATGTTACTTGCCCGAGATTCGATCGTCGGTATCTCCATACCTAGTTCAATCTCGTTACCGGGAAGTCTCTTTACTCGTTCCGTAATACATCATCTCGTAACTAACTCCTTAGTCACTTTGCTTGCAAGCTTCTTGTGATGCTGTATTACCGAGAGGGCCCAGAGATACCTCTCCGTAATACGGAGTGACAAATCCCAATCTCGATTCACGCCAACTCAACCGACACCTTCAGAGATACCTGTAGAGCATCTTTATGATCACCCAATTACGTTGTGACGTTTGATAGCACACAAGGTATTCCTCCGGTATCCGGGAGTTGCATGATCTCATGGTCGAAGGAATATGTATTTGACATTAAGAAAGCAGTAGCAATAAACTGAACGATCATATGCTAAGATGACGGATGGGTCTTGTCCATCACATCATTCTCCTAATGATGTGATCCCGTTATCAAATGACAACTCATGTCTATGGTTAGGAAACCTTAACCATCTTTTGATCAACGAGCTAGTCTAGTAGAGGCTCACTAGGGACACGATATTTGTTTATGTATCCACATGTATTTAAGTTTTCGGTCAATACAATTCTAGCATGAATAATAAACCTTTATCATGAATAAGGAAATATAATAATAACAACTTTATTATTGCCTCTAGGGCATATTTCCATCATCAAGATCGTGCCAACTCAAGAACACGAGAGAGAGAGAGATTAAACACATAGCTACTGGTACAAACCCTCACCCCGAGGGTGGACTACTCCCTCCTCATCATGGAGACCATAGGGATGATGAAGATGGCCTCCGGTGATGATTTCCCCCTCCGGCAGGGTGCCGGAACAGGGTCCAGATTGGTTTTTCGTGGCTACAGAGGCTTGCGGCGACGAAACTTCTGATCTAGGGTTATTTCTGGGGTTTCTATATATAGGATTTTTCAGCGTTGGAATCATGCGAAGATGGGCCAAGAGTAGCCCACAAGATACTGGGATGAGCCAGCCCCACCTGGCGCGCCTTGGTGTCTTGTGGGGCCCTCGTGGCTCTTCTGGCCCTCCCACGAAGCTTCCGGTGCCTCTTTTCTTCCAAAAAAATCGTCAAAAATTTTCGCTGCATTTGGAGAACTTTGATTTCTGCACAAAAAACAACACCACGGTAGTTCTGCTGAAAACAGCGTCAATCCGGGTTAGTTCCATTCATATCATACAAAAACCATATAAAATTGTTGTAAATATGGCATGAATACTTCATAAATTATAGATACGTTGGAGACGTATCAGCTGGTTATGTAGTGATAAAGTGCTAAGGCACAATACCTCCACCAGAAGAATTTTTGCCTTCAACACGCCCGCATTGTATTAGTAATCCGCAAGAACACAGACTGAATCAAGATAGACAGACCGATCTTGATTTACTTATTCCTATGACTGAATCCGCAAGAACACAGACTGAATTTTTGCCTAGTAGATTTTGATTTACTTATTCCTATGAAATATTGACATCCACCAAGATAGACAGACCGATCTTGATCTCATTCCCTAGGGCCCAAGTATGTCATGTATCCCTATAAACATATCAGATGTCACTTTCCACCAATTCCAAGTATCGAAGAAGGTTTCATTTCTTTTGTATAGAACATGAAACAAGTTTGCTCACGTGGGAGGGTTTGACATGGTAGGTTTTGAAGGCCCTGATCTTGAGATCCCTCTTGAGCTCATATTGGTCCATGACGTGGTGCACGTAGAACAAGCACTCAACGAGCTACCCGAGGTATCTGGGGACAAAGATGGTGGGCGGGCGCAACCTGTAGAGCCTAGCTAGCATATTCTCATTTTCTTTACAAGTGAACTTCATATTTTCTTATTTTTTTTCTTAATATACCATATGTATGGAATATATCATTTTTTTGATAAGTGAACTTCATTTTTTCTTGTTTCTTTATATATATATATATATATATATATATATATATATATATTTGTAGATGACGAACTTGCTGTTTTGGCTCCGTCGAGCATTGATCCAGCTCTTCTCAAGAGATACAATGAGCTCTACGATGCTGTTCGAGGGCTCGAAAGGACAAAAAGAAGAAGTATGACATTTTTTGAATTCTTAAATTGTTATGTTAATATGCATTTTCTAATCGCAGACTTTACCCTTTTTCATTCTTTTTATTTTGATAGTATCTTATGTTGCAGTTTTTTAACAAAATTTTAGGGGCCTGATTGCTTTTGTAACTGAGTTGGGCGATATTCCCATTCCCGAAGTTGGTGAATCTTTTTGGACGAAGGGGATGCTCACTACCCGCCTTGTTGATTTAGGGGTTTCTTTGCTGGTAGATAAGTTTAAGGGATCTTCGACAATGGTTGTCTCGTACCATATTTGTGTAAGCATGCATAACTTTTGTTTGTTGTTTTATTCTCCTTTTGTTTTTCGTGTGATGACCTGTTTGGTTTTCCACCCTTTTTCTGATTTGATTTGTTTGGCAGACAAGCATTTGGAATGGCGATAGTGTGGGCAGGTCAGTGAAATTGATGTTCTCGTCAAGTGCTGAGGAGCATGTCGATACAAAAGATATGGTGACTAATGTTTTATGTGTCCAGAATTATTTTGTGTGTGTCGATTTTATAGTGTTCTGATTTTTGCTTTTGTAATACTTAAATGGCTGAGAGGATAATATATATATTTGATCCTCCAAACATGGATGAAGGCGAATCTGTTGGCCATTATTGTGTAGTCGCCTTGAATCTAAATGAAAGGCGGTTTGAATTTCTTGACTCACTCAATAAACCTGGCAGCGTTGAAGCAAACAAGGTTTTCAGGAGGATGGTTAAAAATATCAAGCGTGCATGGAAATAAGATAGTGCATTTTGTGATGAGCCGCTAAATTCTCCGACACTTGATGGCTTTACGTTGAAACATGTGATTGTCCCACTTCAGCCAAATGGGTATGTTTGTTGTAGGCCCCCTCCCTTGCTAGTCCTCAACATTTCTTTTTATATGAAATGTGAAACTTATGTTTTTGTTCTTTTGCAGGCATGATTGTGGATTCTATATGTTCTAATTCTTGCAGACATGGGATGGGATTCGAGTTGCTCAGTTTGGGGTGGAGCACATTGGCTACATCAGGAAGGCCATGCTCTACAGCTGGCTCACATCATTGAAGTGTTCATTGGATCTATCTTCGCTTTTAATCTTTGAAGATAAAGGTTGTGTTTGGTGAACTGCTTGATTCCCCTCCTTTTTTTGTGTACTGCTTGCTTCCCTTTCTTAAGCATTAGTTTTTAGTGTTCCAGTGGACTGCATTTTTTTGAGAATGGCGAGCTTCATAGTTGTTGTGTTAGTGAGCTTCGGAATGTGGATAAGTGAGCCACAGTTTATGTATAAGTGAGCTGCATTGTTTTGGATAAGTGAGCTGCACTGCTTTTGATTAGTGAGCTGCACTCCCTTTACGTGAGTGAGCTGCATCATGCTCTTTAGTGAACTGCATTTTATGTACATTAGTGAGCTGCGTTTGACTTTTTTGGTGTTGTACTTGGGTATTTCATCGGCGCTGGACAAGTTAGCTGAGTGTTCCCATATTGTCTCCCATCTCTTTTTCAGGTTTTGATGGAGGCCTTCATGGAGGTTGTACATCACTTTTCGAGACCCAGGTTTCTAAAGAATCTATGGAGGATTGTGTTGTTGAAATCTCTCCTGATAAAACTGGTTCTTTGGCTGGAGTTAGTGTGAACACTGGTGTTTCATCTGGACCTATTGGTGGAAAGGAAGATGCACCAGGCTCTTCATGTGAGGTATTAAATCTTGATGATGATGATGATTTTGTGACGCCGGTTGTGCCACCCGTCAGTAGGAGGACTAGGATTGTAGCGATCAATCGTCCCATTGGTGGTGAGGGTGTTATAGTTTCGAACAAGAGGGCGATAGAGAGGCCTATTAAGCTTAGATGCTCTATGGAGAAGTTGAAGCCTTCCAGGTTCAGACATCTTCTTGAGGCAAGCAAGATAAAGGATCTCGTTGTCAGTCAAGATTTCAGGACCTGATACAAAGAGTGAGATCTATGTGCATGTCCTTCATCCTTTTGTGTGTTTAGTTTTTGTTTTGAACTTTATTTTTTGATCCCATATGTGTTTGTCTCTCTTGTGATATATTTTCTGCAGAAGCTCACTGTTCATGTACAAAAGTCCTTTTAATGATGTTGAATCAATCAATGTTGACTATATGTTTCGGACATTTGGGAAAGGAGCTTTCATGGACTCGTATCTGTCGGCGTCCTGGGACCGGGGGTGCCCAGACTTGCCTACCTGCGGCCCTTGGCGTGGCTCCATCGACGGCCTGGTATGGCCCAGCTTCACCAACAACAACTCAAGACCCTCGCGAGGGGCCAAGCCTCGTGAGGCGGATGACACCAAGACCTCCACGAGGGGCGGCCTCCCCAGGCTGGCTCCCGAGGAGCGGAGATATCAATGCAAGCCACACCTTGTGAGGTTCACCTGACGTGAGCCATGACGACCAAGACCAGGTGGGCGCCAGCGGGCGCAGTGTACCCGTTTCCTCTTTGGTGCCAAGGAGGTAAGCGCAGGTGCAGAGTCCCGAGGAATCAAGCAAAGGTTTCCATATCGGTGTGACAAGACCAGGACCGCCAGGACGGCAGGACGGAGGTCATCGTGGAGCCCACTGCAGCGTCACCACCAGAGGCTTTTGCAGGCGAAGACTACTTTTGTCAGGATAACTTGTACTAGTTGTCTCCCTTCGAATTTGGCCGTTGTGGGATCCCTTCCCGCCTATATTTGGGAACAGGACCAAGGCCACTATAAATAGGACTTAGCCACCACCATGGGAATGGGGGGGGGGGACAGAAGGGGAGCTGGATCAGATCCATTCCACCCTCACCACCTCACCAGCTCATCGAGCTCAAGAACACCTCACCTCCTGAGGTCGTTCCACCTCTATACTTGTTCATCCTCAGCCCTCCGAGGCAATCCACCACAAAGCTGGAGTAGTGTAACACCCCTGTGTAATAGCCACTGTGATCAACTGCTAATAATGCCAAGTCATGACCATTTGCAGTGCCAAGTCACTTGGATTAATGAAACAATTCAAATTCAATTCTGGAAATCAACTCAAATTCAAAAGTGCAAAATAAATTTGCTCAAACATTGTTGCAAAAATGTTCACTAAATAGTAAATAATCAAGAAGCACTCATAAAAATATAACCAATGATATTTGGATTGGTTAAATGACTCAAACCACATGAAACATCACCAAAACAGAATTATTTGATCTAATTAAAATCATATCAATTTCAAATAAAGCCCAACTTTGCTCAAACCAATTTTTGGTGAATGCTTACATTGCATATTAATATTTGGGCCAAGTCCCATATATTACAAAAGAGCACAAATGGCCTCACTATTTCCAAACAGAAAAGAAATAAAAGAAAAACACAAAACAAAAACAGGAAAATAAGACGAGGCACTGTGCACTGGGCCTTAGTGCACAGTGCCCCGACCGCGGCCCACCTGGCCCAAACCCTTCTCCCTCCTCCCCGTGTCGGCCACGCCATGGCCGCACACGCGCGCGGTGACACGCCGGCGTCCACCGACGAAACAGGGAGGCTGAGGGGATAAGGGCGAGCTCGTGCATCTCCCCTGGCCCTCCTCGCTCACTTCTCCCCTCTCCTCTCGCGCTCTCCTCCTTTTCCCCATCGGCGCCCAACGAGATCGCCGCCGTGCGTCGCCCGTCCTCGCGGCCACCGAGCTCCTCCGGCCACGCTGAGCTGTCCATACGCGCCGTCTCCATCGACCACGTCTCTTCGCCAAGCCACGCGACGCCGGACGCCTCTAGGGACTGCCCCGACCTCTTCTTCTTCCCCGGATCCCCGTCGTGCCGCCGCCTTGATCTGGTCTACCTCTGCGCTACTAAGCAGTCAAGGGCCACCGTGCGCCGCTTCGTAAGCCTCGCCTCCCTCCCTAATGCCTAGATGCTCGCTGCCGTGCCGTAGCTAGTTTCCCCATGTCGTTGACGCCGCGGCCGTGTTCTAACCGCCGCCGCATCCGCCATCGCCGTGCTCCCGAGCTCCTGCAGCTCGAACCAGCGACGCCGACGCGTTCCTGGTGAGCTCCTGCTTTGCCGTAGCTAGTTCACGCGCTCAGAAACGGCCCGAGGCTACAGTTTAGCTCGGGTCCGAACAGCACCGCCGCCACGGCTCATCGCCGGCGGCCTTGCCGTCCACCTTCGCTCGTTCCGACGCCACAGATCGATGCACGTTGACGTTCCCGATCGAAAGAACTCAACCGCGTCATAAACGGTGGCCTGTGGCCGATTTCCGGGGAAGGCCGAGCCGCGCCGCCGCGTTTTGCGTCACCGGCGACGTGCCGCCGGCCACGCTGACCTGGCAGGGCATGGGACCCACCTTTGTGAGGCTGCCAGTGGGTCCCGTGTTAAGTTTGACGCCGTTGACTCTGGTCAACGTGGTTACTGTTCACCCACAGTGTATGCCATGTGGGCCCCCTGTGCTTAATTAAGATAATTAGCAAATTAGTTAATCCTGTTAACCAACTGAGACACTGACAGACTGGGCCCACCTCCCTAACCCTGTTAAATAGTTAATCAACTGTTAGCCATAATAGAGGCTGACATGTGGGTCCCACTGGACCCACATGTCATGTTTGACCCTGGTCAGCCGCTGTTGACCTGCTGATGTCATCTCTGTGTCATGCTGATGTCATATATCATTTTCTGTAAATAAAAACAAATCCAGAAAATCATTTAATCTTTGAAAATTAATAACTTTTAAACCGTAGCTCAGATCGAAAAAGTTAAAACATGAAAGTTGCTCATAACGACGAGACGAATCTGATCGTGTCGTCTGTTTCTTTATCGGAACCCCCTACGTAGGAGAACTCCCGATAGATGAATAGTGCATAATTACCGGTAAACAAATTCCACCTTAATCCAAAAATAACTAAAAATGACGTAGGCATGCTTCAGGCAACCCTGCACTGCATCATAGTCGTAGCATGCCCTGTATTGCATCGTTGCTGTGTATTTACTTGTTTCCTCCCTCTCTCTTCTCTCTCGGTAGACCCCGACGTCGACGTAGCTCCCGAGGTCGATGCTACTCCGGAGCCCGACGACGCAGTTGACGACCCTACCCTTGCCATCGAGCAGACAGGCAAGCACCCCATTTTGAGCATTCCGATATCGCCCACTCTCTTCTCTCTTATGCTTGCATTAGAAGATACTGCTGCTACTGTTATCCTACTTCTGTTGCATAGCCTATTTATTGTATACTACTATTGATACCTGCCTGCTATCCTAAACTGTTTAGTATAGGATGGGTAGAGCCCTATCAGAGACCCACTTGTCCCGACTGCCCCGCTGGATAATCAGAAGACCCGATCAATGGGATTGAAGATCAGCCCCGGCCCCGCATGTCACTTCCCCCTAAGTTGCTCGACACTGCTGGGTTACTATCGAGTGCCGAGGGTGATACCTCGTCAGCACTTCTGATGATAACCTTGTAGGTTAATTAGCCGGTCGTGGTAAGCGAGGGTGATTCCTCCTACACCACCCCCGACACCGACGCCGTCGTGCAACACCTCAAGTGTGGACCTCGAGGGTGATTCCTCCTTCATTCACCTTGACGATAGCATCAAGTGGTATTCCGTCGAGGGTGATTCCTCAGGGTTCCCCTTGGTGTCAGACACACGAAGACTTTGGTTACTGTAACTGAACATTGAGCCATGATACTAAAGACGGGTTGGCCTTGAGGGGTACCCGCGCGAGCATGAATGCGGAGTGATGTGGAGTCGGGTTGACCTGAGAGGTGCCCGCGAGATAACTACGAGGCGTGGCCGGGCATTCTTAGCCCTTGCCGCAAGTCCTCGAGACGGGGCGACGGGGTCACATCGATCATGAGTCTCTGCTCGTTACCGCGTGCTCCTAAAACACTAAATGGTTTGGATATTTGATCCGAGGGGCCTCTGGCCTGATAGCACTAACCATCACGTGGGCATAGTATGTGCGTTCTGCGTCGTATACTTCAACCGAAGCTTAATGGACGTCAGCGATTGAGCGGCGCGCGCCGAGTTGGACTGGTTACGCAACTGCGCTTGTATTAAGGGGTTGCTAGGTCTGCTCTCGGCCGTGAACGTAACCCGCAGGAGTTCCCGGGGCGATGGCCCAAGACCCCTGGGGGCATAGGTTAGTTCGGCATGCTGACCTCTCTGTTTAGTATTTGGTCGGGTTGCGGCGTGTTGCTGAGCCGAGGCCGGGCATGACCCAGAAAAGTGTGTCCGGGCGGAGTTAAGCGAGCGTGGTGGGTAAGTTGGTGCACCCCTGCAGGGAAGAACTAATCTATCGATAGCCTGTCCTAAGGTAACGGACACTCGGAGTGGTATCCCGATCGGTACAACTAGAACTGATGACTTGGGATGAACTGGATAATACGGCTCTGGGATTGCTTTCTCGCAGGGAGTCGAGGAAGGATCTCTGGGCGAGGTTGATGATACTACAACTACTTTACATTATGTTACTCTGCACTCTTCTAATGCTGCAAGACCGATGAAGATGCTTGAAGATGCTAGTCTTCGATAGGACTAGGCTTTCCCCTCTATTCTGGCATTCTGCAGCCCAGTCCACATATACAACCTCCTTTGAAAATGCTGCATATGTAGTGTAGATCCTTGCTTGCTGAGTACTTCGGATGAGTACTCACATTTCCTTTACTTTCTTTTTCTCCCCATACCCATATGTCGCCGCCAGATGACGGAGCCCCTAAGGTAGCTGCCCCCGTCGACGACTACGGCTACTACTACTACCCTCCTGGCGAGTACTACTATGAGGAGCCGACCGACGACCAGGAGTAGGATTCGGAGGGTCCTAGGCAGGTGGCCTACGCCTTTCGATCATAGTATGTTAATTTGCCCCGCCTCTCTAAGGCTTATCTCTGTTCTGTAATATATCTGTACCCAGATATATGATGCTTCCACTGACACTTGTATGCCATCGAGCTATGTATTCGAGCCCTCGAGGCCCTGGCTTGTAATATAAAACTTGTATGATTTTATTTATGTTTTAGAGTTGTGTTGTGATATCTTCAAGTGAGTCCTTAGGCTTAATCGTGTGCGTTTGCGTGTATGGTTAGTGCACGATTAAGCCGGGGTCATCACAGGTTGGTATTAGAGCCGACTGCCTCTAGGAATCCCCCTATCCAATTCCTTGGCTGAAGTTGAGCCTAGTGGTCGAAAACTATTTTACTAACTTGGTTGTGTGGCTTACGGGCCCACGTCGCCAACTGGGTGGTATTAGGATCTTTTATTCCTTGATCTTTACTCTGGGACTCTGATCTCTCTTCTATTCGGGTTTAATAAATTTACTAACACCGACACTTAGGATCTCGTAAATTCTATCCACCCGGAGAGCTGGATATCAGTGTGATTTCCCTGTCATTGATCTGATTAGTCTGATAATCATTTTCCTTTCCATTGTTTTGTTTAACCTTTCAATTCGAGATCTTCTATATATTTCTCGTCGTCGAATGACAATCCTGAATCTTCTCTGTTTCAGATGGACCGTCTGTTTCCACCTCGCCCTACGACGCAGCTTGTGCTTCGCACCTGGGCTCGAGATGTCCCTGGGTTTCCAGCTGTTCTGATCGCCCTCTTGATCAGGCTGGGATACCGCTGGTCCCGAGTACATGGTCTACGAGGTTTATCGTGAGTTCAACCAGGAGCAGTACTATGCTGATGTTGACATCTACGATCAGCAGGATGACTCAGACACTGAGCTTCATCGTTTTCACGGTATCGGCGTGACGATTGAGATGGCAGTCCATGATGCCGCCTACTCCGCTGTCGCACGTCTTCGAGGACAGTTCAGCGCTGATTTGGATGCCTCTGAGTATCGGTACATCCCGTATGCCCCTGCTGGAGATGCTACTGGATTCTACACAGCTGTCTGTGCCCCGTACGAGCCTCGTCGCTACGATCAGCGAGTTCTGATTCAGTGTACTCAGGCTCTGGATCGCACCGTTCGCGCTCTTGCTGTCGAGTTGTTTGCCACTCGAGCATGACTCTACGAGGCTATGACGCAGTTGCTACCAGCTGTTCGTGCAGGGATACATCCGGAGCACATTCTTTACCCGAGCAGGACCGAGATGCCATCAGGGATCGATTGGCCTGCTGTGGGAGGTCACACGCCTGCACGTGGACCTCTTCTTTCAGCTCGAGACCGGGTTCTGCATCAGAGTGCACATGGAGCGCAGGATCCTTCTGCGACGAACGCCCATCGTCCGCACTTGCAGCTACCCCATTTCAGTGGTTTTCTCCGACGTTGATGTAGCCTTTGCTATGTCTCATTGTGTACTTCCTTACCGCGAGCCTGCGCGCCGCCTAGCATGTCTAGCTTTTGAATTTGCGCCGTTATGCTGCCCGGATGTAACCGACTCTGTATGGATCTGTATGACTTAATGACTACTATTAAGCATCTGCTGTACTACTTAAATTCCGTCGAGTTACATCATGTTGTTCCTAAAATACTCGCCGTGGCTTCTGCTAAACTACCCCTGTTGATTTAGCAGGATGGGTGACAACAATCCACCTCCGCCGCCACTGCCTGACTATATGGCTGCGATGATGCAACAGTTTGAACTCAACCGTCAGTTCATGACAGGGATTATGCAACAATTCCCCCGTCCCAATGCCGACCAGCCGCCACCTTCCATTACCTTGCCAGAATTTATGCGACTCAACCCGTCGTTCTTTCGCAACACAGTCAGCCCGCTGGATGCCGATGACTGGCTGCGTGACATCTCCTATGAGATGGAGTCTGCTGATGTCGCCCTAGCCAATTATGTCACCTTTGCGACATACCTTCTGAAGGGTCCCGCATCACAATGGTGGGCCACTCACCGACAGACCCTACCACCTGGTACCGTCGTCACTTGGGCAGAATACAAGATTGCTTTCCGTGCCCGCTACATTCCTCAAGCTGTCATAGCCCGGAAGAAGGCTGAGTTCCGTAGTCTCGTTCAGGGCAACAAGTCTGTGGAAGTTTATCAGCGCGAGTTTCTTGACTTGTCTCGCTACGCTGAAGAGGACGTTCCCACTGATGACCGAAGGCAAGAGAAGTTTCGTGAAGGGCTGCATCATGATATTCAGTTAGCTCTGCTCATTCAAGACTATCCTGATTTCGCCACCTTGGTGAATAAGGCTATCATGGTTGAAACTGGTCTGAAGAAGCACAAGGAAGCAACCAGACGCACCCGTGAGGCGGGCTCATCTTCGGGCTCGTCTTCCCAGAAGCGCCGCATCTGGATACCTCAGAGCATGTACCGTCCAGCAGCTCCTATGAACAGGCCTTCATATGTTGCACCACGTCTGCCTCCTCCACCACCGAGGCAGCCTCTGCAAGCTCCAGCACCGCGAGCTCCTGCACCTCGTCCTGACAGTGGACTATGCTTCAAGTGTGGCCAGCCAGGTCACCGTGCTAGGGATTGTTCTCAGAAGCAGAATCAGTTGGCTCTTCCTTGTGCTGGCCGTGGAAATGGCCGTGGGAATTCTCAGCCTCAGTATAGCAATGCCAGGCCTTCTTATGGTCGTGGACAGAACTATCATGTCAACATGGCTGAAGCTCAAGATCAACCTGAAACCGTGATGGGTACACTTCTTGTTAATTCCGTACTTGCAACCGTTTTATTTGATTCAGGAGCATCGCATTCATTCATGTCAGAACATTTTGCACTCATGCATGACGTTAAATGCGAAACGCTACACCAATCCTTAATGGTAAACACTCCCGCGGGTCAGTGTCAAACCTCCCTGTTCAGTCCCGAAGTCACTGTAGATATTGAGGGGTTGAAGTTTCGGGCATTTCCCATTATCCTGAAATCTTCCAAGATTGATCTTATCTTGGGAATGGATTGGTTGAAGGCTCACTACGCCTCGATCAATTGTGCCACTAAAGTTGTCCACCTCCTACACCCATCAGATGAGACAGTAAATTATCATGCTCATCTCACCCAGAACGCTGAGGCTCAGATTTATGCCTTGAACGTGTTGAACGCTTCTCCGCTTGAGGGGATCAAGAACATCCCAGTTGTCTGTGACTTCCCGGATGTTTTTCCAGAAGAACTTCTAGGAATACCCCCTGCTAGAGCTGTCGAGTTCGTCATCGACTTGAAGCCTGGCACCACTCCTATCGCGAAGCGTCCTTACAAGATGCCTCCGCACCAACTTATTGAGCTTAAGGAAGAAATCGATAAATCACTTAGGAAGGGCTTCATCCGTCCCAGTTCCTCTGCCTGGGGAGCACCGTCTCTCTTTGTAAAGAAGAAAGATGGTACAAATAGGTTGGTTCAAGATTACCATCCTATCAACCAGGCAACCATTCAGAATAAATATCCGCTTCCCCGGATCAATGACTTATATGATCAACTTGCTGGATCTTCGGTGTTCTCTAAACTCGACTTGAGGTTGGGTTATCACCAAATCTGTGTCCGCCAAGAGGATATTCCGAAGATTGCATTCGTTACTCGTTATGGCTCCTATGAATACACCGTCATGTCATTTGGCCTGACGAATGCTCCAGCTACGTTCTCCCGCCTGATGAACTATATATTCATGGATTACCTCAACAAATTCGTCGTGGTGTATCTGGATGATATCCTAGTATATTCGAAGAATAAGGAAGAACATGCCGAACATCTTCGCCTTGTTCGGGAGAGGCTTCGAGAGCACAAGTTATATGCCAAGTACTCCAAATGTGAATTCTGGCTTTCCGAAGTGACCTACCTTGGACATGTGATTTCCAAGGACGGAATTGCCGTTAACCTGGAGCGTGTTCAGGCTATCCTTGACTGGACTCCTCCGAAGAATGCCAAGCAAGTCCGAAGCTTCTCGGTCTAGCCAGTTATTGTCGCTGTTTCTTCGAGAACTTCTCCAAGATCACCAAGCCCCTGACTAATCTGCTCCACAAAGGCGTTAAGTTTGAGTGGACAGACAAGTGTCAGGAAAGTTTCCAAACCCTCAAGGACAAGCTTACTTCTACTCCAGTGCTTGCTCCTCCTGATTCTCGCAAGGACTTTGTCATATATTGCGACGCCTCTCGTCAAGGATTAGGCTGTGTCCTAATGCAAGAATGAAAAGTAATTGCGTATGTTTCACGTCAATTGCGTCCACATGAAGAAAATTATCCAGTGCATGATCTTGAACTTGCTGCAGTGATATATGCATTGAAGTTATGGCGACATTTCCTTCTTGGTAATCGGTGTGAGATTTATACCGATCATCAGAGTCTGAAATACTTGTTCACTCAACCGGATCTTAATCTCCGTCAGCAATGATGGTTAGAAACAATTACGGACTATGATTGCGGTATTTCATATACCCTGGGCAAGGCTAACGTGATGGCTGATGCCCTGAGCCGCAAGTCATATTGCAACAACCTCATGGTTAGGCGAGCTCAACCTCGTCTTTATGCAGAACTGACTCAGCTGAATCTGCGAATTGTTCCCCAGGGTTCTCTTAATAACCTTGTGGTACAGCCAGACCTTCAGAAGGCTGTTAAAGAAGCGCAAGCCAAAGATGCTGAAATTGACTTGATGAAGAAAGAGCTTCACCTTGATAAGTACCGGGATTTCTCAGTTGCTGAAGATGGAACATTATATTTCAGAGACCACATCGTAGTACCTCGCTTCGAGCTTATGACTGACAAGGTCATGAAGGAGGCTCATGATACACCGCTGTCTATCCATCCGAGTAGTACCAAGATGTATCGCAATCTTCGACAAAGGTACTGGTGGTCTAGAATGAAACAGGACATTGCTCGATATGCTGCTGAATGTGACGTATGTCGTCGCGTGAAAGCAGAACATCAGAAGCCTGCTGGAATTCTTCAACCACTCCCTATTCCTTTGTGGAAGTGGGATAAAGTGCAAATGGATTTCATTACTGGTCTTCCCAAGTCTCAGAAAGGTCATGACGCTATTCTTGTCGTCGTCGATCAACTTTCCAAGGTTGCTCATTTCCTGCCTGTCAAGGAGACCATCACCGCTAGCCAGTTAGCAGAACTGTATATCTCCAGAATTGTTTCACTCCACGGAATTCCGAACGAGATCAACTCGGACCGTGGCGGTCTTTTCACGTCCAAGTTCTGGGAAAGTTTTCAAGAAGCTATGGGGACTCACATTACATGGAGTTCAGCTTATCATCCTCAGTCCCAAGGCCAAGTCGAGCGAGTTAACCAAGTGCTTGAAGATATGCTTCGCGCTTGTGTTATATCATTTGGTAAGAAGTGGGAAGAGTCTCTCCCGTTTGCCGAATTCTCTTATAATAACAGCTATCAAGCCAGCTTGAAGATGGCTCCATTCGAAGTGTTATATGGACGTAAGTGTCGAACCCCTCTGAATTGGTCAAAAACTGGGGAACGACCTCTCGTAGGACCGGACATTATTCAGCACGCTGAAGAACAAGTCCGCATTGTCCGAGGCAATCTCAAGGCGGCTCAAGACCATCAGAAGAGCAACTATGATCACAAGTGATGGGGCTTGACCTATCAACCAGGTGATCAACCTTATCTCCGTGTCACTCCTATGAAGGGCACCCGTCGTTTTGGAATCAAGGGCAAGCTAGCTCCACGCTATATTGGTCCTTTTCGCATAGTTGCCAGACGTGGGCAAGTGGCTTATAAATTGGAGTTGCCGCCACAATTCTCTCATATTCATGATGTCTTCCACGTGTCCCAACTTCGTAAATGTTTCAAGGAATCTCCGCACCGCGCAGTGGATCACGAGATGCTTGAACTGCAAGATGACTTGTCTTATAAGGAGCATTCGATCCGCATCCTTGATGAAGCTGAACGTCAAACTCATCATAAGACGACCAAGTTCCTGAAAGTGCAGTGGTCGAATCACACTGAAGATGAAGCCACTTGGGAACACGAGGATCATCTCCGAGAAGAATATCCCGACCTCTTTCCTTCTACCCCCTAAATTCTCGGGACGAGAATTTCTTTTAGAGGAGGAGAACTTGTAACACCCCTGTGTAATAGCCACTGTGATCAACTGCTAATAATGCCAAGTCATGACCATTTGCAGTGCCAAGTCACTTGGATTAATGAAACAATTCAAATTCAATTCTGGAAATCAACTCAAATTCAAAAGTGCAAAATAAATTTGCTCAAACACTGTTGCAAAAATGTTCACTAAATAGTAAATAATCCAGAAGCACTCATAAAAATATAACCAATGATATTTGGATTGGTTAAATGACTCAAACCACATGAAACAGCACCAAAACAGAATTATTTGATCTAATTAAAATCATATCAATTTGAAATAAAGCCCAACTTTGCTCAAACCAATTTTTGGTGAATGCTTACATTGCATATTAATATTTGGGCCAAGTCCCATATTTTACAAAAGAGCACAAATGGCCTCACTATTTCCAAACAGAAAAGAAATAAAAGAAAAACACAAAACAAAAACTGGAAAATAAGACGAGGCACTGTGCACTGAGCCTTAATGCACAGTGCCCCGACCGCGGCCCACCTGGCCCAAACCCTTCTCCCTCCTCCCCGTGTCGGCCGCGCCATGGCCGCGCGCGCGCGCCGCTCGCGCGGTGACACGCCGGCGTCCACCGATGAAACAGGGAGGCTGAGGGGATAAGGGCGAGCTCGTGCATCTCCCCTGGCCTTCCTCGCTCACCTCTCCCCTCTCCTCTCGCGCTCTCCTCCTTTTCCCCATCGGCGCCCGACGAGATCGCCGCCGTGCGTCGCCCGTCCTCAAGGCCACCGAGCTCCTCCGGCCACGCCGAGCTGTCCATACGCGCTGTCTCCATCGACCACGTCTCTTCGCCGAGCCACGCGATGCCGGACGCCTCCAGGGACTGCCCCGATCTCTTCTTCTTCCCCGGATCCCCGTCGCGCCGCCTCCTCGATCCGGTCTGCCTCTGTGCTACTAAGCAGTTAAGGGCCACCGTGCGCCGCTCCGTAAGCCTCGTCTCCCTCCTTAATGCCTAGATGCTCGCTGCCGTGCCGTAGCTAGCTTCCCCATGTCATTGCCGCCGCGGCCGTGTTCTGACCACCGCCGCATCCGCCATCGCCGTGCTCCCGAGCTCCTGCAGCTCAAACCAGCGACGCCGACGCGTTCCTGGTGAGCTCCTGCTTCGCCGTAGCTAGTTCACGCACTCGGAAACGGCCCGAGGCCACGGTTTAGCTCGGGTCCGAACAGCATCGCCGCCATGGCTCGTCACCGGCAGCCTTGCCGTCCACCTCCGCCCGTTCCGACGCCACAGATCGATGCGCGTTGATGTTCCCGATCGAAGGAACTCAACCGCGCCGTAAACGGTGGCCTGTGGCCGATTTTCGGCGAAGGCCGAGCCGCGCCGCCATGTTTTGCGTCACCGGCGCTGTGCCACCGGCCACGCTGACCTGGCAGGGCGTGGGACCCACCTTTGTGAGGCGGCCAGTGGGTCCCGTGTGAAGTTTGACCCCGTTGACTCTGGTCAACGTGGTTACTGTTCACCCACAGTGTATGCCATGTGGGCCCCCTGTGCTTAATTAAGATAATTAGCAAATTAGTTAATGCTATTAACCAACTAAGACAATGACAGACTGGGCCCACCTCCCTAATTAACCCTGTTAAATAGTTAATCAATTGTTAGCCATAACAGAGGCTGACATGTGGGTCCCACTGGACCCACATGTCATGTTTGACCCTGGTCAGCCGCAGTTGACCTGCTGACGTCACCTATGTGTCATGCTGACATCATATATCATTTTCTGTAAATAAAAACAAATCCGAAAAATCATTTAATCTTTGAAAATTAATAACTTTTAAACCTTAGCTCAGATCGAAAAAGTTAAAACATGAAAGTTGCTCAGAACGATGAGACGAATCTGATCGTGTCATCTGTTTCTTTGTCGGAACCCCCTACGTAGGAGAACTCGTAACTCCAAACCCGGTTCCGATAGATGAATAGTGCATAATTACCGGTAAACAAATTCCACCTTAATCCAAAAATAACTAAAAATGACGTAGGCATGCTTCAGGAAACCCTGCATTGCATCATAGTCGTAGCATGCCCTGTATTGCATCGTTGCTGTGTATTTACTTGTTTCCTCCCCCTCTCTTCTCTCTCGGTAGACCCCGACATCGACGTAGCTCCCGAGGTCGATGCTGCTTAGGAGCCCGACAACGCAGTTGATGATCCTACCCTTGCCGTCGAGTAGACAGGCAAGCACCCCATTTTGAGCATTCCGATATCGCCCACTCTCTTCTCTCTTATGCTTGCATTAGAAGATACTGCTGCTACTGTTATCCTACTTCTGTTGCATAGCCTGTTTATTGTAGACTACTATTGATACCGGCCTGCTATCCTAAACTGTTTAGTATAGGATGGGTAGAGCCCTATCAGAGACCCACTTGTCCCGACTGCCCCGCTAGATAATCAGAAGACCCGATTAACGGGATTGAAGATCAGCCCCAGCACCGCACGTCATTTCCCCCTAAGTTGCTCGACACTGCTGGGTTACTATCGAGTGCCGAGGGTGATACCTCGTCAGCACTTCTGATGATAACCTTGTAGGTTAATTAGCTGGTCATGGTAAGCGAGGGTGATTCCTCCTACACCACCCCCGACACCGACGCCATCGTGCAACACCTCAAGTGTGGACCTCGAGGGTGATTCCTCCTTCGTTCACCTTGACGATAGTATCAAGTGGGATTCCGTCGAGGGTGATTCCTCAGGGTTCCCCTTGGTGTCAGACACACGGAGACTTTGGTTACTGTAACTGAACATTGAGCCATGATACTAAAGACGGGTCGGCCTTGAGGGGTACCCACGCGAGCATGAATGCGGAGTGATGTGGAGTCGGGTTGACCTGAGAGGTGCCCGCGAGATAACTACGAGGCGTGGCCGGGCATTCTTAGCCCTTGCCGCTAGTCCTCGAGACGGGGCGACGGGGTCACATCGATCATGAGTCTCTGCTCGTTACCGCGCGCTCCTAAAACACTAAACGGTTTGGATATTTGATCCGCGGGGCCTCTGGCCTGATAGCACTAACCATCACGTGGGCATAGTATGGGCGTTCTGCATCGTATACTTCAGCCGAAGCTTAATGGACGTCAGCGATTGAGTGGCGCGCGCCGAGTTGGACTGGTTACGCAACTACGCTTGTATTAAGGGGTTGCTAGGTCTGCTCTCGGCCGTGAATGAAACATGCAGGAGTTCTCGGGGCATGGGCGCATAGGTTGGTCCGGCGTGCTGACCTCTCTGTTAAGTATTTGGTCGGGTTGCGACGTGTTGCTTAGCCGAGGCCGGGCATGACCCAGAAAAGTGTGTCCGGCCGGAGTTAAGCGAGCGTGGTGGGTAAGTTGGTGCACCCCTGCAGGGAAGAACTAATCTATCGATAGCCTGTCCTACGGTAATGGACACTCGGAGTGGTATCCCGATCGCTACAACTAGAACTGATGGCTTGGGATGAACTGGATAGTATGGCTCTGGGATTGCTTTCTCGCAGGGAGTCGAGGAAGAATCTTTGGGCGAGGTTGATGATACTACAACTACTTTACATTATGTTACTCTTCACTCTTCTAATGCTGCAAGACCGATGAAGATGCTTGAAGATGCTTGTCTTCGATAGGACTAGGCTTTCCCCTCTATTCTGGCATTCTGCAGCCCAGTCCACATATACAGCCTCCTTTGAAAATGTTGCATATGTAGTGTAGATCCTTGCTTGCTGAGTACTTCGGATGAGTACTCATGTTTGCTTTACTTTCTTTTTCTCCCCATACCCATATGTCGCCGCCAGATGATGGAGCCCCTGAGGTAGCTGCCCCCGTCGACGACTACGGCTACTACTACTACTACCCTCCCGGCGAGTACTACTACGAGGAGCCGACCGACGACTAGGAGTAGGATTCAGAGGATCCTAGGCAGGTGGCCTACACATTTCGATCATAGTATTTTATTTTGCCCCGCCTCTCTATGGCTTATCTCTGTTCTGTAATATATCTGTACCCAGATATCTGATGCTTCCGCTGACACTTGTATGCCATCGAGCTATGTATTAGAGCCCTCGAGGCCCTGGCTTGTAATATAAAGCTTGTATGATTTTATTTATGTTTTAGAGTTGTGTTGTGATATCTTCAAGTGAGTCCTTAGGCTTAATCGTGTGCGTTTGCGTGTATGGTTAGTGCATGATTAAGCCGGGGTCGTCACAAGTAGGGTATTACACCGCAAGGTGGCCCGAACCAGGATAAACTGTTGTGTCTCTTGTCCCTTGGGTTTGTCGAGTTAGGCCGTGGAATCGTTGAGCAGGCAGACTGGGAAGGGAGAGTTCTTCGCACGCACCCCAGAGTTCGAAACTCTGAAGGGTCTGCGGAACCCCGAATCCGACATTTGGCACGCCAGGTAGGGGTGCATTGGAGCCTTTCTCCCGTCGGTCGACCCGCTGCTGCTCCACCGCTTCCATGGCTGACGCCCGTCGAGCCCGTGCTGAGCGTCGGGCCGCCCTCGCCGCTCGCGTCGCCCAGACGGCGCCATCGGCGGGCCTCCCCGCCATTCTCCATCGCCTGCTGCTAACGCCGCCATCGGCCCGGCGGGGCACGAGCAGCAAGCTTCGTCGCTGCACCCCTCTGTGTGGCGTGATGGGCGCACGGCCACTCCGTCGCTGACTCCGGCTGGTTTGTCGTTTCACGCTCGTCGCGGGCCGGCGGTCGCGCAAGCTACATCGCTCATGGCACGCGAGCTCTTGCGCTACTGCCCCGTCGACGACTTCTACGAGGACTGGCTCGAGCGCATCGCCGAGCTCGTCAGCGCCGTAGGGGGCTCGCCTGCGCCGTCTCTCTCGATGCCTCGCCCGCCACCTGCCGTGGGTGACATAGCCCACGGAGCACCTCCACCACCTTCCCGTCAAGACGTCGCCCTCGCACCAAGGCGCGCGGCCCCACGGCGTGACCCGCCGCGCAGGGCGCCCGCACACGAAGAAGCAAGCTGCCAGGAGGTCCATCGGCCGCAAGAAGATGCTCCTGCACTCCTAGCGCCCCCACACCAAGACCGCACGCCGCCTGTAGTGGTGGCGCGTGAGCGCCAAGATCAAGCTCCACCTCCACGTCGGGCTCCCGTAACCACCGCGGGCTGCCGAGCCTTCACTCCTGAGCTACGCAGTGTTGTCTGGCTGAGGAAGTTCAAGCCCGACCTGCCTCCACGCTACGACGGCACCCCCGACCCTGCTGAGTTCCTGCAACTCTACGAGCTGGGCATCGAGGCGGCCAACGGCGATGAGAAGGTCATGGCGAACTGGTTCCCCATGGCTCTTAAGGATGGCGCACGCTCATGGCTCCTGAACCTGCCCGTAGGATCGATCTCCTCCTAGGGCGAGATGCGCAAGCGTTTCGTCGCCAACTTCCAGGGCACCCGCGACCGCCCGCCTGCCGCGGGCGACCTGCGGCGTATCAGGCAGCTAGGGGAAACCCTGCAGAAGTACATCCAATGCTTCAACAGCGTCCGTCTCAATATCCCCAAGGTGTCGGACGAGGCCATCATCTGAGCATTCTCCGATGGCATCCGCGATGTCAAGATGAAGGAGGAGCTTGCCATACACGAAGACCTATGCACGGCTCTAGAGATGTTCAACATGGAGACCAAGTGCGCGAGAGCTGAGGAGGGACGCCTCTCCCTCCTCGAGCTCCCAGCGGCCGACCCAGAAGACAAGAAGGCCAAGGCCAAGGACATGAAACGCAAGGGGGCGGCCGTGCTTGCGGCTGAACCAGAGATGAAGCGAGGCTGCGACCACCCAGAGTCATCCAAGGGCAGCCGTCCGTTCTGCATCTTCCACAACGTACACAGCCACAACACCAACGACTGCCATGAGCTCAGGGCCATCCACGACGGGCGCCTCGGTTGATGCCCCGAGCGCAACGATCGAGGCTACGGCCGTGGAGGAGGCCGATGCGGAGGACGCTGGGACGACCGCGGGCCTCGCGAGGAGTGGCGTGACCAGCCTCATGAGGACCACTGGCAGGGCCAGCCTTGCAAGGGTGCGTGGAGAGATAATCCTCGTGAGGACCATCCTTAGGGCAACGCCGGCCTCCCTCCGCTGCCACCGTCACCAAGAAGGAACGACGACCACCACCAGGATGAGGGGGCTAGGGGCTTCCAGGAGCCTCGCGCCGTCGCTTGCATCCTGGGCGGTGCTCAGGCCCCAGCCTCCCAACGCATCTTCAAGCAGTTCGCCCGTGAGGTGAACGCGACTCTCCCCAGGCTCGAGGCCACACGCCCACTCAGGTGGTCCAAGTGCATCATCACCTTCAGCTCGTCAGACCAGCTCAAGTGCGCGGGAACCGCCGGCGCCCTCCCGATGCTCTGCTCTCCCGTCATCAGCAACGTCCTCGTCACCAAGACCCTCATTGATGGTGGTGCGGGGCTCAATGTCCTTTCCATCAAAATGTTCGATCGCCTCCAAGTGCCCTATGACCAGTTGCAGCCCACCAAGCCCTTCTCAGGAGTGACCGACGGCTCCACCACCCCGATAGGGCAGATCCGCCTCCCTGTCACCTTTGGCCAGCGCGACAACTACCGTACCGAGCTCATCGACTTCGACGTCGCCCACATCCATCTTCCGTACAATGCCATCCTTGGGAACCCAGCCCTGGCCAAGTTCATGGCGGTGACTCATCATGGCTACAATGTCCTCAAGATGCCAGCGAACCGCGACATCATCATGATCGCCTGCGAGGAAAAGGACGCGGTGTGCTTTCTTGAGCGCGCCTACCAGGCCGCGGCGGTTGAGGACCCAGACAACGAAAGCACCATCTACCGTCCTGAGGCTATCCCCAAGAAGAAGAAACAGCTGCTCCACCGAGAGCCTCAGGAGAATGGTGTCTCCACCAGCACCACCTCAGGACCAGCGCCCATGGACAGGGCACCCCCCTCTCTTGCATAGGAAGGCACACCCGGTGCCCCTCTCAGGCTAGGCTTGGGGGCTCTCCTCTGGAGGGCCTCTGAACTAGCCAATGTCACGAGGGAGGCGCTCGGGCACCACGTGGAGGCATGCTTCAACGCACGCTTCCGCCAAGAGGGCACAAGGCATGAGGTGCCTGGTGCTTAGGAGTTCGTCATCAAGGCAACCGATGAGCTTCAAGAGGCAAGAGCCATGCGCGGCAACCGCCGCCCGCCACCTGGCTCGGCTCCTTGTCCTGGAGAGGACAGTGAGCTGCGCGTCTGCATCGACTACCTCGGGCTCAACAGGGCTGCGTCTCAGGAGCGCTTCTGGCCATCGTGTGTTGGTCGCTGCGAGGGCCCCCCTCACAGCTACGTTCGCATGCCATACGGCCTGCCGAACATGGCTGTCACCTTCCTGCGCCACCTCCGGCACGTCCTGGCGGCTCAGAAGACTAGGCACCAGGTGGCCCTGGTGGAGATGGCGACGCTTCTCCGCGAGCCCCCTGAGCCTCCAGAGCCTCCCGAGGTTCAGGACCCAGGCGACTTGTGAGGAGCGACTTCTTCAGCACACATCTTGAGCTACTCCAACATCTCTTCAGCAACGGTACCAGGTGACATTTTCCAGTTTATTCAGTTGGGGGCGCCCCTCGGGCAGCATTATCCCCAGATCGCGTGGGCCTATCCCTGCGACATGTACCCTTTTGCATCTTGATTCACTCCGTTGGGGGCGCCCCTCAGGCTGCATCATCCCCAAGCCGCGTGGGTCCATCCCTGTGGCATGTATTGCTTTGCATCTATCAGAACTAGCCTTATTCTTGCCATCAGTCGCTTTATGATTATCATCTGCCTGTCTGGTACTTCATTGCCATGAACGTCGTACGCTCTTGCAAGCCCACCCACGACCGCCTCATGATTAAGGGCTGGCATGGCGTCTGTGCTCGTGTCCGTCCCTGCAGCATCGCTAAACCCAAGAGACTGAGCTCTGGCTCATGGGCCAGCTCCCGTGTACGTCACCTCCCATGGTCCTTGGTGCCTTGTCCTCGCATGAGCTAATCGCGGGCGAATGAGTGAGGGCGCATGACACGGTGCCTCGTCACCACGGGAGTCGCGCGCCGGCTGTCTTTCTTCAGGACATCCGCATGAGAAGACTGGGCACGACATCTGTGCTCGGGTCCGTTCCTGCAGCATCGATAAACCCAACGGCTGAGCTCTGTCTGGCGGGCCGGCCCCGTTCACGTCACCTCCTGGGGCCGTTGGTGCTTGGCCTTCTCATGTGGTAACCTCAGGAGATTCACTCGGCGCAGGTTGCCTAACCATATTGCAGGATCATTACAAGTGCTCTCAATCAAGACTAGGCGCAACTCGCCTTGAGGTAGGGCCCCGTGAGTCCCGCGCTGGCTCACGGGTGCCCAGACACACCTCCTCTAGCCCTGCCGTGCAAGCCATGTGTCAGGGCGGGGCTGTACATGCCCCGGGGGCTCTCCTCAGAGGGAGCCCCCTCCCACGTACCAGTGGAAGCACCATGCTCTGCGCTGGCAGTCAACACGGTCGAGGAGCGGCTATGCCCATGCAAGAACGGTAGCGCCATGCTCCGCGCTAGTGATAAACAACTGAGGGTGTCCTCACGGCCGCAGTAACCTCAGGGAGCCACCAGTCTCGGTGCTTAGCCTCACTGCGCTGCTTTCCCCCGGGAGAGTAGCGCTAGGGGGCTGGGCACGGGGGCTACGCTCAGGTCATGCCTGGCGTACGCCACCTCGCCAGGTCCCTCGGACTTGGTCTTCGCGCAACCCTCCCGAGCGAGAGTCCGGCGAGGACAGGTACGAGGTCTGTTTGTACGTCAAGGGGGACCCTTGGGCATCGCGACCCAAGGGCCTAACTGGTCACGTAGCCCCTCACCCCTTGGTCTCGTCCTGGAGATCCGGATGACCCAATGGCGGCTGAGGTACGCGCGGGGCCGGGCCCTGCCGACGCAGAACGCTAAGGCCTAATCTCGCGTCTCCTTCCCGAGGGCTATTTGTACGTCAAGGGGGACCCTTGGGCATCGCGACCCAAGGGCCTAACTGGTCATGTAGCCCCTCACCCCTTGGTCTCGTCCTGGTGATTCGGACGACCCAGTGGCGGCTGAGGTATGCGCGGGGCCGGGCCCTGCCGACGCAGAACACTAAAGCAAACGGGAAGGAAATCGCAAAATCCTGCAAATTATTACAAGACATATTGTTTCTCCAAAATACCAAACATGAGTTCTTACGCCTCCGCGAGGCACGGTTCATATTGCAGGAAATAAAATGGAGCGAGCGCCACCATCAAGCTTCTCCTTCAGCCTTGGGCGCCACCATCGCCCGCCTGGGGAGTCCCGTCGTCGACGACGTCGCCGTCACCCGTGGCGCCGGCCGTAGTCGCGGGGTCGACGGTAAGGAACTTCTACAGTAGGGCCTCCACCTGGTCCTTCATGGCTTCAGTAATGGTGGTGTAGCGATCTGGGTCCACAGGCTCAAGCATGGCACCGAGGTCGAAGTTGGGGTCGCGAAGACGGAGGTGGTAGAAGACGCGCGTCACGGCCGAGGTGGAAAGCGCGCGGGCCTCCCCTTCCACCATGGTGCCAAATCCAACGACAACGCCCTCGAGCGCCGTGACAAGCTTGGGAAGCAGCTCGGCGGGGCCCTCCTCCGAGTCACCAGCGGCTCCTTCAACTCGCACCCGTAAAGGTCCTGTAGTGCCTTGCGGGACCTCTATTCGAGGAAGTCGAAGGCAGCGCACCCCACGACGGCTGCCTCCTCAGCCTTGGCAAGGAGCCTCACCCTGGTCTCCAGCTGGGCCTTCTCCGCCTCCACCTCCTCCTTCAATTTCTCTAGGCGGCCGCGCTCTGTGGCCTGTTCTCGGGCCGCCCGCTCCAGCTCGGCGTCACGATCAGCAACTGCAGCTTTCTGGGCCTTCAGCTCCTCCTCCTGCACCTTGCGTTGACGGGCCTCGGCAGCCTGCTCGTCGCGGAGAGTACTCAGCTCGGCCTCCGCCGCTCGGCAATGCTCCTCGGCGGCCTTGGCGTCCTTCACTGCCACGTCGTGGGTGGCCGCGGCCAAGCCGGCTGCCTTCTCAGCTTCCTCCGAGGCCATCACGGCTTGGTGCCAGTCCGTCCTGACAGATGCGTCAGCTCGAAGCCACCCCGAGACCAGCTCCAGGCGCCCTGACGCCAGGCACCGGTCGGCACCTTGAAGGTTGATGCAAAGCTGGTTCAACGCGGAAAGAGCCTCCTCCAGAGCACAGGGTGCGGCAGAAGAGCCATGGTTCAGCGGCATGATGGACGGGGAAGGAGACGGCGCAGGCACCAAGACCGGCGAAGCAGCAGCGGTAGAAGAGGCCAGGGGCTCCGGAGGCTTCGAGGCCTCAGCAGGCGAGCTGAGGGCAAGCGCCTCCTGAGCAGGCCTGACTGCAGGGGATGCCTCCTCCTGAGGCTGGGTCTCCGAGCCACCAGGGGACGACCCAGCTGCAGGAGCGCGCAGGCTGGCCCCGTCCTTTTGTGCCGGAGGTGGTGCGGCCGCGGCGAGCACCTTGGTCGCGACAACAGCTACGCCCCCCTCCTTCTTCTTCTTCGCCGTCGACGTTGTCCTAGCCACAGATGAGGCAGACGTTAAGATACCAAGACAAGAGCAGGAAGCAAAGGCAAGACGGCGCACTTACTGGTCTGTGGCAACGTAGTCCCTCGTCCTCTTCAGGAGCGCGAGGCCTGCAGGCTTCGTGGGCATGGGAGCCATCGTGCCCTCAGGAGCAGGCGGGCGCACGGCCGGCTTTGCAGCAGCAACGACTGGCGGCGAGGCAGAGGCGCCGCCTCGAGGGATCAGCACCGACCTGCCCTTCTTCGGGACCCCCGGCTTCAGCTTCTTCGGAGGGGTGCCCTAGGACCGCGTGGTGACGCCTGCGGAGTGCAGCGCCTCCCTAACCGGGTGCTCGCTGGCGTCGTCGTCATTAGAGAGGCCACGGAGGAGATCGGTCTGGCACGGAGGGGAGGTCTCTCCCGTGCTTTCCCACGTCGCCTCCGAGTCCATCCCCTCTTCCTCGTCGGGCTCGCCGGAGGACACCGGAACAGGGGAGCTCGGAGGCTGGGAAGGCCCCTGAGGTACGAGCCCGCGCTCGTTGAAGACAGGCATGGCATCAGCAATCTTCTCCCCGTCAGGGCGGTGGTACAACGGAAGATGGGAGTCTGGGGGGCAGCCCTGATCCACTCCAAGCAGGGGGCAGATGATTTTGTCCAGCTCCTCCTTGGACAAGTCGTCCGGGCGTAGCCGGAGACCCTCTTCTGCGCCCTTGAGCTTCCACAGGGGGCGCGAGTGTGCCTGGAGCGGAGCCAGGCGCTGCGTCAGGAATTCCTTGACGATCATGGCCCCCGTCAGCTTCTCCGCCTTTGGGTCATCGATCTTCAGGTCTGCCGCCATCCTCTCCAGCAACAGCTCCGCCCTGGGATCAGTGAGCTTCTCGTGAGCCCATCCTTCCAGGGGCACCGGCTGCGAGGTCGACAGTTCCAGCCGAGCGTCGGCGTGCTTGGCATCCAGGAAGATCCACTTATTCCGGAAGGTATCCACCTTTTTCCACGTCCGAGAGATCGCATTGCTGCCATTGGCAGCAATGAAGCTGGCGCACCCCGAGCACTGGCTGCCGTTGATCCGAAGGTAGAAGAAGAGGCGGAGGAGCGCAACAGAGGGCATCACCCCCAAGAATGCCTCGCAGTAAAAGGCGAAGACCGACAGGAGGAGGACAGAGTTGGGATGAAGATGGAGGGCATGGAGCCCGTAATGGTGGAGGACGGCGTAGAAGAATTTGGAGAAAGGGGGAACCAACCCGGCGAGGACGCTGTGCCAGAAGAAGGGGTAGACGGTGCTCCCCAAAGCTTCCGGCTTGGCAGAGCTGACCCAGAGCTTTGTCTCACCCCCTTGTTGCTACCCTCCGCCATTAGATGGAGCACGGAGCCGAGGTGCTTCTCCTCGGTGATGGTGGACGCGCTCAAGGCCGGCCCATGCCAAGGGATAGAGCACACGGCCGCAGCTGAAGATCCCGCCTGCTTGGAAGCCATTGGTAGCGAGCTCGGGGGAGATTGGCGGATCTGAGAGTTCTCTGGGCAGATGGAGAAGGGGATCTGGGGCAAGACGAAAGGAAGGCAATAAAGGTTTCACAGCGGGCGCCAACCCTTTTGTCAGTCGAGAGCAGTTGCCGAGGCAGCGTGGGGAAGCAGAGGCGCCCACGTCCCATCAATCGCCATGCGGCAACTGAGGCCGCAGGCGGTTAGGGCCCGCGGCGCTCCGCACTTGCCCTTTGGCTTCGCCTCGAAGCCAAGTTCGAGCACGCCTTGGGCCCGGGGGCTACTGTCGGTGTCCTGGGACCGGGGGTGCCCAGACTTGCCTGCCTGCGGCCCATGGCGTGGCTCCATCGACGGCCTGGTATGGCCCAGCTTCAGCAACAACAACTCAAGACCCTCGCGAGGGGCCAAGCCTCGCGAGGCGGATGACACCAAGACCTCCACGAGGGGCGGCCTCCCCAGGCTGGCTCCCAAGGAGCGGAGATATCAATGCAAGCCGCACCTCGTGAGGTTCACCTGACGTGAGCCATGACGACCAAGACCAGGCGGGCGCCAGCGGGCGCAGTGTACCAGTTTCCTCTTTGGTGCCAAGGAGGCAAGCACAGGCGCGGAGTCCCAAGGAATCAAGCAAAGGCTTCCATATCGATGTAATAAGACCAGGACCACCAGGACGGCAGGACGGAGGTTATCGCGGAGCCCACTGCAGCGTCACCACCAGAGGCTTTTGCAGGCGAAGACTACTTTTGTCAGGATAACTTGTACTAGTTGTCTCCCTTCGAATTTGGCCGTTGTGGGATCCCTTCCCGCCTGTATTTGGGAAGAGGACCAAGACCACTATAAATAGGACTTAGCCACCACCATGGGAACGGGGGGAACAGAAGGGGAGCTGGATCAGATCCATTCCACCCTCACCACCTCACCAGCTCATCGAGCTCAAGAACACCTCACCTCCTGAGGTCGTTCCACCTCTCTACTAGTTCATTCTCAGCCCTCCGAGGCAATCCACCACAAAGCTGGAGTAGGGTATTACACCGCAAGGTGGCCCGAACCAGGATAAACTGCTGTGTCTCTTATCCCTTGGGTTCGTCGAGTTAGGCCGTGGAATCGTTGAGCAGGCAGACTGGGGAGGGAGAGTTCTTCGCACGCACCCCAGAGTTCAAACCTCTCAAGGGTCTGCGGAACACCGAATCCGACAATATCTCATGGATTTTGTCATTAAGTACTGGAAGCAAGATCCTGATATGAGTTTAGTTTATTGTTTTGGCGATCGTGTGCTACCTACACCTTTATTCATCACGGTAAATGTGTCTGCTATCATAATTTTTTGCTTTTGTGCACTTTTTTCTCGAGTACTGAATTTTTTATGTCCATGCGTGCATGCATCTTTTTTTTACATGTCCCCATTTTTTTCTATTTCTACGCAGTATGTTCTTCAAATGGAATCCGTTTTGAAGAAAAATGAAGAAGGATACCCTGTGTTGCCGATTGTGCAGACACCATTTATTTTAGAACATGCAGCCGAGCAGTTCAAGTTTTTTGTTGGTGATGATAACCTGCTCGACGCAAAACTAGTAAGGCCATTGAGTCCATCATTTTATTCTTCTTCCTTGTTGCATTTCCTTTGCAGTTATTTTCAGCAGTGGTCCTAGTGCTATGTGTGGAATGAACTTCATTGATTTTTGTTGTTGTTGTCCCTTTCCCATATGTATCTCCCCCGGCAGATTTTGATGCCGCGCTCTAAGGACAGACATTACTCCCTATACACGATGAACCGCCATCGCGATACCCTTGATATCCATGATACGAGGAGGTACACTAGCAATGGTGATGGAGTGACAAAGTGGCGCAGGTCTGAGTACCATGCAGACTGCACTGAATTGGTATGGCAAAGTTTTGACCATTCTGACTACATTATTACCACTCATAGCACTGTAGTTGCTAGTATAGTGGACTGCAGTATCTGTGTTATAGAACTGCATTTTGTCGCAACACCAACCTGGTTAAACTAGTGATAACCCAACCCTGACTATGTAGTTACTACTCATATCACTACACTTGTTAGTACAGTGCACTGCAATATCTGTGACACTGAACTGCATTTTTCTCGAACCACCTACCCCTGGTTAAAAGAGTGGTAAATCAATATATTGTAGATGAGCTCGCATGCATTAAAAGAGGGACAGTTCGGATCGCATGGAGAACATGTAGTTTCATCGTCTTAATATAAAAAACTTATTAATATAACATCTCTGTTTTTTATTTTTTGTTTCTTTTATTGACCTATAATGTGTGTTTTTGGCTCTTGTGGCTGCCTTTTTTCCTTTTGCCAAATGACCAGAATGACTCTAGTGGTGAAGGCGGTTTACCGTGAAAAGTTGTATAACTCAAAGAAGCACCCTGATTGGGTTAAATTGTCAGAGAAGCCTTTTTTCCGGTCATGCCAGAACAGGGGCCAAATGAGTGTGGAATCTATGTTCTGAGGATGTCGCGGCTGTATGACGGCACGCGTATGGTCGACAAAATTGCTAAACAAGATGTAATACTTTTTGTTTCTCCCTTCTTGGTAGTGTTTATTCTTTTACGTTTAAATTTTTGTTTTATGTCACGTGCTTTAATCATCTATCTGCATTTTCAATTTTTTCAGCCTGCTGTTGATGATTGGAAGGCGGAGTACCTTTACCAGCTGATTTTCCATCCTTCCAACATGTTGTGTGTTGAAGACATGTCGCCTGAGCTCGACGATCTCATCGATAGCCTTGGGCATTCTTCCGAATCACAGTCGCGTTCACAGTAGTAGTGTTAGGCATAAACATGTTGATGATTTGGACGAAAGCTAGGTTTCAGGGTGTGTACTATGTACTGTGTAACGTATATCATGTTTTTGCAAATATTTTGTATGAAGGCTACAATTATGGCATGTGTAGCGTCTGTTTTATTTATGTACATGATTTTTTTTGTGAAATCTGGCTCTTCAATTTGTGTTCTACATGCAATCAATGCTGCTGTAGCCGTCTCTTTTTATTTATCTTATTTTATCGACAAAAAAACTTGCAGAATGGCACTAAATTCCTTCGTTGTTGTTTTTTCAACTCCACTACATTTGTATATATAACTGGACTGCACTCCCCCCTCTTGGCTGACTTCTTTTTTTCTGCCGCAACTTTTTATTTTTTATTTCTTGTTTTTTTAATCTAATGTTTTTGCGTGATGGGATGGACTAGAAAATGAAGCGCACTGCGCCTGTCAAGCAAGCGCACTGCCGCGTTAGCGCGAGGCCGAGCCGGGGGTGGGGGAGGGGGTCCACCCCCGGTGAGGCTGAGCCGGGGGTGGGGGAGGGGGTCCACCCCCGGCGAGGCCGAGCCAGGAACGAGCCGGAGTAGGCGACGACGCGCGTGCCGCGGCATCGCATGCGGAGGGGAGTCCATCACATCCGTGACCCCACTATATATCTTAGGGTTTAGGGGGTGAGGTGCTTTTGTTCGGGGCGGGGGGAGGACAGAATAACCGCTATGCGCCTCTCGATCCCCCTCCCCACCCACACCAAGGCCGAGCCAGGAACGAGCCGGAGCAGGCGACGACACGGTGTACCGCGGCGTCGCATGCGGAGGCGAGTCCGTCACATCCGTGACCCCACTATCTATCTTAGGGTTTAGGGGGTGGGGTGCTTTTGTTCGGGGTGGGGGAACAGAATACCCGCTCTGCGCCTGTCAAGCAAGCGTACTGCACCTGTCAAGCAAGCGCACTACCGTGTTAGCGCGAGGCCGAGCCTGGGGTGGGGTCCCCTCCCCCACCCCCGGCGAGGCCGAGCGAGGAACAAGCCGAAGCAGGCGACGATGCGGCGTGCTGCGGCATCGCATGTGGAGGCGAGTCCGTCACATCCGTGACCCCACTATCTTAGGGTTTAGGGGGTGGGGTGCTTTTTCGGGGGGAAAATTGAATAACAGCTCTACGCCTGTCAAGCTAGCGCACTGCGTCTATCAAGCAAGCGCACTGCCGCATTAGCGCGAGGCCGAGCCGGGGGTGGGGAAGTGGGAGGCCGAGCCAGGAACGAGCCAGAGCAGGCGACGCCGCAGCGTGCCGCGGCATCGCATGCAGAGGCGAGTCTGTCACATCCGTGAGCCCACTATCTATCTTAGGGTTTAGGGGGTGTGGTGCTTTTGTTCGAGGGACAGAATAACTGCTTTGCGCTTGTCAAGCAAGCGCACTGCCGCGTTAGCGCGAGGCTGAGCCGGGGGAGGGGGAGGGGGGTCGGGACCCCCTCCCCCACCCCGGCAAAGTCGAGCTAGGAACAAGCCGGAGCAGGCGACGACCCGGCGTGTCGCGGCGTCGCATGCAGAGGCGAGCCCGTCACATCCGTGACCCCACAATCTATCTTAGGGTTTAGGGGGTGGGATGCTTTTTTTTTGGGGGGGGGGGACAGAATAACCGCTCTGCGCCTATCAAGCAAAAGCACTGCGCCTGTCAAGCAAGGGCACTGCCGTGTTCGTGCGAGGCCGAGCCGAGGCTGGGGAAGGGGGTCGGGACCCCCCTCCCCCACCCCCGGTGAGTCTGAGCCAGGAACGAGCCGGAGCAGGCGACGATGTGGCGTGCCGCGGCGTCGCATGTGGAGGCGAGTCCATCACATCCGTGACCCCACTATCTATTTTAGGGTTAAGGGGGTGGGGTGCTTTTGTTTGGGGGGGGGACAGAATAACCGCTCTACGCCTGTCAAGCAAGCGCACTACTGTGTTAGCGCGAGGCCGAGCCGGGGGTGCGGGAGGGGTGTCGGGACCCCCCCTCCCCCACCCGCGGCGAGGACGTTCCACGAATGAGCCGGAGCAGGCAACGATGTGGTGTGCCGCGTCATCGCATGCGGAGGCGAGTCCGTCACATCCGTGACCCCACTATCTATCTCAGGGTTTAGGGGGTGGGGTGCTTTTGTTCGGGGGGGGGGAGGGCAGAATAACCGCTCTGCGCCTGTCAAGCAAGCGCACTGCACTTGTCAAGGAAGCGCACTTCGCTTGTCAAGAAAGCTCACTGCCGCGTTAGCGCGAGGCCAAGCCGGGGGTGGGGGAGGGGGGGTCGGGACTCCCCTCCCTCACACCCGGCGAGGCCGAGCCAGGAACGAGCCGGAGCAGGCGATGATGCGGCATGCCACAGCGTCGCATGCGAAGGCAAGTCTGTGACATTCGTGATCCCACGATCTATCTTAGGGTTTAGGGGATGGAGTGCTTTTGTTCGGGGGATGGGGGCCGAATAACCGCTCTACGCCTGTCAAGCAAGCGCACTGCGCCTGTCAAGCAAGCCCACTTCGCTTGTCAAGAAAGTGCACTGCCGCGTTAGCGTGAGGCCGAGCCGGGGGTGGGGAGGGGGGGTCGGGACTCCCCTCACCCACCCTGGCGAGGCCGAGCCAAGAACGAGCCGGAGCAGGCGATGACGCGGCGTGCCACAGCATCGCATGTGGAGGCGAGTCCGTCACATCCGTGACCCCACTATCTATCTTAGGGTTTAGGAGGTGGGGTGCTTTTGTTCGAGGGGGGGACAGAATAACCGCTCTGCGCCTGCCAAACAAGCGCACTGCCACGTTAGCGCGAGGCCTAGCTGGGGGAGGGGGAGGGGGGTCGGGACCCCCTCCACCACCCCTGGCAAGGCCGAGCCAGGAACGAGCCAGAGCACGCTGCGCCGTCTCATGCGGAGGAGAGTCCCTCACATTCGTGACCCCACTATCTATCTTAGGGTTTAGGGGGTGGGTGCTTTTGTTCGGGGGGTGGGGGGAACAGAATAACCGCTCTGCTCCCGTCAAGCAAGCACATTGCTGCATTAGTGCGAGGCCGAGTCGGGGGCGGGGAAGGGGGTCAGGACCCCTTCCCCCACCCCCGGCGAGGCCGAGCCAGGAATGAGTCAGAGCAGGCGACTACGCGGCGTGCCGCGGTGTCGCATGCGGAGGCGAGTCCGTCACATCCGTGACCCCACTCTCTATCTTAGGGTTAGGGGGTGGGGTGCTTTTGTTCGGGGGAACAGAATAACCGCTCTGCGCGTGTCAAGCAAGTGCACTGTGCGTGTCAAGGAAGCGCTCTGCCGTGTTAGCGCGAGGCCGAGCCAGGAACGATCTGGAGCAGGCGACGACGTGGTGTGCCGTGGCGTCGCATGCGGAGGTGAGTCCGTCACATCTATCACCCCACTATCTATCTTAGGGTTTAGGGGGTGGGTGCTTTTGTTCGGGGAGGGGGAATAGAATAACCGCTCTGCGCCTGTCAAGCAAGCGCACTGCCGGATTAGCGTGAGGCCGAGCCGGGAATGAGCCGGAGCAGGCGACGACGCGGCGTGCCGCGTCGTCGCATGCGGAGGCAAGTCCGTCACATCCATCACCCCACTATGTTTAGTTCTTGTTTTTTTTGCGCACTATGTACCTTTGTGATAGTATTGATTGAAGTGATTTTTTTATTGTATTTAATTAATATTTTTATGTTTAGTAACTACCCTGAGATCATGGGCTTTGGCCGTTTTTTCTCCCATGGTCGTGGGCTTTGGGCGTTCGGTTTTCTCCCACTCGCGTATTAACTTCCCTTCCTCTACCTTCCGCTCTCCCGTCTTGTAACACCCTGGTTTTTGGCCCTTTCTTTTTCTTTTTGATTTATTTGGTTTTTGCTCTGATTTTCTTTTTGGAGTCGATCTGTGGACTTGCAACCTAGGAGATCACCATCCTTTCTTCTCCCTAGTGGCTCATCATCCTCAAATCTTTCCCAAGATCATGTCACTTCCATTCTAGCTCAAACTCAAAATTATTTTTCTAAGGAATATTCCTTTTTCTATTAAAGGAATAGTCCTGTTTGCCCTAGGTTGTGAAGCAACCTATATTTCTGTCACTCCCAAAATTCCCAAATAATTCTCATAATTTCTTTGGGTCATATGTTGCTCAAATATGCCTAAACTTTCCTTTCCTAGCCCAAAAATAATTCCCCAATATTTATTCTTCATTTCTGTCCAGTGTGGTTTTCTGTGAAGGAAGTGCCACCTATCCTTTCTTGATTTCTCCCAAACTTTTTGGGCATGCTATCTCATCCAAATCATTGCTCCATGACAAAATTCTGCTCCATTTTTCTAGTGAGTCTTCCTCAGCAATTTTTCAAAGTTTCTATCAAACAGAAGCCATTGTGAAGGAAGTACTAGCTAGGAGTACCCAAATGAGTTGAAATTTTGTATTCCTATTCATGTGCTCATATCATTACACTCCGCCAATTTTCATATCCATACAATCATCTATGTGAGCTTCATTAATTCTGATAAATTACCAGATCATGCTCCTACCAATATCACTTCTCTCCACCAAATTTGGGATCATTTAAACAATCCATTTTCTCACCAATATTAGTCCAAGTTTCTGGACATAGAGGATAGCTGTGAAGGAAGTACCATTTTGGCAAGTCCATTTGGTATGAAATTTTTACAGCATCTTCATATGCCCATATCATCATGATCTGCCAAATTTCAGCTCAAATGACCACTCCATGTGAGTGCCCCTTCTTAATCAAGTTTCTGGACCAATTATGCAGTTACAAAGCAACCCTGTTGTTTTGTGGTCCAATTCCCCTCATAACCCCCAGGACTATAGTCCTTCCTAAGCTAAACACCCCAGACAACAAGTTTGGCTCTTTCCTCTTCCTTGTTGATCACTAGTGCGCAGCCAAGTTTGCTACAGCAAACTTTCATCAATGCCTCGCTTCGCTACAGAGCCTCTTCTCTCGATATTTAATTTTCCACAGTCTCCAAGTTGGAAGGACCTCACGCTAGACACAGTTTCCCTGCCTCTCGTGACCTCTCTTTGCCTTGTATCATGGTGACTACGACGCTGGCATGGCTGGTCACACGCTCTGGCTGCAGAGAGCGCGCTCTACGCATCGGGACGCGTCGGCTAGCCCCTTCCCGGAGACGTTTGCGCGTCCATGGTTGCCGACCTGACTCCCTGCTACCTCACGATGCTCTCTAACCCTGTTCCCCCTTCGGCAGCGTCCTCGCCGGAGCTAGCCGCCGAACGCCCACGGGTGCACTGTGCCCCGTTTGGCTCTGTCTTTGCCCCGTCCGTTTCCTCTGCTCCCCGGCGTCTACTTCTGCTCTGTGACCCTCCTCTGCTCCCTCTCGTCCTTTAGCTCACCCCGTGATGCCTCCATCCATCGCCGAAGTAGGCCTGTACGCCGTTGGCCGCACCCGAGCTCGGGAAGCTTCGGCCGCGCCTATATAAAGCTGCCCCGGCCGCGTCTCGCTTCACCATCGCCCTCGCCTCACTCCTCTATCCCTCCCTAGCCTCTTCCCTGAGCCCCGGAGCTTCTCCCTGCTCGCCATGGCCGCCGCAGCCATCCTCCTAAATTTGCTTGGGTCCGAGCTCCTCCCCTCCTGCTTTCTCCTCCAGTAGACCACCCAGCCACCGGCGAACCTCCCCAGCATCTCTCCCCCTCCTCCGGTGGCCTCTGGCTGTGAACCCATCAATGCCCAAGCCGCCGTCCGCTGGAGTTGGAGTCACCGTCGCCTCAGTCCACCTCATCGGCCATGGATGCTACCGTTGGATGCGCCGCTCCACGCTGAGCTCATCCATAGGTAGCACTCAACGGGAGATGGCCGGAGTCACCGGCAAGCCTCGCCGGAGCTCGCCTCTGCTTCGGCCAGGCACATGCGAAGAAGATGGAGACGACGCCGCCCCGCCAGCTGTCCAGTGGACCCCGCGGACCCACCTGGCAGTGGCACAAGGCCCAGTTCCGTGCCTGCTGACGTGGATAAGTGGAGGCGCCTTCTGCCCGAAGGCGTTTTCATTCGGTGAAGATGTATTCTGCTGAGGCTTCAGGCCAAAATGCGCTTTCACTCCTCTGAAAGCGTATTTCAGCAAATGCATGTTCTGTTTTCAGTCAGGTGCCTGTTTGTGAAGATTTTTCTTACAGATAGGTCCCTGGCAGTCAAACCCCCATAACTTTTTGCTCACAACTCCAAATGAGGTGATTCCAAAGCCCACTTCTTCGTCTCGTCGAGCCCGTTCTGTTGGTATCATTTTCATGATGTTGTCACATTCTGAAAATGACCATTATGCCCTTGCCCTTATTCAGCCCCCTCCGAGAGAGAACGTTTTCCCGCGATTCTTTTCGCGAGCTTCTCGCACTTCCTCCCGGTGAATCCATCCACCCCAGGCAAGCCACACTCTCCATTTGCATGATTGCAATGCAGTGACATGGTTTACTTATTTTGAACTTGCTTAAAATTTGCATTAGCTACATATGACTTGTTCATGGCATTTCTCGGAGTGATATTTTGATCTTGCTATTGCCATGATGTTGTTTGGATTTCTAGGACTAATACTTTTCAGATGATGAGGATGACTTGTTGCCTTTGGATTATTAGTGGCTATTATTATTTTCATCATGATAGTATGTGATATTATGCTTTGAGTATTACTTTGGATACGATGTCATCATGTTGGTTTATGGTTAGCTATCTTGCTTTTGTTATTGGATTAGTAGTATCATGTTTCTTGGATTCATCATGATCTTAGTTGATATGCTACCCTCGGAGTATTAGGTTATGACTATATTATTCTCTGGATTATTTGTTGGATATTGCTATGACTTGGATCACAGGTTGATAGATGATATCAGAGTAGTAGTTATCAGATCTATCTTTGGGGACAAATTACGTCATTTCGTTGGTCAGGTACCACCGAACCGGGCTTTTCCAGTGCAACCACATTTGCCTTTATGGGACGGCCCTAATGCAGTCTATTGTTATGCCTCTCGCCAGTGCCTCCAACTAGGGAAGGTTAGGTGCGCGCGCTACCCTGGCCCGATAGGCGGCAATAACCTTGTGTGCCCGGGTTGTTTGAGCGCTCTTGTCCCCGTTTGGGACCGTTTTTGTTTTGCCACGATGGTGGCCGTTGGATGTCACGAGGTGACATCGGGGCCACCCAGGACTAAGCCCAAAGGGGAGTTGGTCGGAGTGGCCGGGAGAGTGTCATGGCAGTAGATTGGTTTTGTCGGAACACCGTTGGTCCATTCGAATGGGAGCACAAGGCCATGGGTTCTGTGATGTGGGTATAGTGTGCTAACCTCTGCAGAGTGTGTGTTTAATCTATCGATAGTCGCGTCCTCGGTCATGGGCACAAGTTCGTACTAGGTCACACCGTTCGATCAACACTCACATGACGGAATGACTTTTAGATGATTAATATGTTGATATTGTGAGTAGTAACAGTTTGGCAGGATGTTGATGATGATGTTGGGATGATCTTGAGGATGATCATTCAGTTTGTGATGTGGTCACGTGGTGATCATGAGGAGGTATTGATCACGAGGTGATCGAGGTGGTTTATTGCTTGGCCGAATAGCCAAGAGTGAGATGGTTCTTGAGATGGTGGTTCAGTAGTAATTCTAGTAGTATCATATCATGCTTAGTTATTATTTCCGCATCATAGTAGCTATTAATAAGTTAACCTATTAATGCTATGTTATTATCTTGCCTTGATGCTTTTGGTTATTGTGAGCTTACAAGTACATTCAATGTACTGACCTGGCGTGTCATGCCAGATTGCAGGTGATGCCGTGATTGATTGATTGCTTGTCGAGGTTACCGATCATCCGAGCTAGATCGTGTCCCAGCCAGAGTCCCTGCGGAGTGGAGTTCACCACCTTCGTCGTTGTTCCGCTGCTAGAAGTATTCCGCTGCTACGAGTTGTTCTGCTGCTAGCATAGAGCTACCTTAGCAGGCATAGTGTCGCCGTGCTGATGTGATCTTTTGTAACATCAGACCTTTGTATCCCTTATTCTTTGTAATAAGAGCTGATTTGTTCTATGCCAAGCAGTGCCGTATTCCAGAAGACCTACCTCGATCTCTGGGCTGGAATACGGGGCGTTCCAGTTTCTCTGAGCCGGGGTGCCACACGTCTCCTCTATACTGAAAGTCATTTCTTTTTCCTTCCCCTCTCCTCTCCCCCGCAGGAACCTGCTTCTCCTCTGTCAAGACGGGAGCATCGTTCGGCGGCTGGAAGTTCAGGAGAAGCTTTGTGTGGCATGTTGTTTCCTTTCCTCTCCCCTCCACTCCCCTCTCCCTCCCACCGACTCCTGATTTTGCTGGCGTCTAACTTGTTCCTCCTCTGCGTTCTTGTTAGTCTTCGTGAGGAGAAGTTTCTTGTTTTGTGGTTTTTTCGGCGAGGGGCTCGCGGTATCCGCCTGGATTCAATTGCGGATTTCCTGCCTGGTGGTAAGATTTTTGCTTGTTTTGTGCGCTTGCTTTCTAAACTGTAAGAACCCGAAGTTTTCCTTGTGCGATTTGCAGGTACGGATCGGCGGTTGCTTGGTTTGTAGATCTCGATGGGTAGGGCACCGAATCGCAAGAATGTGGACGCAGGTAATTAGTTGAGCTGAGCCTAAGTTTTCTTTTTGTTAGGTGCTTGATCTTTGTTAGATCTGGTGTACAATATGTTTTTTGCCCTGTGATTCATATAGTTGTTGTATGGATATTACTAGGTGTTGATTTTGCCCTGGATTGTGTGGTGTTTGTATTTTTTAGGTCGTTTTACCCTCCACCTATATTTGTAGTACTGAACATCATGTCCAGTTTGAACTGACTAGTGTCATCTGAATATTTTGTAACAATTTGAGAAGAACTGCTAGCATGTTGAAATGTTTCACATTTTGAACTTGGTTTTGGCAGACGTGCTGTTGTATGATTTATTATGTACTATTTGTTGGTCATGTTCATGAACTGACGTATTGTCATGGTTGTGCACTGATAGGGTTCATACTATTTGAACTGATTGCTCGATCATATTTTTTGCATACTAGTTTTTTTTGCTGACTATTGTGTTGTTGCAGATGTTGGAGTGCCAGTACCTCCTGATCCTGATATTAATGATGGGATTTATTCTCCCAATTCTGGTGATGGATATCAGAGCTTGCAGTTGTCAATTACTCAGCCTCAGAGTGTGGATGGCACTGAGCTTGTTACTCAGGCTGACGATGTTGGTCTGCAACTCCAGTTGGAGGATGAAAGGGTAAGAAAGAAGAAGAGTGATTTTCTTAAGAGAAAGGAGTTGGAGCAGCGTCAAAAGGTTGCTTGTGTTCATCCACGCGCTGATGATGGTGCGGAAGCTGGGCATGATGAAGGTGTTGTCGAGGCTGGTGGTACTGGTAACCCTGGAGCTGATGGAACTGAGATGCCTGCGAGGATGAACTTGTTGCAGACTACATTGACTCAAGTGTTTCCTCGTGTTATAGTCAAATTGAAAAGAGCTGTTTTAAAGAGGAAGTTGGTGGATCAGAATTCTGATGGCACGCCGAGGCGCAGCCCATGTGTGAAAGCTGCTTGCCAGGCTAGTGATAGCAAATCCGATGCGGGTGGTGTTGCTGTCAAGATTGGTCCAAGCACTGTTGGTGGCTCCCCTGTTCGCCGTAGTCCACGAGTTTTGGCATATAATAAGCCTTCTTCATTTCCTCTTCCCGAGCACTCTTCTTTGAAGGAAAATAATAAGCGCAAAGTCCCTCCTGCAAAGGTGAACAAAGCTGTGAAGAAGCGTGCTCATATTGAGGCTGAAGATCCTGCATTTGAAGGAGATGATCTTGAAGTTAATTCTAAAGATGAAGATGCACTGGTATGTGTTTTTGTGTGTAGTATTTGAGATTTTGCTACATTTATTATTTGTCGTGATTAAGTTATATTGCTTTGTTCTAGTTGGACTGAAGTAGTGTACATATTGAATGTGTTGATGTCTGAAAGCTGTCTGATCTCTAGTATCTTTTTATTAGTATTTAGTTCAACTTTTTTTGGTACTCACATGATTTTGGTTCAACTTTTTCTAGTTCAACTTTTCTTATACATGTGTTTGTACTGTATGTGATGTACTAGTTGTACTTCCAAGCATGAGTTATGTCCTGGTAGGGATGGCGGCCAGGTGAGGCTTGATGCATTTCTGAAATTTGTGTTAGTGGTTTTGGTCTTTTTGTTTTTTGGTCTTGTATATCTACTTGTACTGTAGCTGGTTCATTAGTTGAACTTATTCATGCATCTTTTTTGCCTTCGTAGTTTCCTTTTGTTTTTTAGATTTATTTACCTAAATCATGCTTTCTTTGATTTCCTTTTCAGCATGTTAGCGTTAGGAGTCCGGTCAAGCATAGAAGAGGAACAAAGCAAGGTGTTGTTGTGGATGAAGGCGACTCACATCATTTGAATGTAACTGTGCGATGCTTGCTGAAAGAGATAAATATTTGTGCTCATTTGCTCAAGGAACGCCAAGTGGCTAGAGTTCATGCAGCTAGGATTGGTTCTATCTTTGACTGGAAGGTGAAGTCTAACATTTTGCGCCCTCTGATGGGAGTCTTGTTTCTGAAGATAGATCCTCATACGATGACTCTTGACATGGGTGAGACGAATAAGAAGCTTCACATCACTAGTGATGGCATACATCAGCTGTTTGGGTTCCCTCTTGGTGGTCGTTCTGCACCAAGGCCATCTGAGGACGGATACGATGATGCTCTGATGAAGTTAAGATCAGATCTTGGCATTGGCAGAAGTCAGCATATCAAGACGAAAGATTTGAGGTATAAGATTAGGGTGCTTGTCAATGATCCTGAAAAAGATGACCTGGCTCTGCGGGTGTTCTTCATTGTTGTCTTCATGAAAGTCGCGTTGCCTAGTCCAGCCACTCGTATTTCCAGGGAGGCAATAATGTTTGAGAACCTCATCATCGAGGACATGCTAATATGGATTATTGCCAGCTGGTGGTTGATGAGCTTAGAAGGGCTGTTGTGAGGTACCAAAATGGTGTTACCTTGGGGAAGGCAATCACAGGTTGTGCTATAGGGCCTGTACTAATGTATCTTGACTGCCTAATACGTGGCAAGGTTTCGGATATTGACATGCGAGTGCCCCGCATATGTTTCATGAACCAGGACAAGCTTGTTGATATTGCTGATGCAAATTTAATAAGACAAGGCAATGCAGACCCAAGGACGCGGGTGTTTGGGAAGCTTCCGGTGAGCTTTGTTTCTACCCTGGTATTTTAGTCATTTTTTTAAAATGCAGCTGTTTTGGTGGACGTAGGTGTGTAGTACATAGTTATGTGCTTAGTCTGGTTAGTCTGAAACCTGTGAGTTTTAACTCTGTTCTTCATGACTGACTTGCTTTTATTTGTTGAACTGACGCTTTTGTTTTCATCATATTACCTGTGTGTGTAAATATTTTGGCACTGCATTCACTGTGAAAGCAGGTTAGTACTGAGGCTTTAAATATGTTGATTAGGTGATAGTTTTTCGGTTTGTTGTATTGATTAGTTACCTTTTGTTTCTTGTTCCCAGTGGAAAACTCAAGAGGAAGTGGTATTTTTCCGGACCTATAAACGACCAGTCCTAGAGATGCCGTCTCAGGTTCCCAAGATTGCATCACTGCAGGGTCAGTTGAGAGATGGTCGCCATGTTGAGGGTGCTAGTGATATCCTTTCTGGCCCTAGTAGGCTAGTACTTCCCAGAGGCCAGGTTTTGGTATTGATGTAGCTGTTTCTGCACTGGAGCGCGTCGAGCATATTTTTATTAATGTGCGTTCTGAACTGGAAAATGTCCCAACTATAGTTGAGCATCTGAGCTGTATTGATGGCATTCTTCCTGCTAGTCGTGGATTTAATGTTGATGAAGCGTCAGACTATGTTGAGATGGAGAAATTTTTAATTAGTGATATGCGCGATGGTGCTGCTCACCTTATTCAGAGCTCGGCGCGCCTGTTTAACACTGTCAAGCGTTTCAGAGGTATGCAAGACTCTCACTGCAAGCCGTATGAAGAAGATGCTGATGTTGTTATCAAGCAAATGGAGCAGAGCGAGGGTGCTGCCAGGAGGGCTGCTGATGATACCGAGGCTAATGTTTCTGACCACCATAAAAATGATGTCGGTTTCGAGTCTCCTGTTCTTGAGGTGACTTAGTTTTTCATCTTTGAATTTTTACTAGGTTGTTTTGCTGTCAGTACTATAGTTGAACTTGCTCATCTATTTTTTTATTGTGTTTGATGCAGGAGACCACTCATGGTGGTGAGGCTGATGCTGTTGACGGTGGAGTGAACGATTTGTCAGTTGATAAGAGCAAGGTTAGTTTTGTTTTTACTGTTTAGAAAGTTTATTAAATTTTCATGCGCACTCCCTTACCTGTTAATTTTTACTTTGTTACTATCGTTCAGGATCCTGTTGATGGTGAAGAGTCTCATTCGCCCATCGGTGATGTTCCTTTGAATGTTAGCAGCAGCAACATTGGGGATGATGCTGCAGATGCTTCTAAGGTTTGTTATATGTGCTTGAATTATTGTTTTATGCATCTTTCCCTACTATTTCTTTTAGTTTTAGAAGTTCCTTCTGTGCACCTCTTGCGGGCTTTTTTGCTTGTTAGTTTTACTCATTTTATTTACTATCTGAATTTTTTTGTTTTCAGATTCCTGATGTTGAGCGTGAGGCGACCGATGTTGTTGATGCTGGTGGTGTTCCACTTAGCACTGATTGTGACTCGGGTGGCAAGGTTGCTAATAAGGATGTTGGTGGTGAGAGCATACTTTTTGGAAAATCTTCTGGTGTTGGTAGCGCTGACAATGATAATGGTTCTGATTCTGAGGATTTGCCTCCAGAAAATTTCGCGCCTAGAGGGCTTGATTACGGTGATGCATTAAAAGATGCTGTGGTGTCTAGTGTGGAAGAGGTGCTATCCGAAGATGATGATTTACTTATGTCAATTTCTTCTGGGCCCTTGACGCAGGAGGTGGTCCTGTCATCGCAGGATTTTCTGTCTTCAAATCCTAAAAGTGCAGTCAACTTGCAGTCGCCGCAGGACTTATTATCGTCGAACCCTGAAGGTGCATACAAGAATTTGTGTTTGTGTTTGGTGCCCCTTTTTGTTGTACTTGTCATATATGATGTGGTGTCCGTGTTTCCCCTGTAGTGTTTGAACTTATTTGTTTGTCCTTTTCTTTTGTGTAAATAGATGGTGCTAATGCTGCCAAGGTTGATTCATTTTTCTTCGATGTTACGAGGTTGCGCCCAAACCATGCGAAACGTTTAGTGATGGATTTTGTGTCCTTATTGTGCATGTATCATTTTTCTTTATTTTCCTTCCTCTGCTCGGATTATTGTTGACATCACACTTGTTTTGATTCTTCGCATCCTCTGTTTTTGCTCAGTGCTAAGACAATATTTCAAAATAAGGAATGTGATGCTAGCGTTGGTAAGGTGGCTTCTGCGTTTATCCTCGGTGGCATGCTCAACTCGGACGCTGCTGATGTTGTTCTATATTGTCTGCGTGAAAAGTACCGAGGCACTGACAAGCTGATTGTTCCCAGATGGGTGACGGTGAGCATTGCTAATTTACGTTTTATTCTTGGTTTGATTGTCTTTACTGTTCTGCGTCATGTTTGATAAGTTATCTGACAATTTTCTGACTGTTTTTGGTGTCCCATATAACAGACAAAGATACTTGATGGAAATATCAATGGCAACATGAGGCAGTGGTTCATAAGATCAGGGGATGATAGTTATGACTTTGTACGTGACTCATCCTTTTGTTAACCCTTTTTTTTCTGAATTGATGAAATAATGTGTGCTCTTGTTCAGAGTTGAACTCATTGTAGTAACAAAGTTGAACTAACATGTTCCTTGCGATTTTGGCAGTCTAAATAAACTTTTGTAACCTGCTTTATTTTTTGTTTGTACTGAGGTTCTTACTCATACAGAACTTATGTTTTTGGTGATCTACTATAACTGATGAATTTTTCCTTTTTGCGCTTGATTATTTGTTTGAAGGCTGTTTATTAGTTTCATTTATAATTGTCGAATTCATTTTCTTCTGCACTTGTTTTTTTCCCGCTTCTTTTCCCTACTTTTGATCCGCCGCCATTTGTGCCTGGCATGGTATCTGGTGAAGATGTTGGCCGTTGGTGCTCGGTTATCCTCAACTTGAAGTGTCGTCGCTTCGAGTGCATGGATTCGCTCCATGATGAAACCTGGGATGACGCTGTTAGATTTTTTAGGACCATGACAAATAACATAAAGAGGCTCTGGAGGGAAGCCAGTGTAGATAGGGCCAAACCGTTCTCTCCGGTGTGTGTAGATGATTTCTCTACTGAGTTTGTTTGTGTGCCACGGCAGAAAACCATGTGAGTATCCCTTTTCAGGAAATTTATTAGTTGTTTTCTGTTGCTGTTATTCGTAGTTTCACAATTTTTGACGTGTTCATGTATGTTTATTTTTAATGTATCCTTTGATTTTTCTGGTTAACAAGCATGATTGTGGATTTTTTTTTCATGCTACAAAGCTGCCAGTCGTATCATTGCCGTGAGGATGGTGTGGTTGAAATGTTGGATTACACATTTGAAGATATTCCTGACATTAGAAAGACTCTTCTGTATACTTGTTCGACTAGCGATGTGTTTGAGGTCGACTTCCAGGGTTTGTTTGGCATTGAGCCTCGTACGTATGCATGTCTTTTGTCTTTGTTTCCAACTTTCCCTCTTTGACTAGTACTCTTATGATTTCTGTAGTTGAACTTACCGTTTGTGCTCCTCCTTTTTTTGTTGTAGGTGAGTGGCTGGATCTCGGGGAGCATGACTACAGAATCTTTGGTTGCCAGTTCTTGGAGCTGGAGCGTGTGGCTGTTGATTTGAGCCAGGGGCGTTCTCCTCGGAAGACAAGATCTGGTGTTATCAAGGGTCGGTTGGGATCTCTCAAAGGTTCTAAAGCTGCTGATTCAGAGAGCTCCGTTACACCCAGGAAGCCCATAGTTGAGTTGACAGATAGTTATGATGACACGTTTGATAAGATTGCTAGCATGAGAAGGGTCAATAGGAGTGCTGCTGCCAAGGGTGTTTCCCCTCTTGCTAGAATAGTGCGGCGTAGATCCGGTGTTGCTAGGAAGGATTCTGCATTGGACTCTGGCAATGTTACAAGCACGAAGCGTGCAGCCAGAGCTCCGATTAAGTTTTGCACCCCTGTGCAGGAGGTACACCCTTATAAATTCCCTCACCTGGACAAGGCTCGCAAGTTGTATGATCTCCTCTTTAGTGACGAAGGATGCGTGAAGTACACAGAGTGAGTATCCCTCATTATGTTTCATCTTTTTTCTTTTTCTGTTTTCTCACTGCTATACATATAGAACTTCACCTGTTCAGCATATTTAACTTGAACTGCTATGAATGCCTTATCTTCTTTTCCCTGCTTTTGTTTTGTGTGTGCTGTAGGACTACATTCTCACTGATACCTCAGCCTGATGATAGCGTAACTGAATTCACTGGCAATCGCATCTGGGAAGTTTTTGCACCTGGCCAGCTTATGGAGGGGGATGTAATGGACTTCCTTATCGATGATTGGAAGAAAGATCCTGAGAGAAATGTTTGTTTAACATCTAGTGATATGGTCTTGCTGAGTCCATATTTCATCACGGTAACAAAGTAGACCATTTCTTGTCTGAAATCTTCGTGTAGTGTTTTTTGAGTTAATTCAATACTTTCTTTACTAATATTTTTCCCTGTGTATTTTCTTTGTTGCCTTTTTTGCAGGTTGTGCTTGACTGTTCGTTTTTCAGCGATGAAACTGACAACTTTAATGTGGAATGGGCAGCGAGAGAATTCAGGAGCTATGTTCGAGATGGGGAAGACTTACTCACTGCGAAACTAGTCATGATGCCTTTGTACAAACCTATGGTTGTATCAAAGGGCAAGAGTTTGTCACACTATTCATTGTACACCATGAATCGGTACCGAAAGTCCATTCACATCCTTGACCCATTACCATACGAGAAGAATCATCGTCCTTCAAAGAACACCTACCACAAAGAGTGTGAGAAAATTGTGAGTGTTGTTGATTTCCGTTAGCTAAAGCTTTATCTTGACTAGATGAATGTTTCCTCTTTTTTTATTCTTTTTGTGAGAACTGATATGTGTAGATTTGTTATTTTTTTACAGTTCACTAGATTGGTTGAAGTCATGAAGGCTGTGTATGGTGAGGCTCGGTATAATGCAAGCAGCCAACCCAAGTGGAGTGTTATTGCAAAGAGACCAAGGTTCATCGTTGTTCCCTTCCAAGGGCCGAATGAGTGGGGGCATTACGCTCTCAAGTTTGCGGAAACCTATGATGGTGAAAAGGTCGTCGAGAATATTCAAAATAACGACGTGAGTTCTAGTTCAGCTTTCCATTGCTGTCTTTGGCTGAACACACTTATTTGAGAGAGCCACATGCTTATCATGATTTGTTAGAATACTCTATGTGCTTCACTTAAATCTTTTGAGCTAGGCAGTTGCTCTAGTACTTCACTAATATCTTTTTAAGCACGGCGGTGATTAAATTTTGACAAAATATTTGCACTCTCATGCTTCACTTATACCTTTTTGAGAGTTGATAATAGTAATGGTAATTTGCACAAGATATGAATTTGGTCCCAAAGTGATGAATATTCAGGAGGGATATAATAAAAACTTTCATAAAGATCATTGGATATGATAAGGTTGATTCCTTGCAATAGTTTTGCGATATGGAGATGATAATATGTGAGTCATCTTAGTGAGTAATTACGTTTTAGTAAGAATATTGGTGTTAAGGTTTGTGATTCCCTATGCATGCACATAAAGTCAATAGTTATGCAACGAAGTTACATTCTACTTATGGTGCATTATTCAGTGTTAGTTATGTTTAATGCATGTTTATGACCGTTTTCGCTTTTTGGTTGGTCGCTTCTCAATCTATTTGCTAGCCTTCGTTTTTACTAAGCGAGAATGCTGCTTGTGCATCCAACTCCTTAAACCCAAAGTTGTGTCAAATGAGTCCACCATACCTACCTATATGCTGTATTTCCATGCCATTCCAAGTAAATTTGCATGTGCCAACTCTAATTTTTCAAAATAACTTTCCGTTTTGTGTGCCCGTACCGCTCATTAAGCAGCAGGGGGTGGCCAATATTTTCCGTGCTAGGTATTTTATTCTCACGACGAGTGTTTATTCACTTATCATTGCACGAGAGTATGGCAGGTAATAGGGATGCCCAGTCCCGAAATGAAAAACAATAATATAATGATAATAATAAATTCTTTGGAAAGTGTTGGTATGGAAGGCACCCGTGGATACCGCTAGCCATGGATTGTGAAAGAATGGTGGAAAGGAAATAAACTTTATTTTTGGTTTGGGGACCGCCTATAATTTGTCTAGCATGGAAGATATTGGGAACTCTCGGTCGTTTTCGTCGATAGGAAAAAGCATGCCTCTCAAAATAATTTTATCTCTAATTTAAGCCTTGAGCTCTGCCACTGCTACTTCTTGAGCTTGCGTTGGTTTTTCCCTTGAAGAGGAAAGGGTGATGCAGCAAAGTAGAGATAAGTATTTTCCTCAGTTAGAGAACCAAGGTATCAATCCAGTACGAGGAATACACAAGTCTCCAATTATCGCACCTACACAAACAAACAAATACTTGCACCCAACGCGATAAAGGGGTTGTCAATCCCTTCACGGTTACTTGCAAGGATGAGTTCTGATAGAGATGGATAGAAAAGATAAGTAAATTGTAAAATAAAATAAAAGTAAATAAATTGCAGCAAGGTATTTTTGTGTTTTCGATTTTATAGATCTGAAAATCTATATCTATACCTAATATTAAAGGACGGATCCTTTCATAGTTCTCCATATGTCTAATAATTGTTTTCTTTGTGTCTTTGTTTTTCGTGCGTTTTTATCCATAGTTAATTGTGTTATGTGCGTTATAAAGATGTTGGGCCGTCGATTGCTTCCTATATTCAGCGGGGCCTTCCTTCCTTCCCCTTAAAAAAATACCTTGATGCGTTACGCACCAACTCCGTACTAGACACGGTCTCCTACCGCTAAAAAAACAGACCCGGTCTCCTTCTTCTCTACAGGAGACATCCAACTAAAAAACCAGGAGCATGATGCGTTGCATCAGGCCCGGTCTCCTCACGTACGTGCATATTGAGAAATTCCCACTTTTGGTGTTCCTGCAAATCGCAACTTCCTCCCGATCCGCTCCCGTATAAGCCTCGGATGCTATATGTCCTCTCCTTCACGTTTCCTATATCCTGATTTGTTTGCAGGGAGATAGGCCGAGTTTGAGCGAGAGGCCTTCTGCGATGAGCAGCGCCGACGGCGGCTGATCGCCATGAACGTGTACTCAAACTGGACGTGGTGGTCGTCATCCTCGATAGGATTAGGATTCAGATCACTGGTGGACATGGTTCGAGCTGGTCCAGTACCCGACCAAGCCGTCGTTTGGACTAACTGCACCGGGCTGGACGGGACCGACCAGCCTGGCAATCCTGTTTTCTGGACCGGCGGTGCTCCAGACCAGGCCGGACCGAGCGGACCGACGAGTGGCGATGGTGAGTGGCGGCAGGAGGCCATGGGAACTGTCGCGGCACCGCATGGAGGCAGGGGGCTGTGGATGGTGAGTGCAGGAGACGTCTACGGCGTGGACACAGGCAACAGGGAGGACGCCGAGGGAGCCATTGTCCCGGCTAGCCACGGCAACCCTGGTGCGTTCTTGCACCCCCTGACGCTGCCCATGAGCCATGAGCTATGGAGTCCCAATAGCTGCGTCAGCATGCAGCAGGCGCCCGCACACGCCCACGCATACGGCGCCGGCGGCGGCGAGTACATAGGACAGGGAGAGGAGGATGCACGAAACTTTGATGCATTGACTGTATGCACGTCTCCTCCACGCGCACATGCATTGAATGTACTGTATAACCACATGACTGCACACGTGCATGCCTACAGCGCCGGCGCCGGCGCCGGCGCCGGCGCCGGCGAGTACATCGGACATGGATGGCGCCTGCAGGAGATGTAGTTTTTCTTCAGTTTCGTCAGTGAACTAGGGACATGCAACATGAGACCTGACGACCTATTGACGTGCATGTCATTCTCTTCTGTGGACGACACGAGCGCGGCAGCTTAGTGGGCGTCAGACTAGCTGTGGGCTGGGCATTTTCCCTACAACTAGATGATACCCCGCGCGTTGCTGCGAAAACTCTTAGTTCTATGCACATGATAATACATAAATCAATGGCATTGTTTGCGGAGTAGATATATGATCTTAAGATAAAAAAATTAAATGGGCACAATACTTGGAGTAAATTAGAAAGATAACAAAATGTGAATTATGCTATCTGAGATTCCAAAATGGTGACACTATGAAAGGTTATGTACTGAGTGCCATTTTGAGATACTTACTGTGTATTATCTGTTACTCTTGTTGTAAATCAATTGTCATACCTACAGTGTTAAGATATTTGAACAGATAATGAAAAAAAAATGAATGACCATTGTAGTAGCTTGCTTTACTTGACAGTGAGTAATGGAGCTCCAATATGAGGATTATCAATTCCTTCTTTGCCGAAGAGAGTAGCAATTCCTTTTCGCTCAAAGCACTGGTCTAGAAATAGCATGAGAACTTACACATGGATAAGCACCGAGATCCAAATTATCCACATAGTTAGAAGCGATAGTCAGATGCAAGCAACAAATTAATAGTGATAGATGATATTCCTTTCAATAGTTCACTTCTCGCATAAGAAACATACCGAATAAAAGTAATTGTGGCCACAAAAGCATTGTTAAATATGCAAGCTAGTAACCTACCATCCATCCAGCTGAGTGGATATACGGCCATCCATCTTTTCTCTGAAATAATCTACAATTTAAGAGCAAACTTTCAGTACAAAGGGCAGATTGTATCAAGCTTTATTATGTTGAACACAATACTTGTAATTTGTGCGGACAATACATGAATGTTCGGAGTCAAATAGCTGATGCAGTTCTAAGTATGTCAATTCTTAAATATCTGGATTTAAAAACTGAGCCTGCAAAAACTGGATGTCGAGGGCAGAATCAAACGGACTCCACGGCAAACAGGCTACAGAGAGAACTTGTGATGGAGAGGGGAGGGAACGTCTACGGTTGCAGATCTGTCCCTGCCAACACGCATGTCACTTGCAGGCGATGGGGATTAAATGTGTTGGTTATCCATACATGAGATTAGGAGGGAGGAGTACATCCATCTGTTTCTTCTTTTTGGCATAAATCCATCTGTTTCTATTGCAAACACGTAATGGGATTTGTTGGAGAATAGAGAAGGTGAAGAGGGAGAGGGGCTGCGAAGGAGAACACATACCGCTGCCTTGGAGATTCCAGTGATGTCTTGGTCTGTGGAGAAAACAGGATGGCCTGGGAAGAAGAAAGGAAGCTGTGCATCGGTGTGCTGCCATGGGGAAGAAACATGGACACAATCAGCGCTGGGACCTGGAGGGTAAGGGTAGTGCGCACGGTACTGGGTGAGCGACAATTCAACTTACCCGATCCATTCAAGGGTAGTTGGGGAAGTCTATGGCGCCCGTCCTCCACAACATAGGCCGAAGCGACAACTATGCCGAGTTCATGTTGCCGCCTGGCTGGAACCGGTAGCACGGCAACCTGGCCGTCCGACTGTTCGTAGTACCGCTTCTGCGCCCAAAAGTTGGGCTGCCGGGGAATCCATTTGAGGCTGGGTTGTTTGCCATCGAGCAGGGCAGACTGCCGATCTTCCATGTGGTGAGGACTGGTGAGATGAGGATAAAACGATGTGTCCCCAACCGATCTTCAGAACTGCTCGATTATTAGAAGAAGGAAGAGGAACTGATGCATCGTAATTAAAACGATGTGGCGATACAGATTGAAACCGTACAACGAGCAGAGGGCCCGGAGGTGTGGGAAACGATGAGCCTATAGATAGTGGATGGAAAGATGGAGAGGCCCTCCTTTTGTCTTCCACGCACAATACATGACATGCAGCGTGATGGAAGTTATTATAGGAAGATTATTGAGAGAATGAAAACTTTTTTACACATGGGACCTACTTGATGATGTGGATGGGCTGCATGTGAAGAGAAATAAATTAGTGGGGATGAACTATTTAGGTATTATAGATTATAGATTCAGAAGAAGAAAATTGGTAGACATACTGAGCGGGCGTCTTAAAAAGAGAACGACTCGGTCAAGTGATATTAACCAAAAGTCTCAGTTAAGTGATAGTATTGTATATAAGAAAAAAAACAAATCTCCATGCAAGATCTAAGAAATATAGCATCGACTGAGACAGAACGAAGTCTCAGTCAACTAAGACTTAGCAAAACTGATATTTGATGTACACATGTGTATATATATTTGATGGAGCCATCTAATTTGGACTTGAAATTACACTACTGTAGAATTTCCTTTCAACTTGCTAATTCAATTTACTTATTTTTTAAACTCGATAATAATTCTAAACAGCATAATTTATACAATGTTATTCAAAAGAATGTTTCTTTACATTTGCTTATATATATCACTCTGATGTGAGATGTGTTGTAAATACCGGTCTGTAAATAATTTTGTCAGTCATTGTTATTAATTACCTCATGTAAGCTAGACAGCATGTAGTGCACATAGTTTACATTTTCGTAGACAAAATGACTAATTATTATTCATACTTTTTTTTTACACCATAGCATGGTGTGAAGGAGACATGCGGGGAAACAAATAGGACTCGTCATTCCTCCATGAAACAAGTTCACAGTCAAAAGCGAGGGACAATATTGAGGGGCGGTGTGAGGGCGTGTATGGAACATGTGTGGGGAGGAACTCATGAAGGGCGGACCTCACATCCAGCTACGACATGAGGTGGTTAAGCTCATCACCTTGAGATCATGTCTAGACATGTTCTGATGAAATGAAAAACACATCCATTGTTGGTGTGTGTGGCACCATGTTGAAATAGAGGACGCGAATGGAGGAGACAATCCTTGAGCCATGCTTATTAGGATAGGGATATGCGATATTTTCTCTCCCGTTGCAACGCACGGTCATTTGTGCTATAATATGATAAAAGATAGACCCGGGGGCCATGTTTTCACTAGAGGCTTCTGTCTTGAAAGAAAGCATACAGTGGGTAAACAAATTACTGTTGAGCAATTGATAGAAAAGCACATAGTTATGATGATATCTAAGGCAATGATCATGTATGTAGGCATCACGTCTATGACAAGTAGACTGACTCCTGCCTGCATCTACTACTATTACTCCACACATCGACCGCTATCCAGCATGCATCTATTGTATTAAGTTAACAAGAATGGAGTAACGCCTTAAGCAAGATGACATGATGTAGAGTAGACCTGGCCATGGGCAGCCCGGCCCGGTCGGCCCGACCTGACCCGGCCCGAAAAAGCCCGACCCGGCCTGGCCCGACCTTGTCCACGGGCCAAGCTCGGGCCTAGATTTCAAGCCCGATGGCCGGGCCGGGCCGGGCCCAGGCCCGTCGTATTTGCACGTTAACGAATTGGCCCGGCCCGAGGCCCAAGGCCCGTCGGGCTTTTAGCATGATGGGCCGGGCTCAGGCCTGATTTTTAGGCCCGACGGCCGGGCTGGGCCGGGCTTGGGCCTGGGTTTTTTGCACCAGGCTTTGGTAGGCCCAGCCCGACAGATGGCCAGGTATAATGTAGAGGGATAGATCCAATCAATATGAACAAACCCCATATTTTTATCCTTAATGGCAACAATACAAATACGTGCCATGTCCCCTTCTGTCACTGGGAATAAGCACCGCAAGATTGAACCCATTACAAAGCACCTCTCCCATTGCAAGAAAAATCAATCTAGTTGGCCAAACCAAATCAATAGATAGGAGAGAAATACAAAGCTATATAAATCATGCATAAAAGAGTTCAGAGAAGACTCAAATAATATTCATAGATAATCTGATCATAAATTCACAATTCATCGGATCTCAACAAACGCACTTCAAAAGAAGATTACATCGAATAGATCTCCAAGAACATCAAGGAGAACATTGTATTGAAGATCAAAGAGAGAGAAGAATCCATCTAGCTACTAGATATGGACCCGTAGGTCTGTGGTAAACTATGATAACCCACAAGTATAGGGGATCGTAACAGTTTTTGAGGGTAGAGTATTCAACCCAAATTGATTGATTTGACACAAGGGGAGCCAAAGAATATTCTCGAGTATTAGCAGCTGAGTTGTCAATTCAACCACACCTGAAAGACTTAATATGTGCAGCAAAGTTTTTAGTAGCAAAGTAGTATGGAAGTAACGGTAATGGTGGAAAAAGTAACAGTAGCAATTTTGTAGTGATTGTAACAGTGGCAACGGCAAAGTAACTAAGCAAATATCAATATGTGAAAAGCTCGTAGGCAATGGATTGGCAATGATAATTATGTCGGATGGCATTCATCATGCAATAGTTATAACATAGGGTGACACAGAAATAGCTCCAATTCATCAATATAATGTAGGCATGTATTCCATAAATAGTCATACGTGCTTATGGAAAAGAACTTGCATGACATATTTTGTCCTACCCTCCCGTGGCAGCGGGGTCCTAATGGAAACTAAGGGATATTATGGCCTCCTTTTAATAGAGAACTGGACCAAAGCATTAGCACTTAGTGAATACATGAACTCCTCAAACTACAGTAATCACCGGAAAGAATCCCAATTATTGTCACCTTGGGGTATGCGGATCATAACACGTAATAGGTGTCTACAACTTGCAAGATAGGATAAAGAACACAAATATATTCATGAAAACATAATAGGTTCAGATCTAAAATCATGGCACTCAGGCCCTAGTGACAAGCATTAAGCATAGCAAAGTCATAGCAATATCAATCTCAGAACATAGTGGATACTAGGGATCAAACCCTAACAAAACTAACTTGATTACATGATTAATCTCATCCAACCCATCACCGTCCAGCAAGCCTATGATGGAATTACTCACTCCCGATGGTGAGCATCATGAAATTGGTGATGGAGGAAGGTTGGTGATGATGATGGCGACGAATCCCCCTCTCCGGAGCCCCGAACAGACTCTAGATCTGCCCTCCTGATGAAGAACAGGAGGTGGCGGCGGCTCCGTATCGTAAACGCGATGAACTCTTCTTCCTTATTTTTTCTCCCCGAATAGGGTTATATGGAGTTGGAGTTGAGGTCGGAGGGTCTTCGGGGGCCCACAAGCCTGCAGGGCGCGCCCCCGGGCTTGTGGCCTTTGGGTGGGCCCCCTCTAGTTAATTCTTGCACCAGTATTTTTTATATATTCCAAAAATATTCTCCGTACATTTTCAGGCCAATCCGAGAACTTCTATTTCTACACAAAAATAACACCATGGCAATTCTGCTGAAAACAACGTCAGTCCGGGTTAGTTCCATTCAAATCATGCAAATTAGAGTCCAAAACAAGGGCAAAAGAGTTTGGAAAAGTAGATACGATGGAGACGTATCAACTCCCCCAAGCTTAACCCATTGCTTGTCCTCAAGCAATTCAGTTGACAAACTAAAAGTGACAAAGAAAAACTTTTACAAACTCTGTTTGATCTTTTTGTTGTAAATATGTCTAACTGATGTTCAGGTTTTCAGCAAAGATTATGAACTAACCATATTCACAATAACATTTAGGTCTCACATTTACTCATATCAATGGCATAATCAACTAGCGAGCAATAATAATAAATCTTGAATTACAACACTTTTTCAAAACAATCATGATACAATATGATATAATGGTATCTCGCTAGCCCTTTCTGAGACTGAAAAACATAAATGCAGAGCACCTCTGAAGACCAAGGACTGACTGGACATTGTAATTCCTGGCAAAAGAGATCCAGTCACAGTCATACTCAATATCAATTAATAACAAAACATATAAATGACAGTGGTGCTCTCTAGCTGGTGCTTTTTATAAGAGGATGATGACTCAGCAATAAAAGTAAATAGATAGGCCCTTCGCAGAGGGAAGCAGGGATTTGCAGAGGTGCCAGAGCTCGGAGCTTTTAAAATAGAGATGAATATAATTTTGAGCGGTATGCTTTCATTGTCAACATAACAACCAAGAGATCTCACTATCTTCCATGCTAGATACATTATAGGCGGTTCCCAAATAGAATGGTAAAGTTTTTACTCCCCCCACCAACAATCACACTCCACGGCTAGCCGAATTCACGAGTGTCGTCCATACCAACAACAGTCTTGGGGGAGTTTTGTTTTATGATTATATTTTGATTTGATCTCGGGCATGGAACTGGGCATCCCGATTACCAGCCACTTTCTCGTGAATGACAAGTGAATAAACACTTATCATGAGAATAACCCAGCTAGCATGGAAGATACTGACAGCCCCCGGTCACTACATGAGTGATTCGGGCATACAAAACATATTATTATTTGAAGGTTTAGAGTTTGGCCCATGCAAATTTACTTGGAACGACAGGTAAATACCGCATATAGGTAGGTATGGTGGACTCATATGGAACAACTTTGGGTTTAAGGAAGTGGATGCACAAGCAGTATTCCTGCTTAGTACAAGTGAAGGCTAGCAAAAGATTGAGGAGCGACCAACTAGAGAGCGACAACGGTCATAAACATGCATTGAGATTAATCAACATTGAATGCAAGCATGAGTAGGATATAAATCACCATGAATATAAATATCGTGGAGGCTATGTTGTTTTTGTTTCAACTACATGCATGAACATGTGCCAAGTCAAGCCACTTGAATCATTCAAAGGAGGATGCCATCCTATCATACTACATCATAACCATTTTAAATTGCATGTTGACACACAAGACAAACCATTATCCACTCCTAGCTAATTAAGCATGGCATGAGTAACTATAATCTCTAATTGTCATTGCAAACATGTTTCATTCATAATAGGCTGAATCAGGAACGATGAGCTAATCATATTTACAAAAACAAAATAGGTCGAGTTCATACCAGCTTTTCTCCATCTCAATCATTTCATCATATATTGTCATTATTGCCTTTCACTTGCACGACCGAACGATGTGAATAATAATAAGAGTGCATGTGCCTTGGACTAAGCTGGAATCTGCAAACATTTATTCAAAGGAGAAGACAAGGTAATATGGGCTCTTTGTTAGATCAACAATAATGCATATGAGAGCCACTCAACATTTTCATCATGGTCTTCTCCTTACGACCCAAAGAAAAGAAAAGAATCACACTGAAATATTTTTTTGGAGTTTTTGTTTTTCTGAAGAAAGTAAAACAAGAACGAGAAAAACTATTTACACGGGAAAGCTCCCAACAAGCAAAAGGAGAACGAGAAATCTTTTTTGGTTTTCTTTTAATACTACAACTAAATAAACTAGAAAGAAAAACTAAAAAGAAGTGAGAACTAATTTTTTTTGGATTTTCTCAAAGTTTTTCAAACACACAAGAATAAAGCGAGAAAAATAAACTAACATGGATAATACAATGAAAAAGTATGAGCACCGACAACTAGAATGAGTGTGTGAACATGAATGTAATGTCGGTGAGAAATACGTACTCCCCCAAGCTTAGGCTTTTGGCCTAAGTTGGTCTAGGGCCACGGAGGGTCCTGGGGGTTCCACTGGTTGGCGAGCTCCTATGGCTCCCACTGATAAACAAGCTCCTGATAAGGATCAGAAACTGGTGTTGGCTCACGTACTGGGGGTTGTGAAAGACCCCAAAATCTGTAGATGTCCTCGGGCATAATAGTGTACCTGCCTGAATGAATGTCGAACAAAGAAGGTGCAGGCAAGATAATAGTCTCACAAGTACCCTGACTAAATACTAGGTTATAGAGGAGCCTCTTGTCCTTATCTTTCTTAATAAAATCATGTGCTACCATACTAGCATAGTTCAAATATTTAGTGGGTAACAACATTTCTTCCTCCTCATCAAGCCTAATGGGTATCTCAAAACGTTTAGCACGGCGGGAAGCATAGATACCTCCGAAAATAGGACCCTTCATGCGGTTTGTGTTTAACCGATGAGCAACTATGGCACCCAAACGAAAAGTTCTATCAGAATATAAAGCATGGCGCAAAATAGCAAGGTCAAGGGCACTAAGGCCTCCACTCTCCCCACAACCAATCAAACATCTCCTCGCAAATAATGAATAATAGCATAAAATAGGAAAATGTAAACTAGCCACTCTCGCTTCCGACACCCCTCTTTCTTCCCCCACAGTAGTTTCAGCAATAAAGTCCTCCACGTCTGTAGGACATGGTTCACTGATGCTGCCCTCATAAGGTATTTTGCAAACATCGCAAAAATCATAAAGTGTCATTCGCTTAGGCACATCATATAAGTGAAATTCTACCATGGGAGGTGAAGGAAATATGCCCTAGAGGCAATAATAAAGTTTTTATTTTATATTTCCTTATATCATGATAAATGTTTCTTATTCATGCTAGAATTGTATTAACCGGAAACTTGATACATGTGTGGATACATAGACAAAACACCGAGTCCCTAGTAAGCGTCTACTAGACTAGCTCGTTAATCAAAGATGGTTAAGTTTCCTAACCATAGACATGTGTTGTCATTTGATGAACAGGATCACATCATTAGGAGAATGATGTGATGGACATGACCCATCCGTTAGCTTAGCATATTGATCGTTCAGTTTTATTGCTATAGCTTTCTTCATGACATATACATATTCCTTTGACTATGAGATTATGCAACTCCCGGATATCGGAGGAATACCTTGTGTGCTATTAAACGTCACAACATAACTGGGTGATTATAAAGATGCTCTACAGGTGTCTCCGAAGGTGTTTGTTGGTTGGCATAGATCGAGATTAGGATTTGTCACTCCGGGTATTGGAGAGGTATCTCTGGGCCCTCTCGGTAATGCACATCATAAGAAGCCTTGCAAGCAATGTGACTAATGAGTTAGTTGCGGGATGATGCATTACAGAACGAGTAAAGAGACTTGCTGGTAACGAGATTGAACTGGGTATGAAGATACCGACGATCGAATCTCGGGCAAGTAACATTCCGATGACAAAGGAATAACGTATATTGTCATAACGGTTCGACCGATAAAGATCTTCGTAGAATATGTGGGAGCCAATATGAGCATCCAGGTTCCGCTATTGGTTATTGACCGGAGAGGTGTCTCGGTCATGTCTACATAGTTCTCGAACCCGTAGGGTCCGCACGCTTAACGTTCGATGACGATATTATATTATATGAGTTATGTGATTTGGTGACCGAATGTTGTTCGGAGTCCCAGATAAGATCACGGACATGACGAGGAGTCTCGGAATGGTCGAGAGGTAAAGATTTATATATGGGAAGTCATATGTTGGGTTCCGGAAAAAAGTGCAGTTTTTTCGGTATTGTACCGGGAAGCTTCCAGAAGGTTCCGGAGGATTCCGGAGGGGTCCGGAAGTCCACGTGGGTCCACCATGTCCCAAGGGCTGGCATGGGCTAAGGGGAGGCGCCCTGGCCTTATTGGGGTAGGCGCACTAAGTCCTCAAAAGCCCATGTGGCTAGGGAAGGCAAAAAGGGAAGGAGTCCTAGTAGGAATAGGATTGGACTTGGAGTCCAAGTCCACGTGTATACTATTCACGGTTACTGTTCACATGGTACTATTCCTTCTACTCCAAGCCCCTACACATATATAAATAGAGGAGAGGGGGCGCCCCAAAAGGACACAACATCAATTGTTAGCCGTGTGCGGCGCCCCCCTCCACAGTTTACACCCCCGGTCATATTCTCGCGGTGCTTAGGCGAAGCCCTGCGCGGATCACATCACCATCGCCGTCACCACGCCGTCATGCTGACGGAACTCATCTACTACCTCGACACCTTGCTGGATCAAGAAGGCGAGGGACGTCATCGAGCTGAACGTGTGCAGAACTTGGAGGTGTTGTACGTTCGGTGCTTGATCGGTCGGAACGAGAAGTTCGACTACATCAACCGTGTTAACCAACGCTTCCGCTTTCGATCTACGAGGGTACGTGGACACACTCTTCCCCTCTCGTTGCTATGCATCTCCTAGATAGATCTTGTGTGAGTGTATGAATTTTTTTGAAATTGCATGCTACGTTCCCCAACAGTGGTATCAGAGCCAGGTCTATGCGTAGATGATATGCACGAGTAGAACACAAAGAGTTGTGGGCGATAATAATCATATTGCTTACCACCAACGTCTTACTTTGATTCAACGGTATTGTTGGATGAAGCGGCCCGGACCGACATTACATGACCACGTTCATGAGACTGGTTCTACCGACGTGCTTTGCACACAGGTGGCTGGCGGGTGTCTGTTTCTCCAACTTTAGTTGAATCGAGTTTGACTACGGCCGGTCCTTGTTGAAGGTTAAAAAAACACACTTGATGAAAAATTTGTGTGGTTTTGATGCGTAGATAAGAACGGGTCTTGCTAGAAGCCCGTAGCAGCCACGTAAAACTTGCAACAACAAAGTAGAGGACGTCTAACTTGTTTTTGCAGGGCATGCTGTGATGTGATATGGTCAAGACATGATGTGATATACGTTATTGTATGAGATGATCATGTTTTGTAAAAGTTATCGGCAACTGGCAGGAGCCTTATGGTTGTCACTTTATTGTATGAAATGCAATCGCCATGTAATTGCTTTACTTTATCACTATGCGGTAGCGATAGTCGTAGAAGCAATAGTTGGCGAGACAACAACGACGCTACGATGGAGATCAAGGTGTCAAGCCGGTGACGATGGAGATCATGACGGTGCTTTGGAGATGGAGATCAAAGGCACAAGATGATGATGGCCATATCATGTCACATATTTTGATTACATGTGATGTTTATCTTTTATGCATCTTATTTTGCTTAGTATGGCGGTAGCATTATAAGATGATCCCTCACTAAAATTTCAAGGTATAAGTGTTCTCCCTGAGTATGCACCGTTGTGAAAGTTCTTTGTGCTGAGACACCACGTGATGATCGGGTGTGATAGGCTCTATGTTCACATACAACGGGTGCAAGACAGTTTTGCACATGCGGAATACTCGGGTTAAACTTGACGAGCCTAGCATATGTAGATATGGCCTCGGAACACTGAGACCGAAAGGTCGAATGTGAATCATATAGTAGATATGATCAACATAGAGATGTTCACCATTGAAAACTACTCCATCTCACGTGATGATCGGACATGGTTTAGTTGATATGGATCACGTGATCATTTAGACAACTAGAGGGATGTCTATCTAAGTGGGAGTTCTTAAGTAATATGATTAATTGAACTTTAATTTATCATGAACTAAGTCCTGGTAGTATTTGCAAATTATGTTGTAGATCAATAGCTCGTGTATAGCTCCCCTATTTTATTTTTGATATGTTCCTAGAGAAAACTAAGTTGAAAGATGATAGTAGCAATGATGCGGACTGGTTCCGTGATCTGAGGATTATCATCATTGCTGCACAAAAGAATTATGTCCTTGAGGCACTGCTAGGTGACAGACCTATTGCAGGAGCAGATGCAAACGTTATGAACGTTTAGCAAGCTCGATATGATGACTACTTGATAGTTTAGTGCGCCATGATTTACGGCTTAGAACCGGGACTTCAAAAACGTTTTGAACACCACGGAGCATATGAGATGTTCCAAGAGCTGAAATCGGTATTTCAGACTCATGCCCGTGTCGAGAGGTATGAGACCTCTGACAAGTACTTTGCCTACAAGATGGAGGAGAATAGCTCAACCAGTGAGCATATGCTCAGAATGTCTGGGTACTACAATCGCTTGAATCAAGTGGGAGTTAATCTTCCAGATAAAATAGTGATTGACAGAGTTCTCTAGTCACTATCACCAAGTTACTAGAACTTCATGATGAACTATAATATGCAAGGGATGACAAAAATGATTCCCAAGCTCTTCGCGATGCTGAAATTGGCGAAGGTAGAAATCAAGAAATAGCATCAAGTGTTGATGGTTGACAAGACCACTAGTTTCAAGTAAAAGGGCGAGGGAAAGAAAGGGAACTTAAAGAAGAATGGCAAACAGGTTGTCACTCCCGTGAAGAAGCCCAAAGATGGACCTAAGCCTGAAACTGAGTGCTTCTACTACAAAGGGACTGGTCACTGGAAGCGGAACTGCCCCAAATACTTGGCGGATAAGAAGGATGGCAAAGTGAACAAAGGTATATTTGATATACATGTTATTGATGTGTATTTTACTAGTGTTCATAGTAGCCCCTGGGTATTTGATACCAGTTCAGTTGCTAAGATTAGTAACTCGAAACAGGAGTTGCAAAATGAACAGAGACTAGTTAATGACGAGGTGACGATGTGTGTTGGAAGTGATTCCAAGGTTGATAAGATCACCATCGCACACTCCCTCTACCTTCGGGATTAGTGTTGGACCTAAATAAATAAATGTTATTTGGTGTTTGCGTTGAGCATGAATATGATTGGATCATGTTTATTGCCATACGGTTATTCATTTAAGTCAGAGAATAATTGTTGTTCTGTTTACATGAATAAAACCTACTATGGTCATACACTCAATATAAATGGTTTATTAAATCTCGATCGTAGTGATACACATATTCATAATATTGATGCCAAAAGATGTAAAGTTGATAATGATAGTGCAACATATTTGTGGCACTGCCGTTTAGGTCATATTGGTGTAAAGCGCATGAAGAAACTCCATGCTGATGGACTTTTTGGAATCACTTGATTATGAATCATTTGATGCTTGCGAACCATGCCTCATGGGCAAGATGACTAAAACTCCGTTCTCCAGAACAATGGAGCGAGCTAATGACTTATTGGAAATAATACATACCGATGTATGCGATCCGATGAATGTTGAGGCTCGCAGCGGGTATCGTTATTTTCTGACCTTCACAAATGATTTGAGCAGATATGGGTATATCTACTTGATGAAACATAAGTCTGAAACATTTGAAAAGTTCAAAGAATTTTAGAGTGAAGTAGAAAATCATCGTAACAAGAAAATAAAGTTTCTACGATCTGATCGCGGAGGCGAATATTTGAGTTACGAGTTTGGCCTTCATTTAAAAACAATGTGGAATAGTTTCACAACTCACGCCACCTAGAACACCACAGCTTAATGGTGTGTCCGAATGTTGTAACCGTACTTTATTAGATATGGTGCGATCTATGATGTCTCTTACCAATTTACCACTATCGTTTTGGGGTTATGCATTAGAGACAGCTGCATTCACGTTAAACAAGGCACCATCTAAATCCGTTGAGATGACACCGTATGAACTGTGGTTTGGCAAGAAACCTAAGCTGTCATTTCTTAAAGTTTGGGGTTGCGATGCTTATGTGAAAAAGCTTCAGCCTGATAAGCTGGAACCCAAATCGGAGAAGTGCTTCTTCATAGGATACCCAAAAGAAACTGTTGGGTACACCTTCTATCACAGATTCGAAGGCAAAATTTTTGTTGCTAGGAATGGATCCTTTCTAGAGAAGGAGTTTCTCTCGAAAGAAGTGAGTGGGAGGAAAGTAGAACTTGATGAGGTAATTGTACCTTCTCTCGAATTGGAGAATAGCTCATCACAGAAAACAGTTCCCGTGATGCCTACGCCAATTAGTGAGGAAGTTAATGATTATGATCATGAAACTTCAGATCAAGTTACTACCGAACCTCGTAGGTCAACCAGAGTACGTTCCGCACCAGAGTGGTACGGTAATCCTGTTCTGGAAGTCATGTTACTAGACCGTGACGAACCTACGAACTATGAGGAAGCAATGATGAGCCCAGATTCCGCAAAATGGCTTGAGGCCATGAAATCTGAGATAGGATCCATGTATGAGAACAAAGTGTGGACTTTGGTTGACTTGCCCGATGATCGGCAAGCCATTGAGAATAAATGGATCTTCAAGAGGAAGATGGACACTAATGGTAGTGTTACTATCTACAAAGCTCGACTTGTCACAAAAGGTTTTCGACAAGTTCAAGGTGTTGACTACAATGAGATTTTCTCACTCGTAGTGATGCTTAAGTCTGTCTGAATCATGTTAGCAATTGACGCATTTTATGAAATCTAGCAAATGGATGTCAAAACTGCATCCTTTAATGGATTTCTTAAAGAGTTGTATATGATGCAACCAGAAGGTTTTGTCAATCCTAAAGGTGCTAACAAAATATGCAAGCTCCAGCGATCCATCTATGGACTGGTGCAAGCATCTCGGAGTTGGAATATACGCTTTGATGAGTTGATCAAAGCATATGGTTTTATACAGACTTATGATGAAGCCTATATTTACAAGAAAGTGAGTGGGAGCTCTGTAGCATTTCTGATATTATATGTGGATGACATATTGCTGACTGGAAATGATATAGAATTTCTGGATAGCATAAAAGGATACTTGAATAAGAGTTTTTCAAAGAAAGACCTTGGTGAAGTTGCTTTCATATTGGGCATCAAGATCTATAGAGATAGATCAAAGCGCTTGATAAGATTTTCAATGAGTACATACCTTGACATGATTTTGAAGGAATTCAAAATGGATCAGTCAAAGAAGGAGTTCTAGCCTGTATTGTAAGGTGTGAAGTTGAGTAAGACTCAAACCCGACCACGGCAGAAGATAGAGAGAGAATGAAAGTCATTCCCTATGCCTCAGCCATAGGTTCTATAAAGTATACCATGCTGTGTACCAGACCTATTGTGTACCTTGCCATGAGTTTGGCAAGGGGGTACAATAGTGATCCAGGAGTAGATCACTGGACAGCGGTCAAAATTATCCTTAGTTACCTAAGAGGACTAAGGAAATGTTTCTCGATTATGGAGGTGATAAAGAGTTTGTCATAAAGGGTTACGTCGATGCAAGCTTTAACACCGATCCAGATGACTCTAAGTCTCAATCTGGATACATATTGAAAGTGGGAGCAAATTAGCTAGAGTAGCTCCATGCAGAGCATTGTAGACATAGAAATTTGCAAAATACATACGGATCTGAATGTGGCAGACCCGTTGACTAAACTTCTCTCACAAGCAAAACATGATCACACCTTAGTACTCTTTGGGTGTTAATCACATAGCGATGTGAACTAGATTATTGAATCTAGTAAACCCTTTGGGTGTTGGTCACATGGCGATGTGAACTATGGGTGTTAATCACATAAGAATGTGAACTATTGGTGTAAATCACATGGCGATGTGAACTAGATTATTGAATCTAGTGCAAGTGGGAGACAGAAGGAAATATGCCCTAGAGGCAATAATAAAGTTGTTATTTTATATTTCCTTATATCATGATAAATGTTTATTATTCATGCTAGAATTGTAATAACCAGAAACTTCATACCTGTGTGGATACATAGACAAAACACCGAGTCCCTAGTAATCCTCTACTAGACTAGCTCGTTAATCAAAGATGGTTAAGTTTCCTAACCATAGACATGTGTTGTCATTTGATGAACGGGATCACATCATTAGGAGAATGATGTGATGGACATGACCCATCCGTTAGCTTAGCATATTGATCGTTCAGTTTTATTGCTATAGCTTTCTTCATGACATATACATATTCCTTTGACTATGAGATTATGCAACTCCCGGATACCGGAGGAATACCTTGTGTGCTATCAAACGTCACAACATAACTGGGTGATTATAAAGATGCTCTACAAGTGTCTCCGAAGGTGTTTGTTGGGTTGGCATAGATCGAGATTAGGATTTGTCACTCCGGGTATCGGAGAGGTATCTCTGGGCCCTCTCGGTAATGCACATCATAAGAAGCCTTGCAAGCAATGTGACTAATGAGTTAGTTGCGGGATGATGCATTATGGAACGAGTAAAGAGACTTGCTGGTAACGAGATTGAACTGGGTATGAAGATACCGACGATCGAATCTCGGGCAAGTAACATGCCGATGACAAAAGGAATAACGTATGTTGTCATAACGGTTCGACCGATAAAGATCTTCATAGAATATGTGGGAGCCAATATGAGCATCCAGGTTCCGCTATTGGTTATTGACCGGAGAGGTGTCTCGGTCATGTCTACATAGTTCTCGAACCCGTAGGGTCCGCACGCTTAACGTTCAATGACGATATTGTATTATATGAGTTATGTGATTTGGTGACCGAATGTTGTTCGGAGTCCCGGATGAGATCACGGACATGACGAGGAATCTCGGAATGGTCGAGAGGTAAAGATTTATATATGGGAAGTCATATTTTGGGTTCCGAAAAAAAGTGCAGTTTTTTCGGTATTGTACCGGGAAGCTTCCAGAAGTTTCCGGAGGATTCCGGAGGGGTCCGAAAGTCCACGTGGGTCCACCACGTCCCAAGGGTTGGCATGGGCTAAGGGGAGGCACCCTGGCCTTATTGGGCTAGGCGCACTAAGTCCTCAAAAGCCCATGTGGCTAGGGAAGGCAAAAAGGGAAGGAGTCCTAGTAGGAATAGGATTGGACTTGGAGTCCAAGTCCACGTGTGTACTATTCATGGTTACTGTTCACATGGTACTATTCCTTCTACTCCAAGCCCCTACACATATATAAATAGAGGAGAGGGGGTGCCCCAAAAGGACACAACATCAATTGTTAGCCATGTGCGGCGCCCCCCTCCACAGTTTACACCCCCGGTCATATTCTCGCGGTGCTTAGGCGAAGCCCTACGCGGATCACATCATCATCACCATCACCATGCCGTCGTGCTGACAGAACTCATCTACTACCTCGACACCTTGCTGGATCAAGAAGGCGAGAGACGTCATCAAGCTGAACATGTGCAGAACTCGGAGGTGCTGTACGTTCGGTGCTTGATCGGTCGGAACGAGAAGAAGTTCGACTACATCAACCGTGTTAACTAACGTTTCCGCTTTCGGTCTACGAGGGTACGTGGACACACTCTTCCCCTCTCATTGCTATGCATCTCCTAGATAGATCTTGCGTGAGCGTAGGATTTTTTTTGAAATTGCATGCTACGTTCCCCAACAGGAGGATCCTTCCTAGAATGAAAGTGAAAATTTTGCACGAAAGTATTAGTGAGTAGGAGGTATTGGTCACACTTATCGTGGAGGAAGTCGGTGATGCCGGCATTCTCCGCCAAGAAATAGAAATCATCATAAATTCCGGCCACCCTCAAGAATGTATCACTTGGCCATTCACATGGCCGAACCTCCGTGGCGCGAGGAAGATTGTACTTGGGCTTCTTCTTCTCCTCATTTTCATTTCCCTCGGAGTTGCGGTTCGAATAACCCCTCAACAACCTCCTCATCACGTCTTTCCTTTTCTCTGAAAATTTCTGAAATTTTTTGTGACTCAAAAATAAAAGCGAACCAAACTCAACAAAACTAACAGCAACTACTCCCACAAGTGTCTAGAAGCTATATCATGCAACAAAACTACTTTGAACCATAGAAATTTAACATGCAAGCTCAAGAGCATGGTCACCACAGCAGCAAAAAAATACAATAAATAAAGCACTAGAGCAAAAACTAATTGGACCATTGGAGGAGTCACATACCGAAGAACAATCCCCCAAAACAGTTTCAGAAATGGAGTTCCGAGCAAGGAGGTCGAAAATGGTAGCAAAATGAGCTAGAACACGGGTTTGAGCAATGGTGGGATTTTTTCTGGAGGAAGATGAAGTGAATGGGCGCTGGCATAAGTGAGGGGGACCCACGTGGGACCCACAAGCCCTGTAGGCGCGCCTAGGGGGTGGGCGCGCCCTGTGGGCTTGTGGCCCACTAGTGCACCCCCCTGATGTGTGTTCAGTGCCAAAAATTCTTAAATATTCTTGAAAAAATCATACTAAATTTTCAGGGCATTTGGAGAACTTTTATTTTTAGGACATTTTTTATTGCATCGATAATTCAGAAAACAGAAAAAATAATAGCATTTTTGCTTTATTTACTCTAAATAACAGAAGGTAGAGGATGGTTATAGAGAGTTGTGTTTACTAAATTCATCCATCTCATGCCCATCAAAAGGAATCCATTAACAAGGTTCATCAAGTCTTATTAACAAACTTCTTCCGAATGACATGAAACCGGAGAATTTTCGTATAGCACTAGGTTACCTCAACAGGGATATGCATGTCCCCAACAATAAAAATATCATATTTCTTTTTGACAGTGGGAAGAGGGAATTCAAAACCTCCAATAGTAATTGTTGAAATTTTCCCAATAGAATTGATACTATTCACTTGAGGTTGTTTCTTCGGAAAGTGTACCGTATGCTCATTACCATTAACATGAAAAGTGACATTGCCCTTGTTGCAATCAATAACAGCCCCTACAGTATTCAAAAAGGGTCTATCAAGGATGATCGACATACTGTCGTCCTTGGGTATATTAAGAATAACAAAGTCCCTTAAAATAGTAACATTTGCAACTACGACAGGTACATCCACACAAACACTGATGGGTATAGCGGTTGATTTATCGGCCATTTGCAAAGAGATTTCAGTTGGTGTCAACTTATTCAAATCAAGTCTACGATATAAAGAGAAAGGCATAACACTAACACCGGCTCGAAGATCACATAAAATAGTTTTAACATAATTTCTTTTAATGGAGCATTGTATAGTTGGTATTCCTGGATCCCCTAATTTCTTTGGTATTCCACCTTTAAATGTGTAATTAGCAAGCATGGTGGAAATTTCAGCTTCCGGTATCTTTCTTTTATTAGTAACAATATCTTTCATATACTTAGCATACGGAGACATTTTCAGAATATCAGTCAAACGCATATGCAAAAAGATAGGTCTAAGCATTTCAACAAAGCGCTCAAAATCCTCATCATCCCTTTTCTTGGATGGTTTAGGAGGAAAGGGCATGGGTTTCTGAACCCATGGTTCTCTTTCTTTACCATGTTTCCTAGCAACAAAGCCTCTTTTATCATATCTTTTATTCTTAGGTTGTGGGTTATCAAGATCAACAGCAGGTTCTATCTCCACATCATTATCATTACTAGGTTGAGCATCAACATGAACATCATCATTAACGTTATCACTAGGTTCATGTTCATCACCAGATTGTGCTTCAGCATCAGAAATAGAAATATCATTTGGATTCTCATGTGTGTCTACAACAGGTTCACTAGAAGCATGCAAAGTCCTGTCATCATTCTTTTTCTTTTTATTATTAGAAGGACTAGGTGCATCAGTATTAATTCTCTGAGAATCTTGCTCAATTCTCTTAGGATGGCCTTCAGGATACAAGGGTTCCTGAGTCATTTTACCACCTCTAGTCATAACTCTAACAGCATGATCATTATTCTTGTTATTCATCTCATTATGCAAATCATTTTGTGCCTTGTTCTACTTGAGTTTTAACCATGGAAGCATGTTTACTAATAAGCTTAAGCTCATTAACAGTTCTACACATATAATCACCCAAGCAATCAAGCATATAAGCATTACGTTACAATTGTCTGCTAACATATGCATTGAAGTTTTCTTGTTTAACAATAAAGTTATCAAGTTCATCCAAGCATTGACTAGCAGACTTATTATGAGGAATATCACCTTCATCAAATCTATAGAGAGAATTTACCTCTATTACCTGTGTTGGAGTATTAAGACCATGTATTTCTTCGATAGATAGTAAATTATTAACGTCTTCAGCTTTAATACCTTTCTCTTTCATAGATTTCTTTGCCTCTTGCATATCTTCAGGACTGAGAAACAGAATACCTCTCTTCTTCGGAGTTGGTTTAGGTGGTGGTTCGGGAAGAGTCCAATCATTATCATTGCTCAATATATTATTCAATAGCACTTTAGCTTGTTCAACAGTTCGTTCCCTGAAAACACAACCAGCACAACTATCTAGGTGGTCCCTAGAAGCATCGGTTAGTCCATTATAAAAGATATCAAGTATTTCATTTTTCTTGAGAGGATGATCAGGCAAAGCATTAAGTAATTGGAGAAGCCTCCCCCAAGCTTGTGGGAGACTTTCTTCTTCAATTTGCACAAAGTTAAATATTTCCTGTAAAGCAGCTTGTTTCTTATGGGCGGGAAAATATTTTTCAAAGAAGTAATATATCATATCCCGGGGACTACGCACACAACCAGGAGCAAGAGAATTAAACCATATCTTAGCATCACCCTTTAATGAGAAAGGAAACAACTTAAGGATATAGTAATAGTGAATTTTTTCCTCATGAGCAAACAGGGTGGCTATATCATTTAATTTAGTGAGATATGCCACATCGTTTCAGATTCATAAGCATGGAAAGGATCAGATTCAACCAAAGTAATTAACTCAGGATCAACAAAGAATTCATAATCCTTATCAGTAACACAGATAGGTGAAGTAGCAAACTTAGGATCATATTGCATTCTAGCATTCAGAGATTTTTCTTTCCACTTGCATAATAATTTCTTAAGATCGTCTCTATCCTTACAAGCAAGAAAGTCCCTAGCTACCTCTCCATCCACAACATAACCCTCAGGTATGATAGGCAATTCATATCTAGGAGAGCTAGGCCTAATAGGTGTTTCAAAGTGTTCAGTTTCAAAAATATCATCAGTTTCAAAAATATCATCAGTTTCAGCATTAACTCTAGCAAGTTGTTCATCAAGAAATTCACCCAGTGGCACAGTATTATCAAGAATAGTAGTAGCATCATAAGTATCATTCAGAGTAGAAGTAGTATCATCAATTACTTGCGACATATCAGAATCAATAGCAGGTGTAGGTGTCGCAAGCTTACTCAAAACAGAAGGTGAATCAAGTTCAGAGCTAGATGGCAGTTCCTTACCTCCCCTCGTCTTAGAGGAAAAAATCTTGGTTCTTGGATCTTTCAGATTCTTCATAGTGATAAATAGATATAAATCCCAAGTGACTCAGAGAATAGAGCTATGCTCCCCGGCAACGACGCCAGAAAAAGGTCTTGATAACCCACAAGTATAGGGGATCGCAACAGTTTTTGAGGGTAGAATATTCAACCCAAATTTATTGATTCGACACAAGGGTAGCCAAAGAATATTCTCGAGTATTAGCAGCTGAGTTGTCAATTAAACCACACCTAAAAGACTTAATATCTGCAGCAAAGTTTTTAGTAGCAAAGTAGTATGGAAGTAATGGTAACGGTCACAAAAGTAACAGTAGCAATTTTGTAGTGATTGTAATAGTGGCAACGACAAAGTAACTAAGCAAAGATCAATATGTGAAAAGCTCGTAGGCAATGGATCGGCAATGATAATTCTGTCGGATGGCATTCATCATGCAACAGTTATAACATAGGGTGATACAGAACTAGCTCCAATTAATCAATATAATGTAGGCATGTATTCCGTATATAGTCATACGTGCTTATGGAAAAGAACTTGCATGACATCTTTTGTCCTACCCTCCCGTGGTAGCGGGGTCCTAATGGAAACTAAGGGATATTAAGGCCTCCTTTTAATAGAGAACCAGACCAAAGCATTAGCACTTAGTGAATACATGAACTCCTCAAACTACGGTAATCACCGGAAAGAATCCCAATTATTGTCACCTTGGGGTATGCGGATCATAACACGTAATAGGTGTCTACAACTTGCAAGATAGGATCAAGAACACAAATATATTCATGAAAACATAATAGGTTCATATCTGAAATCATGGCACTCAGGCCCTAGTGACAAGCATTAAGCATAGCAAAGTCATAGCAACATCAATCTCAAAACAAAGTGGATACTAGGGATCAAACCCTAACAAAACTAACTCGATTACATGATTAATCTCATCCAACCCATCACCGTCCAGCAAGCCTATGATGGAATTACTCACTCCCGGCGGTGAGCATCATGAAATTGGTGATGGAGGAAGGTTGGTGATGATGATGGCGACGAATCCCCCTCTCCGGAGCTCCGAACGGACTCCAGAACTGCCCTCCCGATGAAGAACATGAGGTGGCGGCGGCTCTGTATCGTAAAACGTGATGAACTCTTCTCCCTGATTTTTTTCTCCCCAAATAGGGTTATATGGAGTTGGAGTTGAGGTCGGAGGGTCTCCAGGGGCCCACAAGCCTGCAGGGTGAGCCCCAGGAGGGTGGGTGCACCCCCAGGGCTTGTGGCCTCTGGGTGGCCCCCCTCTGGTTAATTCTTGCGCCAGTATTTTTTATATATTCCAAAAATATTCTTCGTAAATTTTTAGGTCAATCTGAGAACTTTTATTTCTGCACAAAAATAACACCATGGCAATTCTGCAGAAAACAACGTCAATCCGGGTTAGTTCCATTCAAATCATGCAAATTGGAGTCCAAAACAAGGGCAAAAGAGTTTGGAAAAGTAGATACGATGGAGATGTACTGATACGTCTCCAACGTATCTATAATTTTTTATTGTTCCATGCTATTATATTATCTATCTTGGATGTTTTATATGCATTTATATGCTATTTTATATGATTTTTGGGACTAACCTATTAACCTAGAGCCCAGTGCTAGTTTCTGTTTTTTCCTTGTTTTTGAGTTTTACAGAAAAGGAATACCAAACGGAGTCCAAACGAGCTGAAACTTTACGATGATTTTTTATGGACCAGAAGAAGCCCCCGAAGCACAAGAGTTGGGCCAGAAGAGTCCCGAGGCAACGACAAGGGTAGAGGGCGCGCCCCCTACCTTGTCGCTGCCTCGTGGACCCCCCTGACTTGAAACCGACGCCAAAAATTCCTATAAATCTAGAAACCCCCAGAACGAAACCTAGATCGGGAGTTCCGTCGCCGCAAGCCTCTGTAGCCATGAAAAACCAATCGGGAGCCCGTTCCGGCACCCTGCTGGCGGGGGAAACCATCACCGGTGGCCATCTTCATCATCCCAGCAGTCTCCATGACGAGGAGGGAGTAGTTCACCCTCGGGGCTGAGGGTATATACCAGTAGCTATGTGTTTGATCTCTCTCTCTCGTATTCTTGATTTGGCACGATCTTGATGCACTGCGAGCTTTGTTACTATAGTTGAATCATATGGTGTTTCTCCCCCTCTACCTTCTTATGATGAATTGAGTTTTACCTTTGAGGTTTCACTATTATCGGATTGAATACTATTATGGATTTGAGAACACTTGATGTATGTCTTGCGTGGGATACCCGTGGTGACAATGGGGTATTCTATTGATTCACTTGATGTATGTTTTGGCACTCAACTCACGGATTCCCGAGGTGACATTGGGGTAATCTATGCATAGGGGTTGATGCATGTTTTCGTCCTTGTTTCTCCGGTAGGAATCTTGGGGCACTCTTTGAGGTTCTTTATGTTGGATTGAATATTATGAATCTGAAGTTGTTTGATGCATATCGTATAATTGACCCACGGATACTTGTGGTGACATTGGAGTATCTAGGTGACATTAGGGTTGATTGATGTGTGTCTTATGGTGTTATTTTACTACGAACTCTAGGGCTATTTGTGACACTTATAGGAATAGCTCAATGGACTGGTCGGAAAGAATAACTTTGAGGTGGTTTCGTACCCTACAAGCAATTTCATCTTATGTTCTCCGTGATAGGAACTTTGGAGTAACTTTTGTCGCATGTTGAGGGATTGTTTTATGATTCATTTATGTTATCATTGTTGAGAGAACTTGCACTAGTGAAAGTATGAACTCTAGGCCTTGTTTTCAAGCATTGCAATACCGTTTTCGCTCACTTTTGTTACTAGTTACCTTGCTGTTTTTATATTTTCAGATTACAAAAACCTATATCTACCATCCATATTACACTTGTATCACCATCTCTTCGCCGAACTAGTGCACCTATACAATTTACCATTGTATTGGATGTGTTGGGGACACAAGAGACTCTTTGTTATTTGGTTGCAGGGTTGTTTGAGAGAGACCATCTTCATCCTACGCCTCCCATGGATTAATAAACCTTAGGTCATCCACTTGAGGGAAAATTGCTACTGTCCTACAAAACTCTGCGCTTGGAGGCCTAACATGAGTCTACAAGAAGAAGGTTGTGTAGTAGACATCACGTATCAAACTACTCACACATCATCAGAAGGGTAGCAAGGTTGATGTAGAAGCCCTCTGTGATCGAATCCCCCCTCTGACAGAGTACTGGAAAAGGCCCCAAGATGGGATCTCATGAGGACAGAATCTTGCACCGGCGGAAAAGTATTTTTGGTGTGCCCCTTGGTCTACGGGGAATATTTGGGTATTTATAGAAGAAAAATTAGGGTTAGAAGTGCCACATGGGGCCCAAAAGCTTGGAGGGCGCGCCTTGTGAGCTTGTGGCCACCTCGTGGCTCTTCTGGCCTCCTCCCGAAGATTCTAGGGTGTCTTGTGGTCCAAGAAAAATCCTCAAAAAGTTTCGTTCCGTTTGGACTCCGTTTGGTATTGATTAACTGTAAAGGCAAAACAAGGAAAAAAACAGCAACTGGCACTGGGCACTAGGTTAATAGGTTAGTCCCAAAAATGATATAAAATAGCATAATAATGCATATAAAACATCTAAGATTGATAATATAATAGCATGGAACAATAAAAAATTATAGATACGTTGGAGACGTATCAAGCATCCCGAAGCTTAATTCCTGCTCGTCCTCGAGTAGGTAAATGATAAAAATAGAATTTTTGATGTGGAATGCTACCTAACATGTTTATCATGTAATCTTTCTTTATGTGGCATGAATATTCAGATCTGTAAGATTTAAAACAAAAGTTTAATACTGACATAAAAACAATAATACTTGAAGCATACTAAAAAGCAATCATGATTTTTCAAAATATCATGGCTACAGAAAGTTATCCCTAAAAAATTATATAGTCTTGTTATGCTCACTCTTCTTAACACAAAGTATAAATCATGTACTACCCCAGTGTTAGCCAAGCAATAGGCTCATACTTTTTAACGTGCTTCAGCTTTTTCAACTCTCATGCAATACATGAGCGTGAGTCATGGAATTGGCTCATACTTTTTAACGCGCTTCAGCTTTTTCAACTCTCATGCAATACATGAGCGTGAGTCATGGATATAGCACTTTAGGTGGAATAGAAGGTGGTAGTAGACAAAAAAGAAGAGAGAAATTCTCACATCAACTAGGCAAATTAACTGGCTATGGAGATGCCCATCAATCGATATTAATGTGACTGAGTAGGGATTGCCATGCAACGGATGCACTAGAGCTATAAGTGTATGAAAGCTCAAAACAAAACTGAGTGGGTGTGCATCCAACTTGCTTGCTCATGAAGACCTAGGGCGTTTGAGAAAGCCCATCATTGGAATATACAAGCCAAGTTCTATAATGAAAAATTCCCACTAGTAATATATGAAAGTGACAAAATAGGAGACTCTCTATTATGAAGAACATAGTGCTACTATGAAGAACAAGTGTGGAAACAGATAGTAACATTGTCCCTACTCTCTTTTTCTCTCTTTTTTTCTTTTTTTCTTTTTTTGTTGGGCACTTTGGCCTCTTTTTTTCTCGGGCTCTTTTTGGCCTCTTTTTTTATTTATTTTTAATATTCCTCACATGGGACAATGCTCTAATAATGATCATCATCACACTTTTATTTACTTAAAACTCAAGAATTACAACTTGATACTTAGAACAAAAATATGACTCTATATGAATGCCTTCGGCGGTGTACCGGGATGTGCAATGATCTATCTTGACATGTATAAAAAATATGAACGGTGGCCAAGCCAGAAATACTATGTCAACTATATGATCATGCAAAGCAATATGACAATGATGATATGTGTCATAATAAAACAGAACAGTGGAAGTTGCATGGCAATATATCTAGGAATGGCTATGGAAATGCCATAATAGGTAGGTATGGTGGCTATTTTGAGGAAAGGTATAGGGAGGGTTTAATGCACCGACGAAAGTTGTGTGGTACTAGAGTGGCTAGCAAATGTGGAAGGGTGAGAGTGCGCATAATCCATGAACTCAACATTAGTCATAAAGAACTCACATACTTATTGCAAAAGTTTATTAGCACTCACTACTGCAGGATGCTGCTAACACGACACTACAATCAGAGACCCTTCGACGAAACTGTGTGCGATGCATTAATCGCAAACGGTGATGTAAAAAAACCGTCAAAAAAGATGCAAAACATTTGCGATGGCGGATACATCAAACATGGTTTAGATTTTAGTTGCGTGTGCGATGCGGGGCATACGGTTTAGTTCAATGAACTATTTGTGATGAGGCAGAATAACAGAAATGGGCAACCAGATGAAGGTGTGTGCGATATACGGCATACAGTTCACTCGGATAAACTATTTGTGATGAGGCGGAACAACAAAAACGGGCAGCCAGATGAAGGTGTGTGCGATATATGGCATACAGTTCACTTGGATGAACTGTTTGTGATTAGGCGGAACAAAAGAAACGGCCAGCCAGATCAAGGTGTGTGCGATAGAGGGCAAACAATTCACTCGGATGAACTGTTTGTGTTGTGCCAAGAGAACAAACATGGTTCAATTTAACAAGATGTGTGTGATACGCGGCAAATAGGCCTGTAATCAGAAATGTGTGCGAAGACTGATAATAACACAGACAATTGCTGCTAATGAGACGTGTGTGTTGTGCGATGGGATTGTATACAGAACAACAACATATATATATACACACACTTATAAGGACATGGTTGCATAACCAAATTAAACATCCAATTACATATGTGGCTACTACACACATGACATTTGCACACACCAAAGTAAACTATTACATGCATAATTACATAGGTGGCTAATACACACATGACATTTCCACACACCAAAGTAAACTATATATTACATGCATAATTAACTAGGATAAACGATCATCTGGTCATCATCTACTTCTTGTGATGCTTGTCGCTACTACTCTGCTTGCTCTACAAAAGAAATACACTTCCGTGATGATACATGTTTGTCACAGTAGGTCACGTTTTCTGCCATCCATGTACATCCATGACGATTTTATGACAGAATCAAGATAGTCATACCTGTGCTATCATAGAAGTGTTCCATGACATTACCAAAATTATCATCACGAAAGTGTCCACTTCCATGACGATAAATCACGCGTCATAGAATTGCTTTCGTCAAGGGTAACCAACACGTGGCATCCACCGTAACGGGTCACCGTTAAGCTATCAGGTTCCGGTTTGGATCCAATAACCCGTTAACAGCCCGGACCAATAGGGATTTTCCACGTGTAAAATTCTCAATGGCCAGAGGAACCACGTGTCGGCTCACCGTTGGGACAGATGTCATCCACTCATTGGACCGAAGGCGCCTATGATACGTCAACACGTGGCATGGCCCAATAGAGGCCCATTTCGGTGAAAAGGCTGGCCCGTTTGACTTGGTCAAAAGGTAGCGGGCCAGCCCACGGAAAGCCTGCTAACTGCCTGTTCGCATATAGCCCATTTACAACCTGCTAAGTCACGGCCCGTTACGGCCTATCCGAATTAGGCCCAGTAGCGTCATCTGGGCCATCCAATATGATTCCAGCCCATTGTAACTTCTGGCCCATGTATGGCCCATGACGTCTTTTGGCCCATATGAGGCCCTTTGTAACTCTTGGCCCATTAACGGCCTGTGGTGAAACTGGCCCGTAATGAACAGTGTATAACTTTATACCCATTAACGGCCCATCATTCCATTGGGCCGTTTCCAGCCCGTGTTATCTTTTGGCCTTCTCAGGGCCCATTTATTCTTGGGCTCATTTCCAGCATTCGGTTACTTACGGCCCGTTACTGGCCTTTTCTGCTTGTGGGCCAAATTCAGCCAGTGGTTACAGTCGGCCCGTTTGTGGCCCATTAATCTGTTGGGCCATTTTCATAGTGTAAGTGCATCTAGTGCCCCTTAGTGATTTTGGTGTATTGAAGACTTATAGGTTAAGGGACTAATGCGTTTGTGAGTGTACACAGGTTCTATAAGTCTATGAGGAGTTTGATATTTACGATGAAAGTCGACCCCTAAAAATCTATGTCTTCAGTTGAAGACTTTGGTTTTCTTGAAGACTTTGAAAGTGAGGAAATTGGTGTGACCTTGAAGACTTGATATTCATGCGAGGATTATGAAGCGTGAAGACTTTTGTTTTCGTAGTTTCATTTTTTTCTTCTTAAGTCATAGGAAACACCGTACTGTTAAAGGGGGTCGAGGTAAAACTAAGGAAAAGTTTCCAAGTGATGCTCATCTCAAAATCCTACACCTACCCAATCCTTTTGAGTGAAGCCATTGGAAATCTCATACAGTTCAGTCAATTTCTTCAGTGACAGAGACGAAGTTCTTCTGTTCTCCGAGGAATTTGTTCTGACTGAGGAGTTAGGAATTCGCCAGTGCGGATTGCCTACAAGTGAGGAACATGATAGCCCTGTGGAATTTGAGAGCTTAAATTTTCGACCGATGTTGTGCTACGCGCCAGCTGTCCAAATATCCTACCCACCTAACGGTCATATCATTGAAGGGCATTTATGTCTTATCATGTCGGGCTGCTCCCTAGGCTATAAATAGCCACCCCCTACAACCACTAGTTGGTTGGCTGCTCCAAGAGAAACTGACACTTGTCATCTAGAGCATCCCATCATCCGAGGACTTTGAGCGAAAATCACCAAGTGAGGAAAAACCCAAAAACCCAAACACCTACAAACCCAAAGTGATTGAGCATCACTGAAGAGATTGTTCCTGTGTGGAACCAACACTTGTAACCTTTGAGGACTATGCATCCTCTAGACGGTTAGGCATCATGGTCTAGAGCATCCAAGAGGAATTGTGGATCGCCGAGTGACCAAGTCTGTGAAGGTTTGGAAGTCACCTGTGAAGACTTACCATGAGTGATTGGGCGAGGTCTGTGTGACCTTAGCTCAAGGAGAATACGGTGAGGACTGTGTGTCCTCAGGTTTAAATACCTAGCCGCTCCAACCAGACGTACAACTGTCACAGCAGTTGGAACTGGTCTACCAAATCATTGTCTTCACCGAGCTACTGGTTCTATTTCCTCAACCCTTTCATTTCCTCATATACTTGCTGTGTACTTGATCGTTACTGTGTGAAGACTTTGACTGAAGACTTTCTCAATTTCCTCAATCCTATTTCTTCAGTCACTTAGTCTTCAGCCTGTTTATCCTGTGTATCACGCTACCTGTACTCTGTGCCTATTTCATTTCATCATGATGACTGTGCTTATGCCATGTTATGTTTGCATCTGAGTACTTATTCCGCTGCTAAGTAGTTCGTTGCTTAAGAATTTCCTCACCTTGAAATTCCTAAGTGACGAATTTGTAAAAATCACCTATTCACCCCTCCTCTAGTCGATATAACGCACTTTCAATTGGTATCAGAGCGAGGTACTCCCTTATTCTGTGTGATTTTGGTTTAACCACCTGGAGTTTTAGTTATGTCGACTGCAGGCATGATCAAGGTCTCGGCTGGGTGTCCTAGCTTCAATGGGACGGACTACCCCTACTGGAAGAACAAGATGCGCATGCATCTTGAGGCAATTGACAACGATCTCTGGTACGTTGTGGAAAATGGCGTTCCCTCCGTCACTCCTTCCGTGAACGCTGCTGATGTGAAGAGATTCAAGCAACTCGACTCTCAAGCGAAGAATATCATATGTGGCCATCTGAGCAAAGGGCAGTATGGAAGAGTGAGTGCTTTGGAGACAGCTAAGCTTATCTGGGATAGGCTGTCCAAGGTCAATGAAGGAGTCTCAACTCAACGTGACTCTCGAGTTGACGTTCTTCGCAATCTCTTCAACCGCTTCAAAAGACTCGACAATGAAAATATTCAGCAAACCTTTGATCGCCTCACTGACATTTCAAATGAGCTTCAAGCATTGGGTGCCACTGACATCACCGACCATGAGGTGGTGAAGAAATTGCTGAGGTCACTCGATTCTTCATTCGATACACTGGCACTGATGATTCAAGAACATGGAGACTACAAGTCACTTGATCCTGCTGATATCCTCGAGAGGCTGAATACTCATGAGTTCCAACTTGCTGAGAAGAGAGATCTCTACGGACCGAGCTATGGTAGATCTCGCGCACTGAAGGCCAAGGCAGTCTCTGAATCTGAAGATGAAGATTCTGGTAGCAGCCTTGGTGATCCTGAAGAACTGAGTCAGGAGCTAGCAATGCTCGTGAGGAAATTCCAGAAGTTCTCAAGGCGTGGTCGCTTTGTAAAATCTTCGAAAGGTGATGACACAAGATCAGATTCCTCATCCCGTGATTACAAGAAGAGGACTTGCCACAAATGCAAGAAACCTGGTCACTACATAACTGATTGTCCTCAGTGGGAGAAGGAATCAAAGAAGAAGAAATACAAGGATGACAGTTCTGATGACTCAAAGAAGAAGAAGAAATCTTCAAAGTCCTCATCGTCAAAATCTTCAAAGTCTTCATCTCACAAGAAGAGCAGTTCCAAGGAGGCTCGGGCATTCATTGGCAAGGAAATGGACTCTGAAGCTGAATCTGAGGAACATGAGGAAGAGGAGGCATCTGAGGAGTCAGACTCTGGTGTGGCGAGCCTAGCCCTCGCTACTGCTTACGTCAGCAAGTCCATCTTCAACACTGAGGAAAATGGCTTCCCCAACACTGCTGATGACGGCAACGATGACTATGCTCCCACCTATTGCTTCATGGCAAAAGGTGCCAAGGTACTCAAATATCCCTCCTCTGAATCAAGTAAGGATGAATCTGATGATAACCTCAAACCCAGCTATTCCAAACTTGCTAATATTGCTGTTAAACAACAAAAGGCTTTTGAAAAGGTTCAAAATATGCTAGACAAAAGTGATGACCTGTTAGGTGAGGAAATGGATCAAACTCAAACACTGACTGATAATCTTCAGCAACTACAGTCTAAGTTTGACAACCTTCAAAGTCATCATGAAACTCTCTTAGCCGATCATGAGAAGCTTTCTTATGAATTTCTTCAAAGAAAGCAAGATCTTGAGAAGCTAAGGGTGAGTCATGAAGATCTTCAGAAGGAAAATGATCCATTACTTGCTCAACAGATCAGTTTTGCTCAGGAAGAATTTGTTCCACCATGCTTGAAATGCATTGAACGTGAAACTGCTAATTCTTCACCTGAAAGTTCAAATGCTTCTATTGCTGCAAATTCTTCAACTATCTCTGTGGTCACAAATTCCTCATTTGAGGATACGACTAGTATCACTGACGAAAATGCAGTGTTGAAGGAGTTGTATGTGACAGGCATGTACAAAAGCCTCAAAGGGCATCAGACTCTTTGTGATGTGCTCAAAAAGCAGATCTTGAACAGGAACCCTAGGAAAGAGGGTATTGCCTTTGAGAGGAAACTCAATGCTGATGGAACCTACTGGAAACCTGAGCAGTATCCCAAAACCTCATGGGTTGCTGCGAAGGGACCTCCCGTAGATCCATCCACTTTATCTGGCTTTACTTGTGAATCCTCATATTCATCTGATGAGTCATTTGACTCCAACTATAAACTGTTCAAAAATCAAAATGGTGAAGTATTTGCTAGATATGTTGGAACTAACTGCAGGAATGGTCCCCCTATGAAGAAAATCTGGGTTCCCAAAAGGTGCCTTGAAAGTCTTCAGGTGAATGTCCTCATGACACCACCTACGAAGAATAGAAACCCCAGATCAAATTCTTCATATGGACCAAAGTCTTCATATGGATCCAAGTCCTCTTATGGATCAAATTCCTCACGTGGATCCAAGTCCTCATATGATCATCATCATGCTAATGCTTCTGTTTCGCAGGGAAAATCAAAGAGTTCTGATTATGTGCATTATTCTTCAAATCATTATGTTCATAAGTCCTCGAAGAATTTCTCTGCTTACTCATATGCCTATACTAATCCCTTTCCTGTGAAACGAAGCGCTTTGGCTTCAATGCCACCTTTCTCATATGGAGCTCGCAGAATGATGAACTCTTTGCCACCCCTTCAGATGTGGGTGGTGAAGAAAAAGAACTAATCTCTTATGCAGGGTCAGGTCTCCAGACGAACTTAAAACATCTGAAGAATTTGCTGGAGACCTGAAATGCTTGAAAGGACGCAAGCTAATCATGAAGAAATGATTTATTCATTTCTCATGTCCTCATACTGCTATGTCTATTGTGTTGCTTGATGAAATTCTATCTGATGAAATTGATGTCATATATCTTCACAAATTCTTCAAGAAGACCTCATATGAACTTCTTACTGACAAGAAACCCAATGTGAGTTATTTCAAAGTCTTCGGTGCTAAATGCTAGATTAGAGATCCTCATCACAATTATAAATTTGCACCGAAAGCACATGAAGGTTTTATGTTTGGTTACGGAAAGGACTCGCACACCTACAGGGTCTTCAACACCTATCACAACAAGGTTGTTGAAACTGTAGATGTGCGGTTCGATGAAACTAATGGCTCGCAAAGAGAGCACCTACCTCCTGTGCTAGATGAAATGACTCCTGAGGAATCCATCAAGCTAAAGGCTACTGAGGATGTCATACCCATTGAAGAATCTGCTGAACAAGTCATTCCTGATCGTGAAGAAAATCATGCTGGTGCATTTGAAGAAAATGGCTCTGAAGAAAATGCTGAGCCAAATCAAAGTCGTCAACCTGCTCATCCGCGCGTTGCAAATGAAGTACAGATTGAGAGAATCATCAACGGCATCAACGCACCAGGTCCTCTTACTCGCTCAAAAGCTTCACATTTGTCTAACTTTTGTGGGCATTTTGCTTTCGTCTCTATCACAGAGCCCACCAAAGTTGATGAGGCATTTCTGGAGCCTGAATGGATTCAAGCGATGCAAGAGGAATTACATCAATTCGAGCTGAACAATGTGTGGGAGCTTGTCAAGCGACCAGACCCACGCAAGCACAATATCATCGGTACCAAATGGATCTACCGCAACAAGAAAGATGAAAATGGCCTTGTGGTAAGGAATAAGGCTCGTCTTGTAGCTCAAGGCTACACACAGGTTGAAGGAATTGATTTTGATGAAACTTTTGCACCTGTTGCTAGACTTGAGGCTATTCGCATATTGCTTGCTTATGCTAACCATCATAATATCATCTTATATCAAATGGATGTGAAAAGTGCATTCCTCAATGGTAAGCTTGAGGAAGAAGTATATGTTGCTCAACCCCCATGTTTTGAAGATCCTAAGCATCCTGATCAAGTCTTCAAACTCAATAAGGCCCTCTATGGCCTCAAGCAGGCCCCTCGGGCGTGGTATGATACTTTGAAGGAATTCCTCATGAAGAAAGGCTTCAAACCCGGTTCACTTGACCCAACTCTTTTCACCAAAACATATGATGATGAATTATTCGTGTGCCAAATATATGTTGATGATATTATCTTTGGCTGTACTAACCAACATTACAGTGATGAATTTGCTTATATGATGAGTGAGGAATATCAAATGTCCATGATGGGAGAATTGAAATTCTTCTTAGGTCTTCAAATTCGTCAACAACGCAATGGCATCTTCATCTCTCAAGAGAAATACCTCAAGGACGTTCTGAGGAAATTCGGTATGCAAGAGTGCAAAGGCGTCAAAATTCCTATGCCCACAAATGGCCATCTATGCACCGATGAAAATGGTATAGACTTCGATCAAAAGGTATACCGCTCCATGATTGGCTCTTTATTGTACCTATGTGCATCTAGGCCAGATATTATGCTTAGTGTTTGCATGTGTGCCCGTTTTCAAGCTACACCGAAGGAATCAGACCATAAGGCTGTGAAACATATTCTTCAATATCTAGCTCACACTCCAACACTTGGATTATGGTATCCCAAGGGCTCGGCTTTTGATCTCATTGGATATTCTGACTCCGACTATGCTGGTGATCGAGTGGATCGCAAGTCAACATCAGGCACATGCCATTTCCTCGAAAGATCCTTAGTATGTTGGTCCTTGAAGAAGCAGAACTGCGTATCACTCTCTACTGCTGAAGCTGAGTATATTGCTGCTGGTTCTTGCTGTGCTCAATTGCTGTGGATGAAGCAAACCCTCAAGGACTACGGCATCAACATGAAGAATGTGCCACTCTTCTGTGACAATGAGAGTGCCATCAAGATTGCTCATAACCCAGTTCAGCACTCGAAGACAAAGCACATCCAGATTCGTCATCATTTTCTTCGAGATCATGTGTTGAAGGGCGACATCTCAATCGAGCACGTGAAGACTGAAGAACAGCTAGCCGATATCTTCACAAAGCCCTTGGATGAGAATAAATTTAGCAAGTTGCGGTGTGAGCTAAATATCTTAGAATCTTCGAATGTTCTTTGAAAAGGACACACATCCTAACACTTACGCAAAATTGATGACTTAGATGTGCAACACACGAAGTAACGTTTTTCTTCAATCAATGAAGACAAACCCGCTAAGTGTGAAGAAATTAATGAAGAATTTGATTCTCAGAGCCCTACGACAATTGTACGCGGTGTCTGAAATCATCATTCTTATACGGTGGGTCACGCCACCACAAAAGTTGAAAATCTTCAAAATTGAGTTTTTCTTCATTTTGCAAATTATTCAAATTTTCAAATTCTTCAACTTTGCAAAGTCTTCACTCTTTCCGACTGTGTTCTTCATTGACTATATATATATATGAGGTTTTCAGTCCTCTACAGCATTCACTTATTGCTAATTCTTCAAGTTGACCTTTACCTAAGTGAATGTGATCGGACCCGTCCCCCTCTATGCTAAACTCAACCCAGTCTGTTCACAAATTCTTCATGTGCGTTCTATTTGAAACCCGTTCAAAGTCTTCACTGTGTCCTTGACAGCTGAAGAATTTGCGAACGAAACATTAAAATATTCTTATCTAAATTTTTGGCTCTTGCCGCTCAAACCATTCCACATCCCTCGATAAGATTTATCTATTCACCCACGATCTAACACGATCTCCACTTCACAGTACGTGGGTGACACATGTCGCTAGGATGAGAAGGGTCAGGGGCACGTTCGTCCATTTTCCTCGGACGAGCGGTTTTTCACCTCGGCTATAAATACCCCTCGCCCTCCTCAGATCTCATTTACCCCGCTCGATCTCACTCCCCTCGCTCGAGCTCTCAGACCTAGCGCCGCCGCTACACTCCATCGTCGCCGGCGAGGAAGAGCTTCACTGCCTCGACCTCGTCGCCATCGTACTCACGCCGGCCGCGGAAATCTTCACTCCGCCGCCGCCGTAGCTGTTTTCCATCGCCAAGTTAGGGCGTGGAAGATCTGAACGGATGAGCTTCTCCACTGCTACTCTCAGTTCATCGTGTTCTTCGTCAAGGGTAAATAAAATCTATTTTTACTACCCTTGTTGATTCTGATGATTTCCACAAAATCTTCAAAAGGTGTTTATTCTTCAACTTTCATGTTCTTAAACACCAACTTGCTTCTATTCTTGATCTGTTTCTCTAAGCAATGTTTTTCTTCAAGATTCCTCAATTGTGTGGATTTTCAATCTATACAACTCTGGAACCTAAGTCAAAGAACGCTTAGTGAAATTCCTCAAGACACCCCTGGTCAAATTCCTCAAACTTGATACTTTTGAAAAACTTCTGAGAACGCATATGACCTCTCCAAATTCTTCGCACCTATATTCTATTCACAGGTACACATGTCCGCTGCTAAATCTCTAGGTTCTCATCAACTTAACTCATTTGCAGCGTTCCTTGAAGAAAAATTGCATACCTCGTCAGAAAATTCGATTGTTCAAAATCCTCAAGTAAAGAAGATGGCTGATGGTAAAAGACCTCAGAAGGGAGGAAAGAGGCCAGAGACACATACTGCTTTTGAGATCCCTGAAGACATCTATGATGAATATTGTACTCCTGATGAATCAACTCGTGGCAAGGAGAACAAAAATCAGTGCAAAGTGCGCATTCAGAAGATTGAGAGGAGATGGGCAAGAGAATGGAGGGAGTATCGATATGTGACTCCAAAGTACATGAAGAAATTCACTGTTAACCCTCCATGTCCAAGACCTCCATTGGCTCCAGGCCAAGAAGCTGATCCCACAAGCATCAGAAGAGGTGAGGAATTTCCCAAGGAGTGGGCTAAGCATCAAGCCAAGTTGGCCAAAATGGCTAAAGAGGCAGTGAAGAAATTCAATGAAGATTCTGTTGCTGCCGCTGCTGAGGCCTCTGCTAGCAAGCCTAAGAAGGCTATGCTGAAGAAATCAGCTGTCATGAAAAGTTTCTCAGCTGCAATGCCCTCACGGCCAAGCTCTTCAAAGCCCTCACGGCCTGATCCTCAAGCAACTTCTTCAAAAGCAGCTCCAATTCCCTTAGTTGCAAAATCCTCAGCTGCTCCTACAAAGTCCTCAGCACCTGTGCATCTTGCCATGTGCCAAAGGACTACTGGAATCTCAATTGCTTCAGGAGCCTCTGCAAGTTCGTCAGCTCCACCTCAGTCTTCAACAGCTCCGACCTTGCTGAAGAAAAAGGCCACTGCTGGACGAGGCACAAGGCCAAGTCCTCACAAGAAGCAGGTCGCCTTTCAGGTTCCGCCAAGCGAAGACGAAGCTGATGATGAAGAATTAGCTGAGATCATCAGAGATCGACAACAAAGGGCCGCTAGTGCCAAAGGCAGTGTTGTGCCCCTCATGCTGGATCCAAGGAATATCCTTGATTTCATTGATCTATGGCACAAGAACCCTAACACACCTTTGCCTGAATTAAACCTCACTCCTGGTCAAAGTCACATGTTGACGGCCTTCATTAATGAAGAAAAATGGAAATTTGAAAAGGCCAGGCAGGTGAAGAAGGCTCAGTACAAGAAGGAGCGTTTTTTGAAGAACAATGTTGTGAAAATGTCTCCTGAAGAACTTGTGACTATGCAGGCTAAGATCAAAGCACTCAGTGATGAATTTCACGCATACCGTGCAGATTGGCTAGGTGCCAAAGTCAGATTCGTCAGAATGGCAAAGGGATTCACTCCAAATGTTGCAGCTTCATCGCAACCCAAATTTCCTCAGACTGAAACATCTGCTCAGCCTACTGAAGAACATGCAAGCACAGCTGATGAAAATCAGACTGTTGAAGAAAATGAAAGCACCGGGGCTGATGAAGAAATTCCAGTCTCTGAAGAAAATGCAGGGCAACCTCCAATGTTGCGCCTGAAGAGCAAACCAGGCCAGTTGATGCATCTGCTACTGCGCCTGAGGAATCTGAACAAGCCAGGGCAACTGCATCAGTTGTGCCTGAAGAAATTCAACCAATTTCATCTGCTCCTCCTGCAAAGTCATCACAGATGAAAGATGTCCACCTTCCTTCTGCATCAGAAGCGAAGAAGACCAAAGCAACAGAGAAGGCTGCGGTGAAGAAAAGGAAAGCATCAGCATCTTCAGAGTCTTCAGCTCCCAAGAAAGTGAAGACTTTGACAAGCTCAACTGAAAACCTAATTGATGTTGTTCCAATATCAAGCATGCCATCAAAGGAGATTGTTCCCTTTGGTGAGGAATATGTTATACCTGATGACAGTGATAAAGAAAATCCTTCTGCTGCTTCATCAGAGCAGTTGGATGAAGACATTGAAGTGGATGATATTCCTTCAACTCCGCTGGTATCATCGCCCATGCCTCAGTTCACAGCTGAAGAGGCAGGCGTCGAAGAAATTGATGAAGAAGATGAGGATGTGGATATTGGGTCTACAACACCTATTCTGAATGATGATTTTTGGGAAAGTCATCACCCCAATTCACCTCTGACAACCCCGCTACATCAAGTTCCTCAGTCCCCTATGCCAACTGAAGAAATTCATACGGGCTCTGATGGACCTCAATCTTCACTTCATTCTATTCCTGAAGAAGTTCTGGCTGCTAGTGCTAAAGAAATGGAGGTCAAGGCTGCTGCTGATACAGCTACTGAAATTCCTCAGCCTGTGGCTCTAGAGGTTGTGCATCAAGAGGCTGTGAAGACTTCAATTGTAAATCTTCAGCCCAAGCCACAGAATCCTCATACCAAGAAGCAGAAGTTCAAGGCTGATGACTTCTTTACTGAGCATCAATTCTTCTCTGACTAAAATCCTTATGACTCTGCTCGACTTTGTCGCAAGCGTTTCTGGACGGCCAGTCGAATGAATTTCTATTCCTCATTGTTGTTTGATAAAGACAAGATTTTTTCGCATGAGCAAATTCCTCATGTGGATATGGAGTCTCTTCCATGCTTCACCCCTGTCCTTAGTGTTCTTCATGACACTGGGCTGCTCAACTTCTGCACCGACATCTGCGATTGGAACGAAGAACTCATTCTTCAATTCTACGCCACACTGCATATCACTGGAAATGTTGAAGATGTAAATTCATGGGTGCTAGAATGGATGACCGAAAATACTCATTTCAAAGCGTCGGCCTCTGAATTGCTTCACGCCGTCCCACTCAGTCCTCCCACTGATGGTGCTAGGCTCATCTATGAGGAACCTGAACTCTCAAATCATTTGATGCAAGTACTGATGAAGCCTTTGAAGGCTGGCCAAATTCCAAGGACCACATTCCTCATCAAGGAATTGCTTTATGTGCCAAGGACAGTTTATCGCATATTGACCAAAACCCTCAGTCCAATCAAGGGCCACAACTCTGATGACGAAGAGTTTGTTGGCATTATGAAGAATCTGCTGTTCAATATCATTCTTGGTATTCCTATCAACTACCATGATTTCTTCATGAGGACTTTGGCCAATGCTGCTCTGTCACCTTTTGAGTTGAAGCCTTATGCTCCCTGGATCATGAAGTTCATCAGATCAAGGTATTCAATTCATTATAAGGCTGACTTTCAAAATCATCTCCTTAGTCTTCATCAGAAAGTTGATCGAAATCACAAGTGGGTCAAGCGTCAGTTTGGTGCAATTCTTCAGAACATGATAGTCACTCAAAATACTGTGAAGAAGAATCACTACTACTTGCATGAAGTCTTTGACCGCACTTGGGCTATTCTGTCGAATCTTTATAGTGCTGAAGATCTCAAGGAGATGGGATTTCAACAGGACTTTGACTGGTCTCAGCCACCTTCGAAGAAATTCAAGAAGGTCAAAGTTCCTCAACTTGTTGCCAGTTCATATTCTTCATCGCACGAGACGGATGAAGCTGAAGACTTGAACGACACCACGGCAGGCCCTACTCCAACAGACGACCCCAAAATGCTGGTGCTCCTCCATCGACATCATGATGATATTCTTCAGGGGCGTTAGTCCTCATTTTTTGTCCCTTTTGGTCATTCGATGACAAAGGGGGAGAAATTTGAGTTAGTCTTCAAGCGGGTCTATATATATGGGCGTTTTTTTGTTAAGTTACAACTCTTTCTCTTCTGAAGTGTTTGCTCTGATGAGTTGTAAACTTAAGTCCTATGGTGCTCTGACTCTTTTGAACTGCTGTTCTGCATGCTTATTCCTCAAGTACCTTAATGCACGCATGCTGAATTTGTCAGACACCATATTTCATCATGCATTTCAAATTCTTCATATCATATGTTAAATGCGTGTATGAATTACAAGATATAGGGGGAGATCTCCATGATATTACTCCACAATGTGCATTTGCTATTCAAAGCAAATTCCTCAAATATGCACATCTTCAGGGGGAGTTCTTCTATATCTTGCAATCAAATTCCTCAATATCAGTATTTACACTTCATATGTTTATCCCCGTTGAAAACTTAACCTATATTGTCATCAATCACCAAAAAGGGGGAGATTGTAAGTGCATCTAGTGTCCCTTAGTGATTTTGGTGTATTGAAGACTTATAGGTTAAGGGACTAATGCGTTTGTGAGTGTACACAGGTTCTATAAGTCTATGAGGAGTTTGATATTTACGATGAAAGTCGACCCCTAAAAATCTATGTCTTCAGTTGAAGACTTTGGTTTTCTTGAAGACTTTGAAAGTGAGGAAATTGGTGTGACCTTGAAGACTTGATATTCATGTGAGGATTATGAAGCGTGAAGACTTTTGTTTTCGTAGTTTCATTTTCTTCTTCTTGAGTCATAGGAAACACCGTACTGTTAAAGGGGGTCGAGGTAAAACTAAGGAAAAGTTTCCAAGTGATGCTCATCTCAAAATCCTACACCTACCCAATCCTTTCGAGTGAAGCCATTGGAAATCTCATACAGTTCAGTCAATTTCTTCAGTGACAGAGACGAAGTTCTTCTATTCTCTGAGGAATTTGTTCTGACTGAGGAGTTAGGAATTCGCCAGTGCGGATTGCCTACAAGTGAGGAACATGATAGCCCTGAGGAATTTGAGAGCTCAAATTTCCGACTGTTGCTGTGCTACGCGCCAGCTGTCCAAATATCCTACCCACCTAACGGTCATATCATTGAAGGGCATTTATGTATTATCATGTCGGGCTGCTCCCTAGGCTATAAATAGCCGCCCCCTATAACCACTAGTTGGTTGGCTGCTCCGAGAGAAACTGACACTTGTCATCTAGAGCATCCCATCCTCCGAGGACTTTGAGCAAAAATCATCAAGTGAGGAAAAACCCAAAAACCCAGACACCTACAAACCCAAAGTGATTGAGCATCACTGAAGAGATTGTTCCTGTGTGGAACCGATGCTTGTTACCTTTGAGGACTGTGCATCCTCCAGATGGTTAGGCGTCATGGTCTAGAGCATCCAAGAGGAATTGTGGATCGCCGAGTGACCAAGTTTGTGAAGGTTTGGAAGTCACCTGTGAAGACTTACCACGAGTGATTGGGCGAGGTCTGTGTGACCTTAGCTCAAGGAGAATACGGTGAGGACTGTGTGTCCTCAGGTTTAAATACCTAGCCGCTCCAACCAGACGTACAACTGTCACAGCAGTCGGAACTAGTCTACCAAATCATTGTCTTCACCGAGCTACTGGTTCTATTTCCTCAACCCTTTCATTTCCTCGCATACTTGCTGTGTACCTGATCATTACTATGTGAAGATTTTTATTGAAGACTTTCTCAATTTCCTCAATCCTATTTCTTCAGTCACTTAGTCTTCAGCCTGTTTATCCTGTGTATCACGCTACCTGTACTCTGTGCCTATTTCATTTCATCATGATGACTGTGCTTATGCCATGTTATGTTTGCATCTGAGTACTTATTCCACTGCTAAGTAGTTCATTGCTTAGGAATTTCCTCAGCTTGAAATTCCTCAGTGACGAATTTGTAAAAATCGCTTATTCACTCCCCCTCTAGTCGATATAACGCACTTTCACATAGCGTCATCAAATACGGCCGATTAACGATGGCCCGTTATGGTCGGCCCATGAACGGACGATTCCAACTCTAGCCCATTTACGGCCCATAATGCGGTCCGTTATTGGCCCATGTTTGGCCAATCGATCATACGACCCGTAGAAGGCCCATTGATGCTATGTCCCGTAGAAGGCCCATTGTTTCTACGACCCGTAGGAGGCCCATGGTCACTACAGTAAATATGTAGCCCATGGTTATTGTGGCCTAGTTTTAAAAAATAGGTTATTGCTGCCACTAGCAAACCACGGAAAAAGAACTGCACTGACTACAAGCAAACAAATAAACAAGACAACAAGGAAATAAATAAGCAAGCAACTTACGCTAGGCTATCACGGCTATTACACATATTACATCCACTAGGCATCAAGGTTCGCCACCAGTGCAAATATAGGGAACAAAGCAGCATATCACATACACTGGTTGTCAAAGTTGGTGACCAGTGCAAATAAACTCCGCAGCAAAACAAGTCCAGAACTGAAACCACTTCAGAAGAGCTCAAGAAACAATATCCTGGGTACCCATAATGCTGGCAAGACGCTTAGCAAGCTTATTAACTTTCTCTTGTTTGGCGCTTAAATCCTCCAGTGCTTGCTGTTGCACCAGAAAGTATGCATCTGAATTCTGCAGGGACTTCCTCAGTCCTTCAGCTTCCTGTCGCAGAACATCTGATCGATGTCTTTCAACTTGAAGTTGAGACTCAAGAAGCCGAACTGATTCAAGCAGGGAGTTCAAAAAGCTGGTGCCAGCAGTAGTGGCCAGTAACTCGAACACTACATCAAGACAGGACTTTGGGGTTGTCTCAGTGTCTTCAATATAGTTTTTATCAGCTTTCTTGGAGACCAACAGGGATGTCTCACTATCTTGAACCTTATCTACATTACTTCCTTTACCATTGCATAACGGGGTACTCTTCTCCAATATTTTATTCGCATTCTAAAAGAGAAACAAACAAACACATCACAGGTTTACCATGTTGTATATGAAACTCATTTTGGTAAACAAGTTCAGTAGTAAGGTGGACAGGATAACAGCATGAAACAAACATATATCTATGTAGTATGGTCACTGTATGGTCTATATCATTCTAGTTTATGTTGCCAAATCAAGATAGAGACAGTTGAAATCATATCTATTTAAGACAAAGCAGCATAGACAGAATATAAGTGTGGGAAACTACACAGCAATAACAACACTTGTAATGTGCATGGCATGAGAACATAACTGTTTATTCAATTGAAACTGAAATCAACATAGAGCAAGTTACAACAGCAAACACATTAAAGAAACAGGTTTAAAACATACCTGTTGCGCCATTGGAGTTTCAATTGCATCCTTCAAATTTGAAATTAGTTGGTATGAGTAAATACAGTGATGCAAGAGCAAAGGAGTATGAACCATAGCTACGGAACCTGACCTGAGAACAATTCTTCTTCTGCTTTAAGCGTTGACTTGGGGTTCGGAGTGGTGGTCCTCGTGCTTTGGGCACTGGAGTTGCCTTACTAACTGCTCGTGTTTGGGTGCTCTGTGGTGGAGATGGTGATGTGTCAACTGGAACTGGGTTACTATCTGCTGGGGTTGGGGTTAGAAGGGGTGTAGCTGGTTCTCTGTCCAACTGGGTAGGGGTACAATCTGCGTGAGTCAGGGTTATGTGTGGTGGGGCTGGTTCTTGGGCAAGTACAACTATGGTTCTATCTGCATCGACAGGTAGCACGATCTTTTCTGAAGACCGTGTTTTTACTCCCACAGATACTGCCATCACCCCCTACCCCCTCCAATTCAAATGGCTGATAAACAAGAAAAGTAATTGAATGTACAGACATTGTAAGATAGACAGGTGCAATGGATAGTAGGGAAGAAAACAGGGCATGAAATAATTCACATTTATGTTGTCTAACCAAACAGAATAGCATGACATAATTTCACATATATGATGGCTAATTAAACAGGATAGCATGACACAATTTCACATGTACGATGACTAACTAAACAGGATAGAATGACATACTTCAAAATATGATGACTATGTAAACAGGATGACATGATATAACTATACGATGTGTCTATTAAAGTGGTTGGCATGCCATAATTCACAAACATGTCATCGATGGAAACATGATGGCATGATATAATTCACGGATAGAATGACATAATTCAAAATATGATGACTATGTAAACAGGATGAGATGATATAACAATATTATGTCTTTAGAAAATGGGTTGGCATGCCATAATTCAGATACATGTTGTCTATGTAAACATCATGGCATGATATAATTCAAATATATGATTTATATACTAAGCAAGTGAGCAGAGGGTAATCGCATATATGATGTGTCAACTAAGGAGATGGCATTCAATATTGTGTATATGATGTAAAAACTAAGCATTGCAAGACAACATATGCATGATATGAGTAATATAACCCTGCCAAGTTTGAGCATACACCTCAGGGGGATAATAGGACTGGTCATCTGCCTCTGAATCCTCCTCTGAGGAGCTATCTGTAACCAGCAAGATATCTGCTTCAGCAGGTAGCATTGTCTGCTCTAAAGACCATGTTTTCACTCCAGATTTCTCCATCACCAATTCAAATGGCTGATGCACAGGAAGAGCAGTTGAATATACAAACATTATCGACAAATGCAATGAGTAATACAAAAAAAGACGGCATGATATAATTCACATATATGACGCTTGGCTAAACAGCATGCCATTGCATAATTCACATACATAATGCCTTGCAACAAGATAGCATTGCATAATTCACATATATAATGTCTTGCAACAAGATGGCATTGCAAAATTCACATACATGGTAATTAGACACTAAACAGGTGGCATTCACACAAAGCATGTCTAAACTAAGCAAATGACATGCCAATGCAAGACACCATATGCACGATATGAGCAATATAACCCTACCAAGTTAAAGCATGCACCTCGGGGAGGAAATAGGACTGGTCATCTATCTCTGAATCCTCCTCTGAGGAGCTATCCGTAACCAGCAAGACATGTGCTTCGTTAGATAGCATTGTCTGCTCTGAAGACCTTGTTTCCACTCCAGATTTTTCCATGACCGTGTCGAATGGCTGATGCATAGGAAGAGTAATTGAATGTACTAAAATTGTTGACAAATTTAATACATAATAAAAAATGATGGCATGATATAATTCACATATAAGATGACTGGCTAACCAAGGTGGCATTGCAAAATTCACATATATGATGCCTGGCTAAACAAGATGGCATTGCATGATTCACATATACGATAAAGAAACTAAACAGATGGCATTCACACAAAGCATGTCTAAACTAAGCAGATGACATATTTGATGTATAAAGTAAGCAATGCAAGGCACCATATGCATGATATTACCAACATTAGCATGCCAAGTTAGAGCGAAGACCTCAGGGGGTAAATAGGAGTGGTCTTCTCCTTCTGAATCCCCCTCAGAACAGTTATCTTCCGCTTGATTACAATCCAAAATAGGTGGAGGGGGGCTGCCTTTGCGCCCACCATGGAGCAACGTCTGCATGAAATTTTATTGCCACGCAAGGCTCGTCTCTTTTGCTCTACATGTTCAGTTCCATTGTGTACAATAACTGACATGCATAGGAATATAACATAGTGAGATTATGTAAGGAGTGCATGCACAAATCCACAGTGATGGTAGCAAACTGTGGATAGACCCAAAACCAATGATAGCAGGCAGATAATAGCTTTAGTTAAAAAATACAGATAATGGCTCCTTTAATGTTTGTTTCCACCCAACATGAAACTCATAGTAGACATCCAAGATTAACCAGATAGTAGACAGATAGTAGACAGATAGTATTGATTGCTGCCCCAATATGTACCCCACAACCATTTAAAAACTCAAGTTTGAGCATTAGTTTAGACCTGACTCGGAGTCTAATAGGTGAACAGGATGATAAAGTTGCATGTCATCATATTAAGCGATGCATAACATAAGCAGACACGAAAGAGTGCGACCTTTCTTGCGGACCCGTGTAGTCCTCAAGGTTATCTGCTCAGTTGATGATGGTAATGCAGTTGTCGTGGCTGCCGGCGGCGGGGAAGAAGATCTGAGGCGGCGAAAGACAGTCTGGAGGGCGGATCCCTGCTGTGGTGAACCCTTCCGTCGTTGGAGCAGCTGAGCTGGGGTGGAACACAGCGCAGCAGGAGCGGGACAAACCACACAAGGTTTTCTTTGACACATATCTGTAACAGAAGTAATTGTGTAAGGGCTTGTTTGAATTTGAGGATTTTAACAATGCAGGTATAGGAAATACACAGGAATAGGATAGGAATGCACGTGCAAAACAGAGAATCTAAGAACAAAGGATTTCTGCCAATCTGGGTGTTTGGTTCACAAGAATTGGAAGATCACATGATGCAAAGAAGCATGGTGAGATTAAGTCAAACCACAAGAAAATGTACGGTTATAATGCTATTATGCTACTATCTCTTAGTCTTGTGCTTCATGAATAGAAATTTGAAAAGGAGGACAAGTGGATATTAAAATTCCTATGGTTTTTCTTTCAAGGAGACACTAAAGGAACAAATCCTATAGTTTTCCTTTGCTCCATTCCTTTGAACCAAAAGCATGAATAGTAGTACCATAGGAAACTTTCCAATTCCTATGTTTTTCCTTCACTTTTCCTTTCAAGCACTGGCGATTCTAGTAGGCAGGCTTGAGCAGGGAAAAGCCTACACTCAAAAAATGTTTTTGTGCTACTTCTACTACTTTGGACCCAGGCCACTGCCCTACTAGCTCAACTCCCAGGCCCATCTACAAATGCACAGCTCAAACGCGTAGAGATAAATAATGATGGCGTTCAAGAGAGTCCATCACGGATAGCTAAGTTGCCTGGTACCTCACTGCTTGTCATATAGTAGGAGAAACTAATCGTATTTCATGTTACTACATGTGCTCAGTGGACAATATATATAACATGTAGAGTAAAAAAGCGATGCAACAAGTGTACAACCTCTTTGACGAAGCCATGTCGATCTCAGCGTGATTGGGTTGGTCGGTGAGGATGCTCCGGCTGATTTGGCTATCGGAGGAGGGGAAGAAGATCTTAGGCGTCTGGGGATGGAGCCCGGGGTACTGCTCTGCTGTGATGGAGGGTTTCGTCGTTGGAGCAGCTCCGGTGAGTTGTACGACGGCGAGGCTGAAGCAGGACAAGAGAGACAACGTTAACCTGAGTGGAATTCTAATAGCATCTCCAATAGATGATGTAAAATACATAACCACAAAGTGCTAGATGTAAAATACATCAGCCGCTCATCTCTGAACTTAACTATCAAAACTGAATTTAACTGTTGAAACCGAATTTAACTGTCGAAACTGAATTTTGCTGTCGAAACTGAATTTTACTGTCGAAACTGAACGCACTAGTAGCAGAAAAGCAGTAGCAGCAGCAGCCGTGCCCGGAGCAGTAGCGTGTGCGAGAGCCGGAGTAGCTGGTCGTGTAGCAGCATCTCGAGTAGCAGCTGCAGGGGCTCGAGCTAGAGTAGGATCTGCTGCTGATGCAGCAGCACGCGCAAGAGTAGAGCAGCAGCGCAAGCAAGAGCAAGAGCGAGAGCAGCAGCGCAAGCAAGAGCAAGAGCGAGAGCAGCAGTGTGAGCAAGAGCAAGAGCAGACCAGGCAGGGGACCAAGAGCAAGAGCAGAGCAGCAGCGCGAGCGAGAGCCAAAGCAGCAGTAGCTCCTACTGATGTGGACGTCGCCGCCGAGGGAGCGACGCCTTGGAGGAAGTGGCCGGCGACGCCGCCGTGGATGGAGCCGTGCCATGTCGGCTCGGGACCGAGCGCCTGCAGCACCATGAGATCGAATCAAGAAGAAAATGTGGCAATTAGTGTAGAACCTCTTTGGTGGCGCCGATTAGGCCTCAGCTTCATCCGAGGAATAGGTGATGATGCTGCTCTTCCAATGGTGCGGGTGAAGACGGCGGTGTGGGAATGGAGGTGGCGCAAAAAACGAGGGGAACATCAGGGCAGCTCCTTGTAGGTGGAGTACGGGGTGGTTGAACCGGCGGGACGACGAGATCGACGATAAATCCTCATCCGGTGCGGTAGATGAGGGAGATCGAGGTGTTGTTGTGGACGACGTCATCGGGGAAGAGGCTCCGGCTGGGTGGCGGACGGAGGAGGGTGTGGGGCTTCGCGGGTTTCCGCGGCCTCGATGTACGAATGGGTGGGCGGATGGGATGGGAGGGGGGAACCATGGCTTAGGGACGCGCTTGTCCAAAATGTGGGGTAAGTTATGAAAGTACCCCCACCGATTTGAGCTAGGCGGTTCTTTCGGTTCAGGGGTATCACGGGCATTTCGTGTGTCGGGATTTCACAGGAGCTGGGAGTTTTCACGCGCGTTGTAATTTTGGGATAGCAAGGCGCGGGTTGAGATGGAGGGAGTTTTCGGAGCACAACGAGACAAAGATATATCTTAAATATTTCGGGGTAACAAGGCGCGGGTTGAAGAGGCGGGAGTTTCGCAGCACGATAGATAGAGATGCTAGCTTGAAATTTCGGCATAACAAGGCGCGGCTTGAAATTTCGGGAGAACAAGCTTAACGTGTACAAAAAAAAGACAATTCACACCTCATCACTAGAGAGAGCCATGTCCCATTTTACTATATTACTAGAAATGCATTCAAATACAACAACAACAAAACTAAAAAAATCGGGACAACAAACATAACGTGTACAGTACCAAATCAATTTGCACTTCCCTCAACAATAAAAAAACAATTCGTGTTGTCTAGCATATGGACTAAATTTGAGTACATTTTCCCTGTTTGAATGGGATTGTACTCAGGTTAGTGATACAACCATCTAAATATTATCTTCACAACACATGACATGAATATAGGAGTAGTAAATTCCTATATAAATACGAACTACATGTACATACGATCTCAAATTCAAATATATGTATCCATTTTATGTTGAATTCAAATCATAGTACATGTATGCTCTAGCTAGATGTTCAGAATCTAAACCATGTATGATACTACGTACAATGTGTTTAACATGCACAACACACACACAAACACCATTTAGACTAGTAAGGTACACGTGCATTGCACGCATGAGATTTGGCAACCAAATTATGAATAAATACCACATTATAGCATGTAAGCTTTGAGTCATATATGCATGATGTAGATGTTCGTTTAATTCTTATAACTCATCTCATTCAAAATCATTTAGTTTTTATAAAAAAACTAATCTATTTTAAGATTCATGGAATTGTGCGTTGTAAAGCATAAAGTAAAAACAAATAATGGAAATTCATGTAGAAAAAAATTTGGGCAATTATGATACGGAAGATTCTAGAACAAAGGAGAAGTGCTTGTGTTTTGAGGTTTGTGCATTATGCTTAAGTTCAACCATGGAGTCTTCTAGATTGTACATGTGGCAAAATCTGCTGGAATGTAGATGATATCCAACGGCCAGTAGTGCTCGGATTTGCCATCTCTGCACCGTCGGATTGGCTTCATCCAACGACCATCTTTCAAAGTTATTCACACACTATATAGGGGTATAGATATAGATATGTGATGCGAAAGCCACCCATCATCTCCAATTAGAATAGTGTGTCCATGCATGGATGTAATGTGGCTAAACGATGTTTGCCATCGGTATCTCAAATTCAAATCAGTCTGACCTTGTTCAATGTGTATACAGTATAGCATGCTCGTTTCCAAACCACACCGCGCATATCTCAGTTATATTCATGCATGCATGGGTTTCAAACATCATGATCTCTTATTCAAATATTTGAATTCAACTTTACATTTATTATGACCTCACCTAGTCTTTTACACCCACACAGTCGTCTTCTCTTTATAATTGTACCACTAACTTTCTCTCGTGCATGCATGCACACACACTACCACTCGGCATTATCCATCGCACACATGCAATCTTTTTCTTCAGGTCGGTCTCCCATGCGTGCACACACACACACCTCCCCTTCTTCATCATTTCGGGCATTCTTTATCTCTCACGTGCATGCGCAACGATCGATGTTCCTCTATGTGTGTGTATATATAGCTAGGTCTTTCCCAGTTTTCCACACAAACCGATCGATCTATATATCTAGTCAGGTCTCACCCTCTTTCCCACGTACACATCGATCAATCTATACCTCTCTATATAGGATTACGTAGCTAATACACCCACATTAATTATATATCCAACGTCCCCCTCTCATCATCCATGCCCTCTGCTTCATCTCTCAGACGCGCGCACAATGGTGAAGACAGGGGGCAGCAAGGGCCCTGGCCCGCCCTAACATCACTGTATATTGAGGCTAATATGAATGTGATCAGTGGATCAATTGCTGGTAAAATGGTTTAAGTTGATGAATTGGCCCTCCTCGTAAAGGATTAGCAATGCTTGGCCCCCTAGCTCATTTATTTTTCATGGCTCCACCACTGCGCCAACCGCGCACGTTCTCACCCCCTCTCTTTAAATATCGATCTCGCACTTGTGCACCCCTTCATAGTCTCCCTCCACTTGGCCCCTCACACCATCTTCCAGCCCCCCACCAGATTCTGCCACATGTACAATCTAGAAGACTCCATGGTTGAACTTAAGCATAATGCACAAACCTCAAAACACAAGTGCTTCTCCTTTGTTCTAGAATCTTCTGTATCATAACTGCCCAAACTTTTTTTCTAGTTGAATTGCCATTATTTGTTTTTACTTTATGCTTTACAACACACAATTCCATGAATCATAAAATAGATTAACTTTTTTATAAAAACTAATTGATTTTGAATGAGATGAACTTTAAGAATTAAACGAACGTCTACATCATGCATATATGACTCAAAGCTTACATGCTATAGTGTGGTATTTATTCATAATTTGGTTGCCAAATCTGATGAGTGCAATGCACGTGTACCTTACTAGTACTTCCAGTATGTGCAAAACACGTAAATTAGAATTCCAATGGCACGCTACACAGTGTCTCTCCCTTTTTCAGTTCATGAAGCCACGTGGCACATGTGGAGGCGTTGTCGCGACCTCCTTGTGTGGATTGATCACAGTGACGTGCTGCTGGTTCCAGAAGAATGTACTCGTCCTCTCTCACGCACACTGGCAGTACATGCACGAAGCGAAGATGTGCACGCACACACTCATTCCCTCACACGCACACGCGGGTATAGGGGTGGACTAACGAGCAGCTCGGCTCGTTAAGCTCGTGCTCGTTAAGGCTCGGCTCATTAAGCTTGTTAAGATTAACGAGCAGAAAACCCGGCTCGGCTCGGCTCGTTAAGCTCGTGAGCACTCGTGAGCGCTCGTTTAGAGCTTATAATGTGTTATGATATATAGGATGAATGTGTAGGTGTGGTTTTCAAGATGAAATATGGTGACTACAAAAAGAAATGCACTAGTTTGTTGCCTCATATGTCGGTTAGATTTAATTGATGGGCTGAGGTGCTACAAAAAGTTTGTCACGTAAGATAAAAATATATGTTATGTTGTTACTAACGAGCTTAACGAGCTACTCGTGAAACTCATTAGCTCGTTCGTTAAGCTCGTTAAGCTTAACGAGCTAAAATCAATGATTGGCTCTGTTCATTAAGAAGTGAGCTCCGAGCTTAACCAGCCGAACTATCGAGCGCTCATTAAGCTCGCGAGGTACGAGCTTTTGGTCCAACCCAACGCGGGTACACGGTGGGACGCATTTTTGTACGAAGATCCACCCCATGTGATAATTTGACGCGTGTAAAGTCCTTCACTTCATTGATGGTCAATTAATACAGTGCATGCAAATTGAGTGGACGTGAGGGAGGAATTAGTTGAGAAAGACATTACTCTTCCACTGCGTGCATGCGAGTAGTTAAATCATGGGTTGCTACTTCCATTGGTCTCCTTCGTATTTTGTGCCTATTTTTGACCATATTTTTAAGTAACATAATATTTATGCATGTCATAAAAAGTAATATCATCGAACGCATTTGAACATACTCATATGGTAAAAAACCGGCACAAAAAAAGGGGCCAATAAACCAGGACGCAGGCAGCATGATCGATTTTTGCTTGGGCTACTGTTGGTGGCCTTTGTATTTAAATATGGACGGAGTGGAGTAGTACTATCTTTATCTTAGCCACATAGGGCTCTCCCAGCGCCTAGGCTCGCCTCCCCGCCTCACCCACCGGATCCCGCCATGGAGGATCCCACCATGGATAATCCCTTAGATCCCAGGATCCCGCGGGCTGCCCTTTCGCTGCGGCCCGTAGCACTGCCACCTTTGAGCGAAACCCACATGTGTTTTAGAGGGGATCCATTGCTCTGGAATCACAGATCGGTGGCGCCGGAGGACATGCCAGGGCTGCGTTTCAGGTGGTGGGCAGCAAGGGCAAATCGGATCGAGGAAGCGTCGCATTGGTTGGAGAGAAGTTCGAAGGAGCTGCGCCTGGCGCAGCACAAGGCGGAGGCACAAGTCGATCTCAGGGCAGAGATGCTGAGGGATGTCAGCATCTGGCAGCGTCGCGTTGATTTCGAGCTAGGGCTAATGGCAGAGATCATATTCACGGAGTCAACTGCGGAGGAAAGAACGCGCATACCTGCGGAATGGCATGAGCAGCCGGTGCAACTGTTCAAATGGGCGGTAGGAGAAGCCAAATCACGGGACCAGCTATGGCGGCGTCGCTGGGCATGCATCATAGGCGAGGTGAGCTGCCCTCCTTCCCCGCCAGCGATGCAGTGACCTACTCGGTTGCTGCTGCAGTGAACTTGCGGCGCCATGGTGGTTTGCAACCATGACAATCACTCCATCTATATGTATTGTATTCCTGTGAAAATACTTGGTCGTTTGGAAAAAGATGGTAATTGATTTATCACTAGTTTTTGAATGCTTGGTCGTGACAATCACCTGAAGCCACAACCAGAAGTTTCCATCGCGTAATACTTACGGTCGGTCGCACTAATAGACAGTCGGTCAGACCCGCGACACGCATCGGCTTGGTCTGACATGTATGACCAGTTACATCACTGACTTGTGCGACCGCATTTGAGCAGTAGTACTTGAAATTTGTGTTCCAGGAAACTCATCGGGAGCCGTTTCGGGCCTCGAAACCAAAACCATCAATTAATCTGTCGCTTGTTCCCATCACATTCCAAAGTGTATAGTATAATTAAGTGCAAACCTACTCACACCTAGTACATATCAAACCTGAACGTGTTCCCACTATGCAAGTTTTAGTACTAGCGCTAGTACTAGGTTATAAAAAGGGGAACTAGTACCTAGCCGAAAATCACTCTACCTCTTCCTCATCATAAGTCTTTCTTGTTCGTCCTTCCTTGCCATGGCCGGTGTGCAGAGATCTAGGTCGAGAACTACTCGTAACAAGGGAGCAGCAACCAAGGCCGCGGAAAAAAAAGAGAGGGCTCGCCGCCTGGCAGAGACCTCGAAAGATCTCTCACGGGCAGGCGAGGGCTCCCAGGAGCGCCCTAGCCGCGGAGGCGAGGGATCCCAGGAGCGCCCTAGCCACGGAGGCGAGGGCTCCCAGGAGCGCCCTAGCCATGGAGGTGAACATGTCGAGCTGGCGGCACTGGAGTCGTTATCCCTCGACAACATGCCCGATCAGCTCAATAAGCAGGAGGAGTTCATCGATGGCTTGGTGGAGCTGCTGAAGGAGAGCCTCGACGACATGCCCACTGAGCTCAATGAGCAGGGGGAGTTGACCGCCGGCTTGGTGATGTTACTGAAGAAGAGCATTGCCTCGGATAAGAAGGCAACCGGCGAAATCCTGCAACTTCAGGAGGACAAGGCGAAGCTCCGCCACGAGCTCGACCTGCTGAAGGAGGAGAACGCCGGCTGGAAGAAGTTGCATGAGAAGAGTAGTTCCTCGATGAAGATGCTGCAGGCCCTCATCATGGAACAAAAGGAGGAGTTGGCGAAGCTCCGCATCGAGCACCCGGCTGCTGTCAAGGTACGTAATGCGGCCGTGGAACAGATGATGAAGGCTCGCGTCGAGAAATCCCGTGTCATGGATAGAATGAATAAGATGGCGGTGGAGATGCGCATGGAGATGGAGGTCGTGGAGGCGATGAAGAAGCAATTATGACTCCGCCGCCAGCAACCCATCATGTAGTAGAGAGCAGCGCCCCAGACTTGTGTGTGTGTCTTCCTTCTTTTTTGGGGGGAATAATCTTCCTTCTTCTTTTGCTCCTGTGTTTCTTCTTTTGCTTCGGGTGTTTCGCTGCACGTGTCATGTTCTCTGCGAGGCATGAATAGAACAATTCTAACGATGAGCGGCGCCGTGGGATCGATGACTAGCAAATTAGATCATTTTTTATCGCCATATCGCACTAGGCTGCCGTGTTTCGTGCGCCTCCGTCGTACTAGTACTCCAGTGGAAAACTTGAGTATACCGCACGGTTCTTTTCTCCTCCTCAGGTCGTTGGCAACATTTATACGAGCAGTCAAATCACAAGGCCCCGCCTTCCAGCAGTAATGAGCCGTCAAATCACAAAGGCCCTCGCCCCTCGTGAAACCGACCAAGCGAGACTGCGCCGCCCTCTAGCCTTTTAAATGTATACTTTTGTACAGTAGTAGTATCGATGGATTGCGCCATGCAGCAAAACTAACAAGATGAAATTAAAGAAAAAATGTGGTATATATAGAGAGCGCTCGTCGCCAAATTATGCATATAGTACTATTAAAAAAGCTAGTACGTGCTTAGATGGGTTGCTAAATTCTATTAAAGAAATTAGCATACCTATTTAATTCTTGGGTTTTTATTGTTTATGCCACTAGTTGTGTCTCACTAAGTTTTACCATTAGAAGTTACAGCTACTCAAAAATGCCATCGATCCGTGAGATGCTTGCTCAAAATGCAATTAGATATCTCAAAAATGCCATCGTTCCGTTAGATGTTTGCTCAAAAATGCCATTAGACATTGTTATTTTCACGTCAAACCTGTTGACCATGTTATATGACAAAAATAAGCCTAGACCCACATGTCGATTATCTCTATCTCACAATGACAAGTGTGGCCCTGCTTGTCAGGAGTAACCGAGCAAATAATTTTACAGGAAAATAAGAACGCTGTTGGGATCAAGTAGGCCCCACACTTTATTGTACTGTAGTGAGATAGAGGGAGAGCTGGCATGTTGGTCCATAGATATTTATGTCATTATAACATGGCAAAAGTGATTTGAGTCACACTAATGGTGTCCAGCACAACACACCCCTCAAATAAAACTAAGCACCCTAAAATTCTTTGACAACTAAACTGCTGGCTATATGATATTGGCCATATATATTGTACATATATAATGTGAAGAAACGAGTGGTAGTACTACCAACAACAAGATGAACTATAAGAAATACTAGTATGTACGTACTGAAGAGTTAAAGTAACAAGAAGGAACATAACATAGTTCTGCTGGGGGCTCAGCACAACACACCCCTCAAATAAAACTAAGCACCCTGAAATTAAACTAAGCAACTAATCCGGTAGACACTGCATTACAACCACCATGAGCAACGACACTGCCACCTTACTCGGACTCCTCGTCCACGTGCTCAACTTCGTCCTTGTCCCTCTTCCTCTTGGCCGATACTTCTTTGCTTGAACCGCACACTTGGCTCTTGCTCTTCATCCAACCCTTGTAGATATTGAAACAAAGGTAGGCATCCATTGCAGCGTAATGGATGTGGTCTCTATCTAGTACATTCCACTACCATGCAAGATGAAACTTGGTGGAGGTTTCGTCAGTTTACTGTACGAAGGATCAACCATGGCTGCTGCCAGGGTCAGCATTGAAGGCTGACGGGAGGACACCAGCACATTCCTCTGGAGGTCGAAGGGCTGACCTACAACGAGGCCTATCCGACCCAGGACTTCTTCGTCGTTCGTAAAGTCTAAAGAAACGAATTTGACTTTGCCGCCCGCGAGGAAGTTCTTAAAATCCTTACACTCAACGTCGGCATGGCATATGTGGTAGACCAAGCACAAGTTATGCATGCAAACCTGGATCACGGCGGGCTTCTTCTTCTCTTCCTCCTTTAGATTCTTCTCTTTTCCCAGGACTGTGGTGTACTCAACATCTAGCCCAGTGACCCACTCATCACCCTTTGACTTTTCGAACATGCGTCTGAAGCGAGCAAGGCATCCTTTCACTGTCGCGGAAGAACGGGTGTAGATGATGTCGAACTCATTGCCGGTGATGGCTCTAACCTTGTACTCACCACCGATCATGGACATTTGGGACGCCATGGATTTGGGAGGAGGGTTAGGATTAGTGGAACTGCTGTAATGTGAAAGGACGGGACGACTAGGAGCGAACTGCCGTAATGTTAAAGGATGGTCGGGGACGAGTAGGAGCGAACTGCTAGCGGTTTTTCGATTGTAAAAATGCTGAGTGGGGTGTGCGAACGGCAGAGTAGTGGCTTGCCCGATGGATAAATGGATTCATGCACAGTACTATGGGGGCCCAATTAGATGTCATGTCTACTAGACGCCCAATTAAATGGCTTCATGCATCTGCATGTTCGCACGTCAAGCGTCGGGAAAATTACAGGTGATACGAAGCTTTCTATGCTCCCATGATACGGGCTTCCGAGAGCCCTTGGATCTGCGATCGAATGGTTGCATGGCCTGATTCTAGACCTATGGGTGAATATCCTATCCTGGAGGGTTATTCTACAAATTTTTAGCAACTTAGCATGCGACCGTTCGATCTCAGATCCAAGGGCTGTCAGCAGCCCGTATCATGGTCGCGCCTACCATGACCGTCGCCTCGCTCGCGCGGTCGCGCCCTTGGAGATTTCAGATGGCTATAAATGAGCATTTTTTTGCCTACTTCGCATGCATGAAACTACTTCCTCCGTCCAGGTGCGTTAGGCTATCTGATGTTGGCATGTCATACATAGTCATCACTTAGTCACTCATACAACAAGGTTAGCTGTAAGGTTGGCTATAAGAGTAATTTTCTTTTTACTTCTCTCTATCTCTTTGTTCGTACTCCCTCCGTTTTAGTTTACAAGTCCTGCACGTATACCTAGGTTGTCAATTTTATCACCGTAATATAAACTATATAACACAAAAATTATACCTTTTGAAAATAGAACATCTGAAGTTTATAATGTATGTTTTTTGTAATATATGACTTCTACTACCTCCTTTCCGGTTTATAGGGCTCAATTTAAAAATCTCACCAACCAAGGTAGATGGTGAGTGGTGAAACAATTTTTGTAGTTTGCAAAACCACTCAATTAATGCGCTTGTTTTCTTCAAATAATTGTGTTTACCAATGCATTAATTGCAATGCATGCATGCATAAAGTACATGCATTGCTCAATTTTCTCTTAATACTTGCATGCAATGATTTATTGCACCTTGAAATCTGAACATGTGATGGGAAACAACCAAATTGAGACTTATAAAATGGGAAAACTAAAATTTTGAGATAAGCCCTATAAATCGGAAAGGAGGGAGTATTAGGTTGGTCAAATTGACGACCTAGGGGTACGCGCGCACCTTGTAAATTGAGAGAGAGGGAGTAGTATTTATTGCATTTGCCAAAAGGAGTAAGGAGTACAATACTTGGCACCTGTATACCATGGAAGTGGTCAGGAAACGGGAGACTCACGCCGGTCGTAGCGCCGCAGTTAAAATGATAATGGCAAGTCAAATCACAGGGCCCCACCTGTCCAGCAGTAACTCACCGTCAAATCACACAGCCCTACGTTTGTAGCAGCCTACTCCCTCATCTTCTCGCCTCTCTGTCGAACCGACTAGGCAGAACTGCCCTGCCTACCACGTGGGAAAAGCCCCGCCCTCGACTTTTAAATATAATTTTGTATCCATGGATTGCGCCATGGAGCAAATCCTCAAGAAAACGGTGATACACATGTATACAGCACGCCCGTCGCGTTCGCGTCGAACCCCAGACGGTCGGTCGGTCTGGCACGCCGCTCTCCGAAAGGAACGCGCGTCATATTGCGTTTGCACACACATGTGGGACCGTAATTGAGAACCGACCATAGGCATACTCCCCGGCCCCGCAAGTCAGCTGAGTTAATAGAAGAGAGAGAGAGACGAGCGATAGTACTGGAGCAGTGTTGTACAGACGTCGGTGCCTTGACGATCCCTGCATGACACGAAAGATCAGTTCATCCATGCATGTGACCAGACTCCAGCAGACGGCTGGATTGGCTATCGTCTACATATCAGGCAGGTTGTGTTGTACAGGGCTGTAGTTCTGATGAGAAATCTGAAAAAAGGTTTCTTGTCATCTCGCAATATTAGGTGTCATGTGCTTCGGATCACTGCGAGGGTTAAACAGCGACAACTGAGTTCCTCCAAGGCGCTGGTCATTGGGGGCACATGCACGAAGACTACTCGGCTGCCATATAGGTCAAGCCGGCTATGTTAATTAGGACATCTATCGATGGACCCCTTTTCTACGAGTTTATCTTTAATTTGAGCTTTGATCCTCATCTAGTTTGTCCGTCGGGATTCATGTTGTCTCCTTGGGGCAGTGAGGTTATGGTTTCTTGTCATGTGGCATTTTTTCATGTTATATGTTAATCCGGTGCTTCAGATCAAAATGACGACAACTGCGCCTCCGGGGCACGTGCATGAAGACTTCTCGACAGTCATTGACGAGGTCAAGCCGGCTCCGGTAGATAAAAGAAAACTACTCCACTATATATGCAGGAGCCTCCGCGCTTGCTTGTTAGTGTTGCTCTCTTCACACTGTCTCGTCCTCTCTAGATCTAAACACGACAGCGGTGGCCACACTCTCTCTCTCTCTGCTCACCGCTGGTCACAGATCCAGACGGATCCTCTCCGCCGGGGAAGGTGAGAAGGTGCAATGTTCACGCGGTTGTCCTCGGTGACGGCTCTTACCCACTGCAAGCGCGTCCCGATCAGCGTGCCTTGTCGTTCTCTCCCACACAGCGCCGGCTAGGGAGGGCCTCCGACCCTTTCTTCCTCGCTGTCGTAGTGTGGGCAGATCCGGCCTCCCACCACCCACCTAGCGACATCCTGGCGACCCTCAGGTATAACTTCCTTCGAAACTGGCCTTGCTCTACTTCCCCAGCTCCTGATGTCGCTGCATTTGTATCTTTTACTATTTCTCAGGCCCCCTCATAGATAGGATCGATCGGCTGTTCGAAAGCCACCTAAATTTTTACTGTTAAGAGGTAAAACTAGTTCATGCAGTTGAATCTAGTACTACTTGGTTCAAACATGGAAGAAAGGGGGTGGGGGTGGGGGAAGATTTGTTACCTGAATTTAGGACTTGGTCGAAAGAGGAAATAATGGGGGCGAAAAGTAGCAGAGACTGGCTATCCAACTGGTCTCTTGGTCTAATAGGGAAATAAAGGGAAACGCAGTACAAACTCAATATAAACCGATCTATTGGTTGAAAAAGGAAAGAAAGTGGGGACTGGGGGACAAGTCAACAGAGTATGTCCAGCACTAGATTTGCTAGCCTCACATAGTATAAGGTGGCTATACCGAACAAAAATGGTACCAACCCAGATATCCTGTTCTGATGTTTGTTGCCCCGAGCCCCTCTTATGTAATGCCACTGGTAAAATGTAGCAGTCGCACTGTTAAAAGTAAGGACACGTTAAACCAATGTTGTTTTCAATGTAATGCCTCCAGTAATATGAATCAATGGCACTGTTTTTCATGTCATGCTAAATTTCCCATTAAGATAAGTTGTTTCTTTTCATTAGAAATGCAACTGTCCTGGTCTGCCTACTCTCCCTTGCCCAAATACCAACCCTTTAGCAGTTGTTAATGTAATGTTGCTGGTAAAATGAAGCAATGGCACCATTAAAGTAATGTCGTATTTAACGGTTGTCATAGTTAATCCTAATGCCCACACTAATATCTAGCAATGCTGCTGCTTTAGAAATTGCTACTGTCCTTGTAGGATCACCATTAAGATAAGGAACATGCTTCTTTTCATTTAATGTATGTTTCATCACTTGTTAGTCACCCTCCTTTTCACCTTTTTGTGCAAACAGAGATATACATTTCACGCTTGATCTTAGTTGAACTGCACAAATGATATCCAAATTATAGTTGAACATTCCACGAGCTTCACGACCAACCTTGATGTTGCTCAATTTTATTGCAACTAATGAAGAAGAAGCTGCTAGCTCATGGGACATTGCTTCATTTTAGGTGAACTGCACAAAAAGGTCCCATGAATTGAATCATCCATGTTGGTGACTGGTGTCATCCCTTCTACGATGGCGTTGACTGCAGATATGGTTCCCATCATGAGGTATGTTCCTTTTTGGTCCGACCGTTTGCCAAAGATCCTGCATGTTGAGTCTGCTCTTGTGCTACTGTTTTGGCACTGCCATGATAAAGCAGTAATGTTATTATTTTGCACCTTAATCTAGTGGCACTATTAATTTGAGGCAATGTTTTGGCACCGCTAGTGCCACTGATTTTTTTTATATATCGAAAGAGGGGGTTTCCTCTGATTTCATTAAAGAAACCCAACCATAAAGAACCATTATCCGACAACATCTCAGTGTAAATGGGCAGTTATGCAACTACTACTAGAATGGACTGAGTACTAGCAGGAGACAAGTTCGCCACATAAGCTAGGCAGGTAGGGGGATGCAGCACCAGCTCGACCAAGTTTGGATTACAACCCAAATGCTACCACAGAAACATCAGGGGGGAAGATAGGGACTGAAAGAGCTAGCTTCAGCATCCCAGTCTAAGCACCCTCGGCCTCCATCCTTGCGACGCACGGTACACCTCGCTTGCCACCTGCTCGACCCTAGTGCCACTGATAAAATGAAGTAATAATACATTTAAAATAGAGCGAGTGTCCACTCTATCATTTCATTTCCAATGTAGATAAAGAAAGTGCTTCTCTTTGTTAGTATATGTTTCATCAACTAGTCCCATTGTTAATGTTTAAGAGTTTCTGCAAACTGGGGTGCTTAATTTTAGTTGATCTGCACAAAAATAGAGATTGGAATGTCTCAAGGCCCCTCCTTGTACTACCGTTGTACACTGATGTTCATCACTAGCAGAAGGTGTATCGGGGAGAATTGGGTCGATTTCCAGTATGAGGCCTACCGTATGAGGCGTCGCAGGGCCCATCTCGCCCTCGCAGCATGGCATACTATGATACTATCGCAATATTTTCTTCTATTTATTAGTGTATGTTTCATCAACTAGTGCCACTATAATGTAATCATGCTTTTTCATTATCTGTGTAAACAGGGTTATTCAGCTGCATTTTGGTGGAACTGCACAAATGTACGGATGGAACCGGCATATATGCAGAGTGCGAGGTGTGCCAAGTAAAAATTACCGACACCAACCATGCTCCATCTAAGCATTGGCATCCATCACCACCAGTGGGATGTGTGGCGCTCTTTGTGGATGGATCTTTCTCGGCAGCAAATCCTCTAACCAAATACTAGTAGCTTATATTGGCACTTTTCTAGGGAGTACTCTTTTCTGAAAGAAGCACCAATCTATTTTTCTTTATTTGTACACAGTGTCACAACTTTGTTTTTGGTCTAGAGCTATTTTAGGGTGATTGGCGTAGTACTCAGAGACTGATTGTAAGCATGATTTTCATTAGCAGTCACACTGATTATAAGCATGAGCAGATGGAAGATTAGGTTAGTGTGAAGCTTACCTTAAACCCTACAGCCACCGTTGAAATGAGGCGAGCGTTGAGGGAACCGTGGAGAACAGCGGGGAAGCGACGTCGCGCCATCCGGCCTCCTCTTGCGGTGGGAGAACGAATACTCCTGTGGCTCCAGCTGTCTCTGCACCCTCATGAACGGCACACCGTACTCGATCGATTCATTATCCTCTGGATGCTCGACCTTCGACCTATACGCCCACCACCTCCGCCTGACTTTCGCCTCGAGGGGGTGGTTTTGCAATGAAAAAGAGGGAGAGGCGAGACGGTGGTCTTGCAATGGATAAGAAGGAGAGGCGAGACGGTGGTTTTGCAACGGAGAAGATGGAGAGGAGAGGGGGTGGTTTTGCAATGGAGAAGAGGGAGAGGCGAGACGGTGGTTTTGGAATGGAGATGATGGAGAGGAGAGGAGGTGGTTTTGCAATTGAGAAGGCTAGTTGTAATGGGTAGTATCATATACTAGTATCATGCATACGATATTAGTCTATGATACTACTTCCATAATGCATAGTATCATAAGTCAGTATCTTAGGTTGCCTTATTAATTGCCATGCATGACACAAACTAGTATAACATTTAATATGATACGGTATCATAATATGATACCACATCCTCTCTTTTCTCATTTAATTATGTGCCACATCATCCAAAAAGTCTAGTTGGCATGCATGATACCGCTTATAACACTCCCATTATGACCAGCCGAAGAGGGAGAGAAGCGTGCGGCAGCGATTTACGATTGGACGAGAGGGCCGGCGCGCTGTGACTGGATCAAAATCAAAATCAATTTACCCTTCAATTAAGAAAGCGACCCCACATTAACTAGTCTCCCTTTTATTCTGGGTCATAATTGACCATAATTTTCACAAATAAAATATATGTTATACGTTGCAAAAATAATATAATTTGAAAGTACATTCAGGTACGAACCAAATGATACAATTTTTGGTGACATGCATTCATATTTTGCTTGTCAAATACAGTACGTGGTCAAACTTTGACCCAAAATACGCAAAACAAAAAAGGGTCTGTCTAGGACACATCTAGATGTGACATAGTTATGTCACATCTAAACTGATGTCCACTCTGTTTGTGGTCTATTTTTTTTGTCCTGGTTTTTTTTGTTTCTTGTTGCTGCATTATATATTTGTGGGAGCTTAGATGTGACATCCTTAAAAAACATCTAGATGTGAATTAGACAAACTGAACAAAAAAAATACTTCCAAGACCAGCGCCGCTCCTCTCCTCTTAAACCACCGCCGCTCCTCTCTTGTTCCAATCTAAATCCAGCGCCGCTCCTCTCCTCTTCCATTTCAAAACCACCGCCCCTCCTATCATGTTCCAATCCAAAACCAGCGCCGCTCCTCTCCCGTTCTAATCCAAAACCAGCGCCGCTCCTCTCCTCTTCCATTCAAAAACCACCACCGGCGAGTGAAGGTGTTGTGGAGAAGTAGATCGATAGAGGAGTACAACCTATACGCGAGGATCGTAGACGGCAACCCTGTGAAGCTAGCTAGGATGTTGGAGATACAGTCTTGGTTTGACAACAAGGACCAACTAGCGGCGACGGCGACATCCATGGCCAAATATCTGCAACAGAGCGAAAAGGCAGCGATACTCCCGAAGGGAGTCGTGCGGGAGTACATAGAGCTGCTCCTCTGGGCCATGGAGCAAACAGATTCACCGAATCTGATCATGAGGCAGCGGTGGTGGGAGTATCGATCCAAGATGGAGCATCCACAAGAGATTGAAGGATCGAGCATCTACAGCGTGCCGTTTGTGAGGGTGCCGTGCCAGAGCGAGCCGGTGGAGTCTTCGTCGACCGAACCCAACTGCAAGAGGAGAAAAGCAGTTGGCCCGACGATGCTTCCCCGCCATCCTCTCCCTCATCGTTCACACCATCTCACGAGGCGGCTGTCTGCTGCCGAGGAATAGGAGGGGACTGCCCCCCCCCCCAACCCAATAGTCGGGCAGGTTGTGAATTGTCAGGAGGAGCTTAGGGTTGTCAGTATTTACAGGTTGTGAATTGTGTTTTGTGTTGTGTATTTTGAGAGTACTTTCAGATATGAATGTCTTTTGAATTTCAAATTTGCAGTATTGAGCATATGAAGTATTTTATGAATTCTAGAGATCTATTTTTAGCACTTAAAAAAATGTAGTTTCATATAAAAGTGCAGACAATGTGATTCTCAGAGAAGAAACTGCAAGTTTCAGTTTCAGATAAGAAACAGCAAGTTTCAGAGGCAGAGCATTTATATTAACAGGCCCTTTTTAAATAGGGATAACATCATGTTGGAAGTTTTATTCATGGTCAAAAATGGAACTACTAGCCAGTTAACATCATGCTGATCAACATTCATGCATAGCACATCTTCATATGATGCACAGTAAAAAAGATATGCTATTTTCAAAATGCCCACACAATTTTGAGTGTGTGAAAAACAGAGAAAACAAGGGACGAAGTTTTGGCAAGTGTTGGACGTGGTGTGCGTAGATGACAATGGGGACCCACATGTCAATAATGGCAGAGGCAAAAAAATTAGAGATATTTTCACTGCATCAGGTGGAATCGAACCCGGGCGGAACAGCGGTCGGGTAGTGTCACTTGGCCACTGGGCTAGTTCAGTAGTTTCGGTAGAAATAAGGCACAACATCTACCATTACTATAGCATGCCTTCCCCGGCTCTGGTGGTTCGTTCTCGTCCTCCGCCTTTGTGCGCTCGCCGCGGCGCCGCTGTCTGCCGTTGTGAATATGCTGAACAAACGAGAGGAATCTGGAGAGGACTGTACGTGGAGAGGCGGACAGTCGGGACCCACCAGGTCTATGGCCGTACGCAAGCAAGTGCCTCATTGAAAAAATACTTCCTCCTAATGCTATACTAACGTTGGGGCCCACGGGTTTGTCAACTTAGTTACATTTTGTTTTGTGGTGCTTCAACGTAGTTACTAAAGGAGATAAATTTACAACGAAGCCGGGGAGCTGGCAGGTATCATTTATTATCAGTGGGCTAGCAAGTATCAGCTAGGTTGTAGGCTGCCCCGTCTGAGCTTTCTTTTTTAACATGCGCAGCTCACGACATGCCGGTTTGTATTTTCTTGAGGGCCGTCATGTATCGACCGGCCTATGGACCTCCCATCCTAGGTTTTATTTTTCCTGAAACATCCGCAGCCCAACTTATGTATTTTTTTGAAAAAAACGTAGAGGTCTGTTCTATTTTTCTATATAAGAATAGGAACGCCAGGTCCAACTTATGTTTCCCTTCTAACTATATTATACATATTTATATTATTTTATATGTTATTATATATTATTGTTATTGTCATCATATATTTAACAGATACTTACATATATAAGAAAACAATATCCCACGTCTTATTAACTTATAAAAATAATTTTTTAACAATAAAATCCTGGATTTGTGTACATTAAGGCAACGAAAATCCTGGTGATTGTGTACAAAAGCTTAGTAAGATTTAAGGACTAATGTAATAATAAAGCACTTATTATTTAAATATATTTATAACAAAATGCTCAGCCCCTGTTTATTTTTTGATAACATTGCTGCGCCCAACTCAACATTATAATTAGAACCAGCCCAGCAAAATCGTGTATTTCGAGAAAGTGCAAATGGGCTGTAATTTTTTAGAAAAAAAATAAATGGGCCGCATGGACGCTACATTATTTGTTCAACCAGCCAGCAAATTTGTGTATTTCGAGAAAGTGAAAATGGGCTGTAGTTTTAAAAAAATGGGCCGCATGGACGCTACATTATTTGTTCACCCAGCCCAGCAAATGGACTGTAATTCTCAAAAAAAAGATTAAATGGACTGTAAATTCTGAAAAAATGGGTTGAATATGTGCCACATTTTTGGAGGCTAAAATGTGGGCCAATAGGTCGAAGCCAACGCAAGTCGTTGTCAACTTAGTTAACAAATGATTCTGACATCGATAGCCATTGGATTTACATCCAACGACCGGCATCCATCTACAATCTCTCGTCTTCTTCCTCCAGCGCCGTTGGGACCACCTGCTCCCGCCTCCTGCTGCTAGCAGCTCTGCTTAGCACGCTTCGCTGTGAAGCGCTACCCCACCGCCGGCCAAGCCATCCCTCCACCCCTCCACACCTCCTATTCTAATCCACCGACTGTCGAACCACGCCGCACCAGAACCAGTTAACCCTCGTACACCTCTCCGTCTGCGACTCCACTCCCGCGTCTTCCCATCTCCGGCTCATTGCTGTCCGGGGCCTCGCCGTTGTCCACCACCTTGGATGCGCTCGGCGCGGCGTGGTGAACACACACAAAAATGAATACTCCCCCTGCTATCTAGGACCCACCATAGTTGGAGGCTGACTTGTGGGCCTACTAAGTTGACGCGGATGGAGGGCTTTGTCAACTTAGTCAATATGAACGATTCTAGCTCCAGTGAATGTACGATGTCCATCCAACGACTGTAGTGCTTCTTCAACCTCTGGTCTTCTTGCTCCAGCCGCCCAAACCAGCGCCGGTCATGCCGCCTGCTCCTGCCTCCCGTGGCCAACTCTACTGCCGCGCAGGCCTGACCGCCTCACCCTACTCCAACCTCTGGCCAGGCCATCCCTCTACTCACCCACAACCCCTGTTATTCTGCGGCGACAGCAGCCTCGCACCACAGCCGAACCAGTCAACCCTTGTACTCCTCTCCGCGTGGGCATCCACTGCCGTGTCTTCCCCGGCTCTGCGTCATCCCCTTCCTAGGCCTCGTTGTCGTCCACCGCCTTGGTGCTCTCAGCACGGCGTGGTCAATGTGGTCAAGGAATGACTTTCATCAGGAGAGTACTGTACGTGGAGAGGCTGACAGCTGGGTCCACGGCTGCAGCAAGGAAGTGCCTCCTTATTACGTGCAAAATAATGATTCCTCCACCTGACAGCAGGGACCCACCAGACGGGCCACCATATTTCATGAAAAAAATGTTTCCCCCCTGACTGCTGGGACCCACCAGCTACATCTTCACACGCAAGGAAGTGCGTCCATATTACAGGCAAAAAATATGATTCTCCCCCTGACAGCTGGGACCCACCAGCTATATCTTCGCATGCAAGGAAGTGCCTTCTTACCTCCCTGACAGCTGGAACCCACCCCGTTGAACCGTAGGTAGGGTTGTCTGTCTGGTCGCGAACGTGTACGTACATATTGGTCGATCAGTCTGTCTGCAGGCTGCAGCGATGAACCGTGGCCGAGTAAGGAAGGGCACGTGTCGTAGTAGAGGCGCAGACATAGCATGTCACGCAGTCCCGTCTATATCGTGTACACGTACGTACAGCCAGGGTGCAAGAAAGTAAATACGGCCACGTACATACATACAGGCGGGGTCTTGAATGACTACTCGCGCATACGTACGGCCAGGGCTCGTGTACATGGAGAGGCAGCGGAGAGCAGCAATGGCGTCCTTTTCATCGGCAGCCAACCGGCTGGGTCGGAATGGAGAAACTGCATCGTGTTCATCGGGAGGCAACGAAATGCGTCCTATTCATCGGGAGCCAACTGGCTTGGACGGAACTACCGAAACGAGGCCTGGCGTATCGCAGAATGGAGGAAATGGCCTTCTGTTCGGCCGCCTACGGTCGAAACTGGATCCTATTCACCGGGAGGGGTCTGGCGTACCGCAAAACGGAGGAAACGGACTTCTCTTCGACCTTCTACGGTCGAAACAGGGTCCTGTTGATCGGGAGGGGTGTGGCGTACCGCAAAACGGCGGAAACAGACTTCTCTTCGATCTCCTACGGTCGAAACGGGAGTCTTGTTCATCGGGAGGGGTGTGGCATACCGCAAAATGGGACTCCACGGGCTACTGTTCATCCACCATCTACTGCCTCGCTCCAGCCTCCATGGGCTACTGTTCATCCATCGTCGACCTCCTCCAGCCTCCACCTACGACTATTCATCCACGGTATCTCCCTCCTGCCTCCACCAGCTACTGTTCATCCAGCCTCCACCGGCTACTGTTCAACCAGCCCTCTCCACGGGGTCCTGTTCAATCAGCCCTCCACAAGCTACTGTTCATCCAGCCCTCCACCGGCTACTGTTCAACCAGCCCTCCACGGGGTCCTGTTCATCCACCCCCAACCGGCTTGATCGGGGTCCTATTCATCCAGCGACAACGGCCTCTAGCTACTACCACGGGGTCCTGTTCATCCAACCCCCACCGGGAACTGTTCATCCAACCCCCAACAACGCTCACTGTTCATCAAGAGGCAGCAGGTTCGATCGGCTTCAGTTAGCAGCAGTAGCGAAGGAATCGCTCGATCGGGTTCAGTTAATAGCCAGATCGATCGATCGCTCGGGTTCAGTAATGCGTAGCCTGCAGTGCAATCGCTCGGGTTTAGTAGGCGAACACCTCGCTCGGGTTTAGTTAGAGCCCAACGCCTCGCACCAACGCGCGTACGTGTACGAGAGAAATGCGCAATCCCTCCGTGCATCGCTCGGCCCCGACCACCCACCGTAACCCCGGAACTCCCTGATATTTTCCTCGCCCTCGCTTCTACCATGGTTTTTTCCGTCATGGACGGCCCAAAGAATGTCATGCAGCTGCGTCTCCGGCCCGCCCAGGACGAAAAGCCCATTTTCTGTCATGATTTTTTGTCATAGAAGTAGGAGCCCACCACATCTATGATGATACCAGGTTTTGTCACAATTATCGTCATAGAAGTGTCATAAGCATGATAGAAAAAAAATTCGTTCGGCCCAAAATCTCACAGATGTGTCTTTTTTTTGTAGTGTTGTGGCTCGATCCGGCCTCGTCGTTTTTAGGAACGAGTCACTTCCTCATGTCAACGATCTGCCTGTGCATCTCGTAGCATGTGTATACGCTCTTGGCCGCGAACCTGAGGTGAGGTTCATCCAATTGTCGCATCCAGGCCCCGTGCCAGGATACGGGACTTGTTCTGTTGGCATCCTGCTTCAACTTTTCGTAGTAGGGGTCGATGATGGCTGAGGCGAGTTCAACCAGGGAGTCCTTCATGCTGCCCCAGACCCTGTAGTGGTCACGTATTTCGACAAGGTTCTTGTAGGCCAAGCCCGTAACCATGAGCGCTTTTACATCATTGGAGGTTTCCACCGTAGCGAACTTGTAGTCGGTGCTGTTGACAAACCTGGCGAAACCGCCGCAAGGCTCTGTGGCCATGCAGTAGTGGTAGATGAGGACATGATGGCGCACACACAACTGGGCGACAGCAACCTTCTGATCTTTGCCAGGATGACCGCTGGTGTACTGGAGGTCGATGCCGACCACCTTGTACTTGTCTCGAGCAAGCAACTGCTCCACGGTGTTGATGTAGTCCTCCACCATGGCCGGTTCGATGGTGTACACCACCGAGAGATTTGTCTCCCTTGTGTGGGTCTCCACTTTATGCTCGCCGAACTCCATTGGAGCGCCGCTAGATATCCTCTCTGTATGTGTCGTCGTGGGTGTGCTTGTTGTGTTGTGGGGCGAGATCGAAAGGTTGAAGAGACTAAGGTTATAATGGCTGCGGGAATTAATGGGGAAGCCGAACGGCCTAGAATATCCGCACGCTCGGATGGTAGTTCTAATTTGCAGCGCGTAACTCCGTCGTGTTTAACTGCATCGTGACGACGCACGTGGCGCAACCGCATGCATATGGGGCCCCCAACGTGATCGTGCGCAGACCCCAACCGCTGGCAGAGCGCACATGCAGGGACGTGAGCAGAGCGCTCTGCGGTCGCCTCAACGGCGAGCAACCATATATATGCATATAGCAGTTGAACACGCAAGGAAAAGTTGTCCACAAGCCGAGCGCATGGAGGTACGTGAGCAGAGCACGCCGACGGTCATGAGCAGAGTGCGCCATGGCGCCTAATGGTGAGCAGAGCACGCCGAGGGACATGAGCAGAGGCCAGCACAGTGATACATGGCAAATAAGACGAACTGTGCGAGCGATGGCAAAGACATCAAGCACAAATCAGATTAGAGTTGCATGTGCGATACGTGGCATACAGTTGATCCATCTGGCTGTTTGTGATGGAATTAGCCATGTGTGTTGTGGGCATACGCTTGCTGGTATACAACCATCTACGATTGATGAATTCATCACCGATGGGTTCCCTAGTGTGGTCCGTGTGCGATGTCATATGCTCTGTCTGCACAACATCTATGCTCTGTGTACAGAAGAACAACATATATATACTTATAACAGGACATGATTGCAAAACCAAATTAAATATCCAATTACGTTATATAATAAATACCATAAATATTGCAAGGTTCAAATACCAGCATTACAAGGCCCAAATTCAAAGATTACAAGGTTCGAACTATTCTGACACATAAAATTCATCTTCTTCAGAATCTTTTTCATGCATTATTTCTGTGAAAGGATCAGCCACCGAGAAGTCATACAGCGGCTCGATACAGTGACTTACGAATAATCTGTCATATGAAGTTACAAACTGAAATTCAGCTTCTGTAAAGCCTTTTCCATTCAGCTATAGACGCCTGCTCTCTTTAGCAATCCATTCACTTCTGCGCAGTAAAAATATAGGACAAGCCTCATTACCTTGAGCAACCTTGCTTTCTCAACAAAGAACCTGGCGAATTTAATTTCTGGTGTGGTGCCTCAGTACTCGTTAAAAGTAATTTATGTGACATGAAGATCAAGGCATTCAATGGGATTATTATATTTCCCAACATTTTTTACTTTTGGGCCTGCTAGTATCTGCAAACGAAGACAACATATTAGTGCCTAGCTGTAGATTTGAACACTTCGGGCCTCTTTGATTTGCAGAATTTCTAAAATACATGAAAAGAGTGAAATGCCACCTTCAATCTTTCATGATAAACTTTTATCACGAAAGCATGTTGGGCGAAGGAATAAAACGCGTACAAGACTAGCATCTCAAAAAATATATGTATTGAAATCCTCCAAATTTCCTTTAGAAATCATTCTACATTTGTCATTGTAATCATGGGTAAAAGTAACAAAAAATTGAGCTCCGTTGTGGTTAACAATTAACAGAAAAGGAGCATCACCTCGATGTATAGCTTCTCCGTGCAAGGAAAGCATCTAAGGAATCTAACAACTTCATCCAGATCGGGGCCGACATATTGTAGTGCCAAGATCTTCACTGTGCACAGATGTCGGGTCAAGCTTGTGGGAATCATTTTCTGGATGACAGGCGAACATATAGATCAACAAAAATTAGATAAAATATGTTTTCCAATAATATATAAGAAGGAGGAGAAGAAGACTGTTGTACCTGAATGGATAATGATCCAGTAACAAGTTCATTGAATTCAGCACATGAATAGCCCAACACTGTCAATTTTGGTGCGTGAATGACCCTGATTCTTGCTGGACCTAATTTATCAAGTACATACAATCTCTCATGGAAAGGCACATTCTCAATGACCATATCGTGAAACACCTCAACTGACAGCCTTGGTCCGCTCCAGCAATGCACATAAATCGCACGGACATTCGTCGAGGTGATGTGGAGGCTACTGAACCCATCCATCGCATGAACACGAAGGTACTCGAGCGCTGTACAGCCGACGAGCAGGCGCTCCAAATCCTCCTTCGAGATGCAGACTGTAATGAGCTCGAGTGCTTAAGTTTAGGGAGATGAAGAGCATGAGCGGCATCAAATCCGGGGGAAAATGCACTGCCTGAATGTAGCGCGGCACGGCGTGGGCGTGAGGCAGAGCACGGACGACGGCAGTGAGTGCGGACGCCCAGCTATAAAGCTGAGCTCCTCTAGCCGATCTAGGGCTGGGGATAGGAACCAGTAGTGAAACCTGGGTTCGGCCTTGCATTGGGGACTGAACCTGCCGATAGCAAGGCGTCTGACCAGCCCAGGTGCGTGGCGAGGACGTGGGACAATGCATCCAGGCATTGCCGCTCCCCGCTGCAGAACTCGTGGTCGACAATGAGGTCCAGGGGGTGGAGTGCCAGAGGGGGCGCCACCGCCGCGAGAGGACAGTGGTCCACATGCCAGATTTGATGGGGAGGTGGGATATGATGGTTACCAACATCTCATCGGGGAGGCTGCTGATGAAGTCCACATTCGCCGGAGGCTCTTGCGGTTCTGGCTCGACCTGCCCCTTCTTGTTGGCCGGCTAGTCCTCCATCTCTCAGTAGGCGGCGATCCTCGGTGGCGGTGCTTGTAGATGAGAACGGAGGACTATTCTACGTACCTTCTCGAGGCGGCCGAAACAAAAGTCCAAAACCAGCAATAAATTGCAGCACTCGTGGCTCGCTTCCCGGTATGGTGAGCGTGCACGGTGGACTACTCACAGTCGTCCCGTCTAATCAAATAGCTGCGCGCGGTAGTAAATGGTTAGTTGAACGCCCACGGTTGGACTAATACGTGATAATAACGTGGTGGCTATTTGTTAAAAATGCCTAGGAAAATCAATGTATAAAAAGGCGAAATGAACCCTGAATAATTTCATATGTTTAGCACAGTTGCATGTTGCCTCTGTAAAATAAATCAAGGCGGGAAGAGACAACGTATGTCGTTTCGCACACAGATCAGGTGACCAAGTTCCCTCTCGGAACCATGAGGCTTCCTGATAGAAGCTCCGGTTTATATGAAAGAAAATATGGGTCAAACCCGAGTTGAAAAGGGCAGCAATATCTAACTCCATCTTACAAAAGGTACAAAATCATGATGATTAATTGTTCATCGGGTTTACACAAAATCCAAATTGAACAGGACAGTAACATCTAACTCAACCAAAGTTTTCGGCAGTCACAATCAAATGGATCGGTCTGATCCATAAAATTAAAATCCTGGGCCAAAAAATCTACTGGTACATGAAGACAAGTTGTAAATAGAAGCCGAGCACGTTCAGAAGCCCTTTTGTCCACCTGAAACTTCTTTTTATGCTGTTCAACGTGTCCATCCGTGAGAAAGTTTTTGTTAAAAACCTTAATCCTCACGGACAATAGTACCCTCGCATTCAATGGGAAGAATGTGACAAAGCTAGTGTTTGCATGGTTGGATGCATATCCTTCCAGCGTTATTGTCCTCAAACGAATGTCATGAGAACTGAGAAAATCCCGGTGCTTCTTATTCCATTGATTGGTTATATCTTTTTGTCCATGTGCTTTTGCCTAAATAGACATGAAGACTGAAAACAGTTAATGTCTAAAAAAGAGTATGTCGCAAGAGCGACAGCTGAACGGTTAATTCTAGTAAATTATATATGGGCTTTCAATGTGCTTGAAATCATCACCTGTATATACAAATTCTCCAGACATGGAAAGCATCGTAGCAAGCCGATAATCGTGTTCAGATCAAAACACGACATACTAATATGTAAGGTCTTGAGAGAATCCAGCACCATTGATAGGCTATCCATGGACAAACTCTTCATTGAGCATAGAACATAATATTAGTACCAAAAGTGTACTCCAAGATGATATAAACTTATGCGCATAAATGAAAAATGTAGCTTATGATTACAAAAGTGTTGATGATATAAAACTTATGCGCACAAATGAAAAATGCAGCTTATGATTACAAAAGTGTTGATGATAATATACAATACCTGAATAAGTGTGGAGCCAACCACCATCTTGTAACCTTCAAGCGGATCAGGAATTACACCCAAGGTCTCCAGTTTAGGTGCAGAGACCACACTTATTTGTGAAGGTGCACACCAATAATCAAGGAGCAACCTTTGGAGTGAAGGGGCATCTTTGATGATGAGCTCCTCTCCTTTAAAGCAAATTCCAATGCTTACAAGGTGAGGCGACTTTATTTGGAGACAACAGATACAGATTTCTTTTCCAAAAACAAGCAGCAAGCGCTCCCGGGCAAGGCAGCAGGAGTCGATGATGCTGTGCAGTGAGGCCTCCGGCAGATCGACCACCACAAGCGCGAGTTTTTTTTAGCAGTGGGAGTCGAAGCATTTGTACTAGATTGTCTGATAGATGGCACCGGGCCAAGGTGGCAGTGTGGAGAGAGAGGAGTAAAACCATGAGATGGACATCGGTGGTGAGGGCATAGCTACAACGCTTGGTGGGAAGCTATTTGCATAGTAATGGTAGAACTCAAGATGTTGGAGTTTTTTGAATTGACGGGATGTCAGCCATGAGTCCACCGTGCAGGGTATGTGCAGCAGGCAGCATGCCGGGATGCATAGGCATTGAACGGAGCCCTGGTGGGAGGAGATGATGGCTCCGTGGAGTTCAAAATCATGAACGACAGATAGCTGGCGACAGTCAAGATTAAGAGGCGCGGCGTGCCACAGGGTGAACTACCGAGATGCGAGGACTTGTGTGTGGCAGCCATCCTTGGTGGGGAGAAGGAAGATGATCTCCCCAAGGATGGTGTCCGGGAGATCGCTGATGCGGTCCGCCCGATATTCTACGGGTTCCTCGGATCCAGGGGCGTGGCCGCTTCTGCCCGCGCTGCCGGGTGCAGGATCTACAGCCGGCGGCGCCGCTGGCCAGAGCCTCATCTGTGTACATACCAATCTGAAAAAGGCAGAAACATACATACATGACATTCAAAATCAATTCTCAAGATCTGGAAGAAAAAAAAGGCACAAACATATATGTAGGACATTCAAAATCAATTCTCAAGATCTGGCTACGAATTATTAGCATGCACGCTAACCCTAGTTGGTATTAGCAAAAAAAATCATTTGTGCAGAACAAACAATTAATCACTAACCATAGATACCATTTAAACAATCAATACACTACACGGATCTAATGAATCCTACTCTGATTTCATGGACTGGGTGAACATAACCAAGGATTTCTATTCCCAGCAAAAGAGGGGGGAGGGACTAACCGGTTTTCCGTCGAAGTCGGAGTCATTGCCGGAGTAGCTGTGGACCTTCGACTCCGGCTGGGGAGGCACGACGACGGCGACGAAGTCAAGGTCGCGTTGCTACCCGCGCTAGACCTCGGCGGTGGCGACGGCAACCTCTGTGCCTAGCTTCATGCGTTGCGCAGGTGCTTCACCAGCCCCGGCGTCGCCACTGCCTCCGATGGTGTGCTTTGGCAAAATCCTAATATACTCCATGCGGCGGTGACAACTGTGGATGGGAGGTGCGGCCGTATATTATGACCAGCGGATCGGGCGCGCCATTTATATGGAGCAGTGGGAGTGAGGTGGGCGGCGGTCAAAGGGCTGGCTCGCCTCCCAGTGAGCCTGCACAGCGGACTGCTGGCATGCCTACCGTCATTTCACACAGCTACTAGCACCCCCTCGGTAACACTACGTAGCGAGCACGCGCATGCCTCGGCCTCCCAGTCTGCCTGCGCGGCGGACTACTAGCATGCGTCTTGTCAACTCATGCATGCTCGTATGGCACAAGGGACGCGTGCGGCACGTATTATATTGATTTTTCCTTTTTCATGATTAATTCTGTCGCTTTATTGCTTAATCGAAGCACGGCACGTACATTGTTGGTCTAACACACCCAGTTCGAATAAAGAGTCCGTTTGCGATATTGGTTGACAATTATTGATAATTTCTTGTCTATAAGAAGATTATATCAAAACTTGTCCCAAATTTGAAAAAAAAATCACAGTCTATTGGTGTCCATATGACACCACAATAAGTTTCATGAATTTCAACTTAGTTTTGGATCTACTGGATTTTAAAATCAAGATTCTCGATGTTAGAAATTTCTTACATGGGGACTAAACATGCACCCAGGGACACGTACACATATGATTTTACAATCCATTTTGTTGCACTATCACGGGTCTCGTGTACATCAAATTTGATCTTTGCACATTAAATCCCTGGGAAATCAATCAATGTATAAAAACGGACAAATGTTATCTTTTTTTTTCAATTTTTAACACTAAACTCCTTTGGTCGCATGTTCGCTGCAGAAAAAGTTTGGCATGCATCTTTGGGCAACATGCACGCGGTGGTCCTAGGACACTCACTCGCGTGTGACTCTCTCTATGGGCCCGCAAGGTCGTCGTCCAGCACTATGACCTGCGGTGAGAGAGGTTACTTTGACCAACAAGGATGGTCATTTTTTGGTTTTTGTTACGTACGGGAGGAGTATATATAGTATCCGTACGCGTCGAAGAGGGTAGCCAGGGGCAACATATACTACGCGTCATATAGGACAGTCACTCATATGCGATGCTTCCATCCATGGGCCCGCGAGGTTGTCCTCCATCACTTTGACCCAACGAGAGAGGTTAATTTGACCAACAAGGAGGTTTCTTTTTTGGTTGTGTTGTTGTAGGAGTATATAATACGCGTCGAAGAGGGGAGGAGGGGGCAGCACATACTACACACACGTCATGAATGATCTCACTCTGTGTGGGGACTTTTCGATTTCCGAGGCAGGTGCCACAAAGAAGTTGTGCATATTGGGTATTAAGAACATCACCAACACCGTGGGCCATGTGCAGACGATGGTTGTCACTCACTCACCTGCGACGCTTCCCTCCATGTGCCCGCGAGGTCGTCGTCCATCTAATATATGACATAACGAGAAAGGTAATTTGACGAACAAGGAGGATTATTTTTGGTTTGTGTTACGGTACGTAGGAGTATATATTATGCGTCAAAGAGGGGAGGGGGGCCAGCATATACTGCGCGCCATGAACCTCGCTTCGTGTGGGGGACTTAAAGGTTTCTGAGGCAGGTGCCACATCAAAGTTTTGCATATATATTAGGTATTCAAACATCACAACCACACATCTCCATACATGTGTTTGGCCCACATGCAAGCGATGGCGGTTTTCCTCTAGCACTCACTCACGGGGTTATCGGCAAGATGCTTCATCCATCTGTGTGTCCCCGCTGCTTGGTCAATCACTTTGACCAACATCGATAGAGGTTAATTTGACTTATAATTAGGAGGGGATTAAATTTTGGTTTGTCTTATATGGTACGGTACATGCATGTCATGATGTGAGAGATAACATATTATACTTTGAGCGCATGTGTACGCATGAATCCCTCCCACCGGATCGAAGTGGGGGGGCGGCGCGTGACGCGTCATGAACCAGATCTGTGTGGGTTGTGCGATTTGCGATGCATGCATGCGCCACATCAAAATGTTGTGCTTTTGGTATTCAAACATATATGCATGCATCATGCATGTCCATACATATGTTTGGGGAACATGCATGCAGTTGTTGTCTTTGGACACTCTCCCTCGCTAGGTTATCATCGATGGCCTACATATTCGTGGGCCCGCGTTGACGTCCATCACTTCGACCAACAACGCGAGAGAGGTTACCAGGGTGGATTCTTCTTCTCTTGATCTGTGTTACCATATAGTCGTACGTCGATCATGGTGAGATTGGAGACCTAAGTTTGAGGGTATGCATGCATACACATGAATCCCTAGATATATCGTATACGTGTCGTGAACCCTCACTCCGTCTGGGGACTTTCCGGTTCCAAAAGCACAGTGCCACATCAAAGTTGTGCATTGGGTATATTCAAACACCACATAACACTTCATACATATGTTTGGGCCACATGCACATAGTGGTTGTCTTCAGGCACTCCCTCGCATGGTTATCGGCGAGAAGCTAGCCTATTTTGGGGGCTGTGTGTGGACGTCCATGCATGACTTTGACCCAACAACGAGAGAGGTTATACGACCAAGGTGGTGATTCTTCTTGGTCAGTGTTACAATACGCCTTGGTGAGATGCCCCCTCCCACCGACTCAAAGTGTGTGTGGGGGGAGCATATATATAGCACTACTTCACACTAGATGAACCTCCATGGGGTCGGGGATGTCCGGTTAATTTGTGATGCACATGTGCCACATCAAATTTGTGATTTGGTTATTTAAATATCACACCACATCGTTCACACACACACACACACACATCGGGCCACCCGCAGGTGTGGTTCATATGTGGTCTCACCCATCTCACACCACAAGAACACATCTGTGGGCCCACACACGGTTCACATTTCATCGGAAGCAAAGGGGGGGGGGGGGGTTGACCATGATGTACTCCTTTTGGTTTTGTGTTACGGTAGGGTGAGATGTCAGACCTAGGTATTTGGGGGCATGCATTCATAGCTAGGATTCCCCTCCCGCCAACATGAAGTGTGTGTGTCTGGGGGGAGGGGGTCTAGCAATAATAACGTGCGCTTTGTGCGACAGGTGCCACATCAAAGTTATTCATTGGGTATTTGAATATCAAACCACCCTTTTCATACATATATTTGGTCCACATGCAAGTGTGTTCGTGTTCTGACCCTTTCCCGCATTTTTTTCGCCAAATTTATAAATAGCAGACGAGTCGGACGCAGCAACCATCTGCGATCGGGTACGCAACAGACACGGTTCCTTAGGACTACCCGTGTGCCGCGCCCCTGCCCCTGTCACCCACAACATCACAGTAGATTGGGCTCCACGAGGCTTCCTTCCCGCTCTCGAAAATATCTACTCCCTGCAATCTCAAAAATATCTACCCGCGTAGAGGGTTTTTCTGTTTGATAGCACACGATTCGTATGTGTGGACCGTGTGCGATGTCTATTACTCCCGCTCTGCTTCAATCTGTTAATCCAAATTTTTAGTAGCCCTGGCATTTTTTTGAACTGGAGCCCCGGCATTTTACTCCCGCCTGCATCCTTTGCAATCTCAAAAATATCTGCTTGGCTGGAGTGTTTTTCTGTTTGATAGCACACAATTATTATGTTTTAACCGTGTATGATGTTTGTTACTCCCGCCTCGCTCTGCTTCAATCCCTTGATCCAAATTTTTGGTAGCCCCGCCATTTTACTCCTGCCTAGTAAAAATTTTAGTACCCGCGGCATTTCCTCAAACACCACCTTGGACCCCCTCCACACACACAACCCAAATCCCCCGCTCACCCCAAATCCCCCGCTCACACACATACACACCACCCCTCCCTCGCTCGAAACCTAGCTAGGTCGCCGCCGCCGCCGCGCCGCCTCCATCCTCAACCTCTGCCGGTCTGCCCGTGCAGGTTACCCATCGATATACATACCCTCGCCGCCCTGAGTTTCTTAGATGACGCCTGCGAAACGCCCCCTTTCCCATAGAGCCCCATCCCCACCCCCTTCCCCCACTCCAAAGTGACACAACCTAAGCCCGGCTACGCTTCCCTGGGAGCTCAAGGAGCAAATGGCCCAAAAGAGCTTTACCGCGGCCTCTTCGCCCGACGTCAGCGAGGTGGCCGCCGAGGAAGCTGACGACGATGACTGGACACAGCCTTTGAATCAGCGGGCTAGATTATTCTGGCATGTCGCGGCCGCTGGCTACGACATCGAGGTCGTCGACAGCGATGGCTTGACGCGGGCTTTGTCACAGGTTAAGTTGCCCACCCCCAACCCCTCGGGTTCGACAGTCATCAATCTCATCGATGGCCCTACCGCTGATCTCCTGTGGCTCGTAATGAACAATTTGCCATCCTTCATCGCCATGGGCCCCTTTTTGTCATTTCTGAAGGAGACGTTCTGCGATGCTAGCTTTCAGACCTCATCAACGGTGACCACGAGGAGGAGCCAATCTGTGACATGTGAGGAAACCCATGATTTGTTTTGCTGTGCCTCTTCACCGGGGGAATCCCATGATTTGTTTTCTCGAACCCCTTTTGTATTGAGAACCTGTCTAGTATTTATTGATATATTTGGTTGTTTGCATTACGCCTTGTTTATTTCTACGGTTTTTGGTTGTTCAGTTGTTTGTAGTTAGCATATGTCCAATTTCAATTGCCGTCTTTTGTTGTTCATAGTATGCCTTGTTTATTTCAGCTATTCACAATGTGATGTTCTATATGTGCTAGTATGAACTGCACAGTTCAATTTCATCAATACCAATATTAACAATAGATCTATGAATGACTATATTTGGTTGCTGTTAAGCATGTTGTACTCCCTCCGGTCTTTTTTAGTTCGCATATAAGATTTGTCTAAAGTCAAGCCTCGTAAAGTTTGACTAAATTTATAGAAAAAATACCAACATTCACAATATGAAATCAATATCAGTAGATGTGTCATGACTTAAATTTTCATACTGTATAACTTTAGCATGGTAGATGTTGGTATTTTTTCATATAAATAAGGTCAAACTTTATGAAGTTTCACTTCAGACAATTCTTATATGCAGAGTAAAAAGGACTGGAGGGAGTATTTAACACGCCTTTCCATTTGATTTAACAATAACTAGTGTACTTAGACCTGCACAATACAAGTTTGAATGACTATGTTTGCTGGTTTTTAAATATTAGGCCTGTTGCAGTTAATAACACACCTTTCCACTACTTGTGTTTCTTAACTAGTGTGCTTAAACCTCCGCCATGAAGCTACCATTTGGAGATTATGTTCTCTACCATGGATATATTTGGTTGATGTTTAGCCTATTGTGCTTAACATGCCTTTAGATGTACTTACACAGGACAATATTGGGAACATCTGTTGTTTACCATCGAGGTTAGTTTCATCCCATGGCTTATATATACTCATTGTTCAGGATATCAGTAGCTGGTATCATATAGGCCGGGGGCTGATAAGGGATTAATCATTGAATCGGACATTTAACTAAATATATCTGTAACCCATTTATCGGTAGGTTACCTAGGGCCGTATCTAACATATCTGAGGCTACATAGCAAGATGCATTGTACTGAATGACTAAATATGCAATCCTAGGCCACACAGCAACAAGGAAGGGCTGTTTGGTTCTAGGCCTAGGAGTGCCACACTTTGCCATACAATGTTGCCAAACTTTCCAAAGGGTTAGTTCTTCAAAACAAGAGCCACAAGTTGGCACGCCTAAGAGAATCTTGCCACACTTTTTGAGTGTATGTGATGTGGGAACATAGTGTGGCTTGCCTAAGATGTGGCTTGAACCAAACACACCTAAGTTGGTCAAACTTGCCTAAGCTTAGGTGTGGCAACCTTTGGCAAACGTAGTATCAAACCAATAGTGTTACCTTAATGTTCTGATGATGTCTAGATATACATAGAAGAGCAACAAGAACACCAACAACACAGCAGCAGTTAACTGCAGTTAATTGGCTGATATTTGTAGAAATGTAATAAACTCCCTCTGCCCCATAATATAAGACGTTTATTCATCCACGCCGTGAATATATTGGATGCTTTAAGATCTTATATAATGGGATGGAGGGAGTGTTGTACTACATCATATTGCAATTGTTGTTTAGCTTCTAATGTTAACTTGGTGCTTTTAGGTACACGTCATTGGTAAAGATCCGTGCTTCGACCCTTTCTGCGTATGGGGCAATGAGATATTCATGAACCAGCTTCAAGAGAGGAAACTGGTAAAGATTGTTATTAAAATAGGTCAAAAGATGTCAATCAAACTATTTGTTTACACTTATGCAAGACAACAGTGAACTGCAGCATGGTAAGTAAGAACTCTGTAGCCTTCTTTTTACTGCCCATAATGAGTTGTGTTAGATGACAATGTCTGAATCTTTTTCCTTTGCAGTGGTTCTCAAAGCAGTTTACTCAAGATTACCTCTCAAACTACATGATTGGTGGGCATGCAAAGGTTAAAGTATTTCTACCATAACACAATGACTATCTAGATGCCCTCATGAGTCATAAAGACAGTGAAGGATGGGCGGTCGGCCATCACAAGGGGTTGGACTGAGTCATGCATGCCTTCTGCATGGAGGAGAGCACAATACAGGCATTCCGCTTCACCTTGTTCAGCAACCAGAATGACTTTTGCATTCTTGAACATGTGTATCTATGAATCGAATAATGCATTGGTTGTTTAACCTGATGGATATGAATAAAGTTATAGCCAACTTTCAAATTCAAATTCGGTACAATTTTAAATAGCAACAATTTAATTAGGGTCGAAATATGCTCTACAGGTCGTTACTGTGCACACGGTCTGTAAAGCACAAGCATGTGTGATATACATGTACTTCTGACATGGTTTGTAGAGAGGAAATGTGTGCAACCATGCACACAGTTGCCGTTCGCGAAGCGTGTGTGATTTCAGACAATATCACAAATGGTGCGAGCAAACTAAATGTTTGTGATAGTCGCCTTATCATACACAGTTTACAATCATGAACTGTTTCGGATGTTGTAGGCATCATAAATGTTGCACCACATAATACTGTGTGCGATAGTTATCCTGTACGACACTGGTACGATGGTCCGACGTTCCGTAATCCTATCCGACACTCATATGATGATTAGGTAATCTTATTAATTACATATTGCATATTGTTCGGGGGAAGTGAATGTGTGTGATAGTCTCCTGATCGCACACGCTTGGAAATCATGAATTTTTTGTGATGGAGTGCGCATCATAAACGTTGCACCACATAATAGCGTGTGCAATGGTAATGCCAGCACACATGGGTAGCAAAGATGGAGCGTTTGGGATATTCAATATATCACAAACAGTTGTGTGAAGAATCGCGTTTGGGATAGATGCCCGCATCGCATACGCTTAGTTATGCAAAACGTATGCATCATGGCTCCCTATCCCCGACGGTTTTTGGGTCGTGTGGGAAGGAGCCCCCTATTGCACACACTCACTTGGCGACGGTTCAAAATGCCGTCGCGGAAAGGGGTTAAAAACCGTTTGTATAGCACCTCACTGTACCAGTGCCTCAAAGCAAAGTACTACTACACATGCTCCTAGGGGGGAGGTTGGTAGGAGTTAACCATCTCACGCCCCCGACTTTCACGCAAAGGAAGACAATCAAGGATAAATTGTGCTCCAACTTCATCACATAACAGGAAGACCATACGTGCATGCTACGGGAATCACAAACCTTAACGCAAATATTCTTACTAAACCATAATTTACTACTAGCATGACCCTAATATCACCATCTTTATATCTCAAAACAAATGCAAGGAATCAAACTTCTCATATATTCAATGATCTTCATGAATTTTTTATTATATCCCTCTTGAATACCCATCATATTAGGACTAAATTCATAACCTAAGAAAATTGCCATACTATTTATAGGACTCTCAAAATAATATAAGTGAAGCATGAGAGTTCATCAATTTCTTCAAAATATATCTACCGCCGTGCTCTAAAAGATATAAGTGAAGCACTAGAGCAACTACCTAGCTCAAAAGATATAAGTGAAGCACATAGAGTATTCTAAGTCATGAATAATGTGTGTCCCTCTTAAAAGGTGTGTACAGCAAGGATGATTGTGGCAAACTAAAAAGCAAACAAAGCACTCATATAATACAAGACGCTCCAAGCAAAACACATATCATATAGTGAATAAAAATATAGCCTCAAGTAATTTACCAATGGATTGTAGACGAAAGAGGGGATGCCATCCGGGGCATCCCCAAGCTTAGATGCTTGGTTGTCATTGAATATTACCTTGGGGTGCCATGGGAATCTCCAAGCTTAGGGTCTTGCCACTCCTTATTCCTTAGCTCATCGAAACTTTCACCCAAAACTTGAAAACTTCACAACACAAAACTCAACAGAAAACTTGTGAGATCCGTTAGTATAATGAAGCAAATCACCACCTTTACGTACTATTGTAAACTCATTCCAATTTTATATTTGCATTATATCTACTGTATTCTAACTTCACCATGGTTCATACCCCCCCCCCCGATACAACCCATAGATTCATCACAATAAGCGAACAACTCAATGAAAACAGAACAGTCTGTAGTAATCTGGACTTTAGCCAAACTTCTGTAACTCCAAAAATTCTGAAAAATTAGGACAACGTGGGAAATCTATATATAGGCATCAAATACTTGCACCCAATGCGATAAAGGGGTTGCCAATCCCTTCACGGTTACTTGCAAGGATGAGATCTGATAGAGATGGATATAAAAGATAAGTAAATTGCAAGATAAAATAAAAGTAAATAAAATGCAGCAAGGTATTTTTGTGTTTTTGATTTTATAGATCTGAAAATAATATGATAAAAGATAGACCCGGGGGCCATAGTTTTCACTAGAGGCTTCTCTCTTGAAAGAAAGCATACGGTGGGTAAACAAATTATTGTTGAGCAATTGATAGAAAAGTGCATAGTTATGACAATATCTAAGGCAATGATCATGTATATAGGCATCACGTCCATGACAAGTAGACCGACTCCTGCCTGCATCTACTACTATTACTCCACACATCGACCGCTATCCAGCATGCATCTAGTGTATTAAGTTAACAAGAACGGAGTAACACCTTAAGCAAGATGACATGATGTAGAGGGATAGATCCAATCAATATGAACAAACCCCATCTTTTTATCCTTAATGGCAACAACACAAATATGTGTCATTTCCCCTTCTGTCACTGGGAATAAGCATCGCAAGATTGAACCCATTACAAAGCACCTCTCCCATTGCAAGAAAAATCAATCTAGTTGGCCAAACCAAATCAATAGATCGGAGAGAAATACAAAGCTATATAAATCATGCATAAAAGAGTTCAGAGAAGACTCAAATAATATTCATAGATAATCTGATCATAAATCCACAGTTCATCGGATCTCAACAAACGCACCACAAAAGAAGATTACATCGAATAGATCTCCAAGAACATCAAGGAGAACATTGTATTGAAGATCAAAGAGAGAGAAGAAGCCATCTAGCAACTAGCTATGGACCCCTAGGCCTGTGGTAAACTACTCACGCATCATGGGAAGGGCAGCAAGGTTGATGTAGAAGCCCTCTGTGATCGAATCCCCCTCCGGGAGAGTATCAAAAAAGGCCCCAAGATGGGATCTCACGAGGACAGAAGCTTGCGGAGGCGGAAAAGTATTTTTGGTTTTCCCCTTGGTCTACGAGGAATATTTGGGTATTTATAGAAGAAAAATTAGGGTTGGAAGTGCCATGGGGGGCACAATCCTGGAGTGCACTCCCTGTGAGCTTGTGGCCACCTCGTGGCTCTTCTGGCCTCCTCCCGAAGATTCTAGGGTGTCTTGTGGTCCAAGAAAAATCCTTAAAAAGTTTCATTCCATTTGGGCTCCGTTTGGTATTGATTTTCTGTAAATGCAACAACAAGGAAAAACAGCAACTGGCACTGAGCACTAGGTTAATAGATTAGTCCCAAAAAATGATATTAAATAGCATAATAATGCGTATAAAACATCCAAGATTGATAATATAATAGCATGGAAAATAAAAAAATTATAGATACGTTGGAGACGTATCAGTCACCTCTGCAAATCTCTGCTTTCCTCTGTGAAGGGCCTATCTATTTACTTTTATGCAATTTTTATTTTTATTTTGAGTCTCCATCTTCTCTTATAAAGTACCAACTAGAGAGCACTATTGTCATACTTGTGCATTGTATTAGCTAATGTTGAGTGTGTTTCATGAATGGATCAATGATTGAGCATAATGGGCTAGGGATAACTTTCTTTAGCGTTGATATTCTAAAAGACATGGTTGTTTGTTCGTATGCTTGAGTAGTTATGTCTTCATATCAAACTATAGACTATTGCTTTGAATCATTCAAGTCCAAATGTCCATGCTACAAAAGAAAAGAGTATATGATGAATATGTTAGGTAGCATTCCACATCAAAAATTCTGTTTTTATCATTTACCTACATGAGGACGAGCAGGGATTAAGCTTGGGTATGCTTGATACGTCTCCAACGTATCTATAATTTTTTATTGTTCCATGCTATTATAGTATCAACCTTGGATGTTTTATATACATTTACAAGCAATTATATATAATTTTTGGGACTAACCTATTAACTTAGTGCCTAGTGCCAGTTGCTTTTTTTTGCCTATTTTTTGGTTTTTCAGAATATCAGTACCAAATGAAGTCCAAATGCGACAAAACATTTTGGAGATTTTTTTCTGGACATAAGACACCCTAGAAGCTTCGGGAGGGGACGGGAAGATGGAGCAGTGGCCCACGAGGCACCAGGGCACACCTAGGGGGTAGGGCGCGCCCTGGTGGCATATGGGGCCCACGTAGCTCCGTTTGACCTAACTCCGCCTCTATAAATTCTATAAAATCGGGAAACCAATAGAGGAGTCCATGAAATACTTTTTCCGCCGCCGCAAGTTCCAGAACCACGAGATCCCATCTGGAGGCCTTTTTTGGCACTCTGCCGGATGGGGATACGATCACAGAGGGGCTCTACATCATCCTTGCTGCCCTTCCGATGATGCGTGGGTAGTTTACCATAGACCTACGGGTCCATAGTTAGTAGCTAGATGGCTTATTCTCTCTTTTTGATCTTCAATACAATGTTCTCCTTGATGTTCTTGGAGTTCTACCCGATGTAATCTCTTTTTGTGGTGTGTTTGTTGGGATTCGATGAATTGTGAGTTTATGATCAGATTATCCATGAATATTATTTGAGTTTTCTCTGAACTATTTTATGCATGATTGTTATAGCTTCGTATTTCTCTCCGATCTATTGATTTGGTTTGGCCAACTAGATTGATTTTTCTTGTAATGGGAGAGGTGCTTTGTAATGGGTTCGATCTTGCGGTGCTCAATCCCAGTGACAGAAAGGGACATGACACGTATTTTTATCGTCGCCATTAAGGATAAAAAGATGTGGTTTTTGTGTGCGTGAGTTTACTTTGTCTACATGATGTCATCTTGCTTAAGGTGTTACTCCGTTCTTTATGAACTTAATACTCTAGATGCATGCTGGATAGCGGTCGATGTGTGGAGTAATAGTAGTAGATGTAGGCAGGAGTCGGTCTACTTGTCTCGGACGTGATGCCTATATACACGATCATTGCCTTGGATATCGTCATGATTATTTGATTTTCTATCAATTACCCAATAGTAATTTGTTTACCCACCGTATGCTATTTTCAAAAGAGAAGCCTCTAGTGAAAACTATGGCCCCCGGGTCTATCTTTATCATATATTAAAAACCAAAAATACCTTGCTGCATTTTTATTTTATTTTGTATTTTTGTCCAATCTATCTATCAAATACCATACAATTTAATCTTGCTCGTAACCGTCGAGGGATTGACAACCCCTTGTTCGCGCTGGGTTGCAAGGATTTGTTGTTTGTGTGCAGGTGCTGCTAACAGGGTGTTGCTTGGTTCTCCTACTGGATTGATAACCTTGGTTCTTAACTGAGGGAAATACTTATCTCTACTGTACTGCATCATCCTCTCCTCTTCGGGGAAATCCCAATGCAGTTCACAAGTAGCACTTTGTAATTCTCTCCGATCTATCTGTTTGGTTTCGCCAACTAGATTGATTTATCTTCAGTGGGAGAGGTGCTTTGTGATGGGTACAATCTTGCGGTGCTCTATATCCCAGTGACATAGTAGGAGACAAGACACGTATTTGTAATTTTGCCATTAAGGATAAAACAACATGGTTTATTCATATTGACTGGGTTTGCTTCATCTACATCATGTCATCTTGCTTAAGGCGTTACTCCATTTGTCACGAACTTAATACCATAGATGCATGCTAGATAGCGGTCGATTGGTGGAGTAATAGTAGTAGATGCAGGTAGGAGTCGGTCTACTTGTCTCAGACGTGATGCCTATATACATGATCATTTCCGTGAATAACATCATAACTATGCGCTTTTCTATCAATTGCCCAAGAGTAATTTGTTCACCCACCGTATGCTATGTGCTCGAGAGAGAAGCCTCTAGTGAAAACTATGGCCCCCGGGTATACTTTAATCATATTATAAAATCCTAAAATACTTTGCCGCAATTTATTTACTTTTATTTTCCTTTCCAATTTATCTATCTACCTATACAAGATTTGATCCTTACAAGTAACGAGTTCAAGGGGATTGACAACCCTCTTGCCCGTGTTGGGTGCAAGTATTTGCTTTTGTGTGTGCAGGTGCTAAAGATGGGAATTTGCGTGGTTCTCCTATTGGTTCGATAAACCTTGGTTCTCACTAAGGGAAATATTTATCTCTACTGTATTGCATCTCCCCTCCTCTTCGGGGAAAATTCCAACGCAGTTTATAGGTAGCAATTCCATAGGTAGCTCTCGTAATAGATTCATATGGTGATTTAATTATCATCCTTGGGAAGTGTTCCAACCCTTTCTTTAATGGAAATTGGAACCTTATATTTCCTCCCTTCATACCAATAATATAGCTCCTATGGTTCATAGGAAAGGCCTACCAAGTATTATAGGACAAGACGGATTGCATTCAATATCAAGCACAATGAAATCCACGGGCATATAATTTCTATTAGCAAGTATGAGAACGTCATTTATTCTACCCAATGGTTTCTTAATAGTTGAATCCGCTAAATGCAAGTTAAGGGGACATTCATCCATATCGGTGAGACCTAGCATGTCACATAAAGATTTTGGTATAGTAGAGACGCTCGCACCTAGATCACACAAAGCATTACATTCATAATCTTTAACCTTAATTTTAATAGTAGGTTCCCATTCATCATGCAATTTGCTAGGTATAGAAACCTCTAATTCTAGCTTTTCATCATAAGCTTTAATCATAGCTTCTACAATATGTTTAGTGATACATCTCCAATGTATCTATCATTTTTTATTGTTCCATGCTATTATATTATCTGTTTTGGATGTTTAATATGCTATTTTATATTATTTTTGGGACTAACCTATTAACCTAGAGCCCAGTGCCAGTTTCTGTTTTTTCCTTGTTTTTGAGTTTCGCAGAAAAGGAATACCAAATGGAATAAAACCTTTGCAATGATTTTTCTTGGACCAGAAGACACCCAGGAGACTTGGAGTACAAGTCAGAAGAGCCACGAGGCGGCCACAAGGGTGGAGGACACGCCCAGGGGGCAGGGCGCGCCCCCTACCTTGTGGGCCCCTTGGTGACCCCCTGACCTAGATCTTCCTCCTATATATTCACATATATTCCCAAACCACCAGAAGTATCCATGAAAACACTTTTCCACCACCGCAACCTTCTGTTCCCGTGAGATCCCATCTAGGGGCCTTTTCCGGCATCCTGCCGGAGGGGGATTCGATCACGGAGGGCTTCTACATCAACTCTATTGCCCTTTTGATGAGGCGTGAGTAGTTTACCACAGACCTAAGGGTCCATAGCTAGTAGCTAGATGGCTTCTTCTCTCTCTTTGATTCCCAATACCATGTTCTCCTCGATGTTCTTGGAGATCTATCCGATGTAATCTTCTTTTGCGGTGTGTTTGTCGAGATCCGATGAATTGTGGATTTATGATCAGCCTATCTATGAATATTATTTGAATCTTCTATGAATTCTTTTATGCATAATTTGGTATCTTTGTAATTCTATTTGAACTAACGGTTTGGTTTGGCCAACTAGATTGGTTTTTCTTGCAATGGGAGAAGTGCTTAGCTTTGGGTTCAATCTTGCGGTGTCCTTTCCCAGTGATAGTAGGGGCAGCAAGGCACGTATTATATTGTTGCAATCGAGGATAAAAAGATGGGGTTTACATCATATTGCTTGAGTTTATTCCTCTACATCATGTCATCTTACTTAATGCGTTACTCTGTTCTTCATGAACTTAATACTCTAGATGCAGGCAGGAGTCGGTCGATGTGTGGAGTAATAGTAGTAGATGCAGAATCATTTCGGTCTACTTGACACGGACGTGATGCCTATATTTCATAATCATTGCCTTAGATATCGTCATAACTTTGCGCTTTTCTATCAATTGCTCGACAGTAATTTGTTCACCCACCGTATTATTTGCTATCTTGAGAGAAGCCTCTAGTGAAACCTATGGCCCCCGGGTCTATTTTCCATCATATAAGTTTCCGATCTACTATTTTGCAATCTTTTACTTTCCGATCTATAAATCAAAAACCCAAAAATATTTACTTTATCATTTGGTTTCATATATGTTTATCAGATCTCACTTTTGAAGTAACCGTGAAGGGATTGACAACCCTTTATCGCGTTGGGTGCAAGTTGTTTGATTGTTTGTGCAGGTATTGGTGATTTGTGTGTTGTCTCCTACTGGATTGATACCTTGGTTCTCAAACTGAGGGAAATACTTATCTCTACTTTGCTACATCACCCTTTCCTCTTCAAGGGAAAAACCAACACAAGCTCAAGAAGTAGCAGGAAGAATTTCTGGTGCCGTTGCCGGGGAGATCTACGCCAAGTCAATACATACCAAGTACCCATCATAAACTCTCATCTCTTGCATTACATTATTCGCCATTTGCCTCTCGTTTTCCTCTCCCCCACTTCTAAAACGATTTTCGAAAAGATTTGCCCTTTTCTTTCGCCCTTCTTCCGTTTGTCTTTTCGTTTGCTTTTTTTGCTTGTTTTTTTGCTCGTTTGCTATCTTTGTTTGTGTTACCATGTGCCCTATATTTGCTTACATCTTCGCTTGCTAAAAATCTAAGTTTATGGATCCTCATCCACTTGCTAATCTTTTTAAAAGATCCAATTATGATGAACCAATTGCTAGTGAGTTTTGTGCACTAGATTATCTTTATGAAGTTTTGCTTGAAATTCGTGAATCTGAAAATTGTGATGAAGAAATTTATGAAGATTCATGATAGCTCCTTGAATAAAAAGCATGATTGCAATGGTTTTACTATAAATTCTGTTGATGTCAGTTGTGTTAATGATATGCAAAACCCTAAGCTTGGGGATGCTAATTTTGCTATGTCTACTACTTGTTGCAATGATCATGATTGGAGTGATTCTTCTTATGATCTTGAAAATTTATTTAAGCCCCATGATGAATATGAGATTGATAATAATGTTTGCAATAATATTGAAAGTGGGTTTGGAAGAGTGTCAACTTTAGATCCCACATATTTGGATAATGTTCAATCTTATGAAGTTTTTGATAAAAGTGGGTTTGGAGAGGTCATGACTTTATTTGATGATAATCCCACTATTTTGGAAGAGTGTCAACTTTGCATGCATGTGGATCATGTTGAGAATATTTTATGTGATTGTTATATTGTTGAATTTGATTATGATCCTACATGTAATTATTACGAGAGAGGAAAATATGGTTGTGGAAATCTTCATGTTACTATATTACCTCTCGTTATGTTGAGATTGCTATTGTTTCTTTCTTCTTCCTTGCATACGCTAGTTTTTGCTTGTCTTCATAATTTGTTTGCTTATATAATGCCTATGCATAGGAAGTATGTTAGACTTAAACTTGTTTTTCACATCTACATGATGCTCTCTTCGTGTTTTAATTGTTATTTTTCATGTGAGCATCATTGAAATCTCAATGCCTAGCTAAAAGGCTTTAAAGAAAAGCGCTTGTTGGGAGACAACCCAATATTTTCCTTTATGTTTTTGAATAAATAATTCATCTAGCCTCTGGTTAGATGTGGTTTTGTGTTTTAATTAGTGTTTGTGCCAAGTAAGACCTTTGGGATGGCTTACGGTGATAGTTGATTTGATCTTGCTGAAAAACAGAAACTTTTGCGCCCAGTCCCAGAATTTTTAAAATCACAGAAGCGTGATAAAATTCTGAATTTTTTACACAAGATTTATATACAAATGGCCTATGTTTTCCTGATTTTTCAGCATTTTTGGATTTATAAAAGTATTCGAACTATCCATATTACTACAGAATGTTCTGTTTTTTGACAGATTCTATTTTCCATGTGTTGTTTGCTTATTTTGATGAATCTATGGGTAGTATCGGGGGGTATGAACCATGGAAAAGTTGGAATACAGTAGATATTACACCAATATAAATAAATAATGAGTTCACAACAGTACCAAAAGTGGTGATATATTTTCTTATACTAACGGAGCTTATGAGATTTTCTGTTGAGTTTTGTGTTGTGAAGTTTTCAAGTTTAGGGTAAGGATTTGATGGACTATGGAATAATGAGTGGCAAGAGCCTAAGCTTGGGGATTCCCAAGGCAACCCAAGGTAATATTCAAGGACAACCAAGATCCTAAGCTTGGGGATGCCCCGGAAGGCATCCCATCTTTCGTCTTCGTCTATCGGTAACTTTACTTGAAGCTATATTTTTATTCACCACATGATATATGTTTTGCTTGGAGTGTCTTGTATGATATGAGTCTTTGCTTTTTAGTTTGCCACAATCATCCTTGATGTACACACCTTTTGAGAGGGACACGCATGAATCGTGATTTATTAGAATACTCTATGTGCTTCACTTATATCTTTTGAGCTAGGCAATTTTGCTCTAGTGCTTCACTTATATCTTTTTAGAGCACGGCGGTGGCTTTATTTTATAGAAATTATTGAACTCTCATGCTTCACTTATATTATTTTGAGAGTCTCTAAACAGCATGTTAATTTTCTTTGGTTATAAATTTAGTCCTAATATGATAGACATCCAAGAGGGGTATAATAAAAACTTTCATATAAAGTGCATTGAATACTATGAGAAGTTTGATTCCTTATGATTGTTTTGAGATATAAAGATGGTGATATTAGAGTCATGCTAGTGAGTAATTGTGGATTGTAGAAATACTTGTGTTAAAGTTTGTGATTCCCGTAGCATGCACGTATGGTGAACCGTTATGTGATGAAGTCGGAGCATGATTTATTTATTGATTGTCTTCCTTATGAGTGGCGGTCGGGGACGAGCGATGGTCTTTTCCTACCAATCTATCCCCCTAGGAGCATGCGCGTAGTACTTCGTTTCGATAAATAATAGATTTTTGCAATAAGTATGTGAGTTCTTTATGACTAATGTTGAGTCCATGGATTATACGCACTCTCACCCTTCCACCATTGCTAGCCTCTCTAGTACTGCGCAACTTTCGCCGGTACCATACACCCACCATATACCTTCCTTAAAACAGCCACCATACCTACCTATTATGGCATTTCCATAGCCATTCCGAGATATATTGCCATGCAACTTTCCACCGTTCCGTTTATTATGACACGCTTCATCATTGTCATATTGCTTTGCATGATCATGTAGTTGACATCGTATTTGTGGCAAAGCCACCGTTCATAATTCTTTCATACATGTCACTCTTGATTCATTACACATCCCGGTACACCACCGGAGGCATTCATATAGAGTCATATTTTGTTCTAAGTATCGAGTTGTAATTCTTGAGTTGTAAGTAAATAAAAATGTGATGATCTTCATTATTAGATCATTGTCCCATGTGAGGAAAGGATGATGGAGACTATGATTCCCCCACAAGTCGGGATGAGACTCTGGACGAAAAATAAAATAAAATAAAAAGAGGCCAAAAAAATGAGAGGAGGCCCAAAATAAAAAAAATGAGAGAAAAGAGAGAAGGGGTAATGTCACTATCCTTTTACCACACTTGTGCTTCAAAGTAGCACCATGATCTTCATGATAGAGAGTCACCTATGTTGTCACTTTCATATACTAGTGGGAATTTTTCATTATAGAACTTGGCTTGTATATTCCAATGATGGGCTTCCTCAAATTGCCCTAGGTCTTCGTGAGCAAGCGAGTTGGATGCACACCCACTTAGTTTCTTTTTGAGCTTTCATAAACTTATAGCTCTAGTGCATCCGTTGCATTGCAATCCCTACTCACTCACATTGATATCTATTGATGGGCATCTCCATAGCCCATTGATACGCCTAGTTGATGTGAGACTATCTCCTTCTTTCTGTCTTCTCCACAATTACCATATTTTATTCCACCTATAGTGCTATGTCCATGGCTCACGCTCATGTATTGTGTGAAAGCTGAAAAGGTTTGAGAACATCAAAAGTATGAAACAATTGCTTGGCTTGTCATCGGGGTTGTGCATGATTTGAATATTTTGTGTGATGAAGATGGAGCATAGCCAGACTATATGATTTTGTAGGGATAAGCTTTCTTTGGCCATGTTATTTTCAGAAGACATAATTGCCTTGTTAGTATGCTTGAAGTATTATTGTTTTTATGTCAATATTAAACTTTTGTTTTGAATCTTATGGATCTGAACATTCATTCCACAATAAAGAAAATTACATGGATAAATATGTTAGGTAGATTCCACATCAAAAATTCTGTTTTTATCATTTACCTACTCGAGGACGAGCAGGAATTAAGCTTGGGGATGCTTGATATGTCTCCAACGTATCTATAATTTTTTATTGTTCCATGCTATTATATTATCTGTTTTGGATGTTTTATATGCATTAATATGCTATTTTATATTATTTTTGGGACTAACCTATTAACCTAGAGCCCAGTGCCAGTTTCTGTTTTTTCCTTGTTTTTGAGTTTCGCAGAAAAGGAATGCCAAATGGAGTCCAAACGGAATAAAACCTTCACGATGATTTTTCTTGGACCAGAAGACATCCAGGAGACTTGGAGTGCAAGTCATAAGAGCCACGAGGCGGCCACAAGGGTGGAGGGCGCGCCCAGGGGGGTAGGGCACGCCCCCCTACCTTGTGGGCCCCTTGGTGACCCCCTGACCTAGATCTTCCTCCTATATATTCACATATATTCCCAAACCACCAGAAGTATCCATGAAAACACTTTTCCACCGCCGCAAACTTCTGTTCCCGTGAGATCCCATCTAGGGGCCTTTTTCGGCATCCTGCCGGAGGGGCATTCGATCACGGAGGGCTTCTACATCAACTCTATTGCCCTTTCGATGAAGCATGAGTAGTTTACCACAGACCTACGGGTCCATAGCTAGTAGCTAGATGGCTTCTTCTCTCTCTTTGATTCTCAATACCATGTTCTCCTCGATGTTCTTGGAGATCTATCCGATGTAATCTTCTTTTGTGGTGTGTTTGTCGAGATCCGATGAATTGTGGATTTATGATCAGCTTATCTATGAATATTATTTGAATCTTCTCTAAATTCTTTTATGCATGATTTGGTATCTTTGTAATTCTCTTCAAACTATCGGTTTGGTTTGGCCAACTAGATTGGTTTTTCTTGCAATGGGAGAAGTGCTTAGCTTTGGATTCAATCTTGCGGTATCCTTTCCCAGTGACAATAGGGGCAGCAAGGCACGTATTGTATTGTTGCCATCGAGGATAAAAAGATGGGGTTTACATCATATTGCTTGAGTTTATTCCTCTACATCATGTCATCTTACTTAATGCGTTACTCTGTTCTTCATGAACTTAATACTCTAGATGCAGGTAGGAGTCGGTCGATGTGTGGAGTAATAGTAGTAAATGCAGAATCGTTTTGGTCTACTTGACACGGACGTGATGCCTATATTTCATAATCATTGCCTTAGATATCGTCATAAATTTGCGCTTTTCTATCAATTGCTCGACAGTAATTTGTTCACCCACCATATTACTTGCTATCTTGAGAGAAGCCTCTAGTGAAACCTATGGCCCCCGGGTCTATTTTCCATCATATAAGTTTCTGATCTACTATTTTGCAATCTTTTACTCTCCGATCTATAAATCAAAAACCCAAAAATATTTACTTTATCGTTTGTTTAGTTTCATCTATCTCTATCAGATCTCACTTTTGCAAGTAACCGTGAAGGGATTGACAACCCCTTTATCGTGTTGGGTGCAAGTTGTTTGATTGTTTGTGTAGGTATTGGTGATTTGTGCATTGTCTCCTACTGGATTGATACCTTGGTTCTCAAACTGAGGGAAATACTTATCTCTACTTTGCTACATCACCCTTTCCTCTTCAAGGGAAAAACCAACGCAAGCTAAAGAAGTAGCATTTAGTAAAAGCTTTATTTTGTCCGTAAGCATTAGGTGAGTTCATCCTAGATTGTAACAAAGAAATACATTCGATCAAAGAGCAATTATCATAATTGAAGTCCTTATAATCCAAAGTAGTGGGCACGTCACTATTTAATGTCTTGACCTCTTCAAACCCACTTTTATTATTTTTATCATTAAGATCATCACCCTCCAAACAATTCGGATGCCTTCTAGCTAAAGTTGACTCATCTCTAGTACCTTTTTCATCAAGTTTTATATTACTAAACAAAGTTTCAATAGGTGTCATACCAATCATTCTAATATCTTCACCATGATTACGATAAAAACCGGGTGGAATAGCTTTTTCTAGGAATTCTTGCTTAGCTCTCAAAATAGCGGTTCTATCATTACTTTCATTAATGGAGACTTGGATAGACTTTATTGACTCATTAATATCATGCTTAGGTGGCAAAATTTTACTTTTAAGAATATCCACATCATGAGCAATTCTATCCATGTTTCTAGCCATATCATCAACTTTATGTAGTGTTTCTTCTACCATAGCATTAAAAATCTTTTGAGAACTAATAAATTCTTTCATGTTGTTCTCAAGATCAGTAGGTATCCTATAACTATTATTATTGTATGAATTACCATTGGAATTTCCATAATTATTAGAGAGATTACTGGGATACGGTCTAGGATTAAAATTCCCTCCATAATCATTGTTGTTGAAATTATTTCTAGCAAAAAAATTCACATCAATAGCATCATTATTTTGCTCAATCAAAGTAGATAGCGACACATCACTGGGATCAACATGAGCATTTTTGCTAGCAAGCATTTTCATAAGAGCATCCATTTTATCACTCAAAGTAGAAACTTCTTCAACAGAGTTTATCTTCTTACAAGTTGGAGCTCATTCGGTGTGCCATTGAGAATAATTTGTCATTACATTATCAAAGAGTTTTTTAGCTTCTCCCAATGTGATTTCCATAAAAGTACCACCTGCAATAGAGTCTACAAGATTTCTCGACACAAAGTTTAGTCCTGCATAAGTTTTTTTGAATTATCATCGATAAGCTTAATCCATGAGTTGGACAATTTCTAATCATTAATTTTATTCTCTCCCCAGATTGTGCAACATGTTCATTATCAAGTTGCTTCAATTTCATACTTTGATTTCTAAGAGAAATAATCTTAGCGGGAGGAAAATACTTGGCAATGAAAGCATCCTTACATTTATCCCATGAATCAATACTATTGGGAGGCAAGGATGAAACCAAGTTTTAGCACGATCTCTTAGCAAGAAAGGAAATAATATCAAATTAATAATATCATTATCCACATCTTTTTTCTTTTGCGTATCACATAATTCAATGAAGGTATTAAAATGGGATGCATCGCCTTTATTAGTATTTTCAGAAAATTGTTCTTTCATAACAAGATTTAGCAACGCAGCATTAATATCATACGACTCTGCACTAGTGGTTGGAGGAGCAATTGGAGTACTAGTAAAATCATTATTATTAGTATTTGAAAAGTCACACAACTTAGTGTTTTCTTGAGACATACTGACGAAGCAAACAAGGAAAGTAAAATATTTTTGTGTTTTTGTTTTTTTTAGAGAAGTGGAGGGAGATGAAAAAGAGAGGCAAATAAAAAGTAGAGCAAGTAGATGATAGTTTGAGTGAAGGTACTTGATAAGATTTGATGATGTCTCCCTGGCAACAGTGCCGGAATTCTTTCTGCTAGTTGTGAGATGTGTTGGGATTTTTCCCGAAGAGGAAGGGTGAAGCAATATAGTAGCGATAAGTGTTTCCCTCACTGAGCACCAAGGATTATCGAACCAAAAGGAGAACCACGCAAATCCTAGTGAATAGTACCTGCACACACACAAAGCAAATACTTGCACCCAACATGGGCAAGAGGGTTGTCAATCCCCTTGAACTTGTTACTTGCAAGGATAAAATCTTGTATAGGTAGATAGATAAATTGCAAAACAAAAGAAAAGTAAATAAATTGCAGCAATGTATTTTTTGTTTTAGTAATATGATTAAAGAAGACCCGGCTCTGTGTCGGCCTATGGTCACGATGCCGTCGACTCTTATGGCCGGTAGGCGGCTACTCTGAGCTCTGACGTGCGCGGCTGATCTTCGGATCATCTATCGGCTTCAACTCATACTCTACCTCCCGGTCGATGTGCCAAAGGGGAGGCTTTTCTGCACCAGAAGTGTGGCGCTCTTTGGCTGCTTCGTCCCAAGTGGCGTAGTCCCCGGCGACGGAGCTGCTGGCCATGACTGGTGGCGATGACACGACAGTGGTGATTCAGGACCAGATTGCTTTTCCTATTTTTGTTGTAGGGTCCTGTTTGCTAAACTAGAGGACTTGGTTGTAATCCTACATACTGTGAGGGTCCTCCATGTAACTTGTACTGTCACCGCTTTCACTTAATGCAGCTTCAGGGGCCTTCGTGTCCCTTTCGTGTTCAAAAAAAGTAGACCCGGGGGATGTAGTTTTCACTAGAGGTTTTCTCTCGAATAGATAACATGCAGTGGGTAGAGAAATTACTGTTGGGCAATTGAGAAAAGCGCATAGTTATGACATTACTCATGGCAATGATCATGTATATAGGCATCTAGTGTGTGACAAGTAGACCGACTCCTGCCTGCGTTTACTACTATTACTCCACTTCGAGATCGCTTCTATGCTTGCCTCTCTACGTATTAAGTTCATAACAAACAGAGTAATGCATTAAATATGATGACATGATGTAGACAAGTTAAACTCAATCAATATGAATAAACCCCATCATTTTCTCCTTAATGGCAACAATACAAATACATGCCTCGCTACCCCTTCTGTCATGAGGTGAGGACACCATAAGATTGAACACATTACATAGCACCACTCCCACTGAAGATAAATCAATCTAGTTGGCCAAACCAAACGGATAGATCGTAGAGAAATACTAAGCTATAACAATCATGCATAATAAAGTCCAGAAAAGACTCAATTACTTTCAATGAATAATCTGATCATAAACCCACAATTCATTGGATCCCAATAAACACACTGTGAAAGAAGATTGCATCGGATAGAACTCCAAGAAGATCAAGGAGAACATTGTATTGAAGATCAAAGAGAGAGAAGAAGTCATCTAGATACTAGCTATGGACCCGTGATCGATTCCCCCCCCCCCCCCCGACGGAGTACTGGAAAAGGCCTTCGGATGGGATCTTGGAAGAACAGAAGCTTACTACAGTAGAAAAGTGTTTTGGGTGGCTCTTTGTTCGTTTCCCAATATTTGAGAATTTATAGAAGTGGAATTAGGTCAGACGGAGCCACGTGGGGCCCACAACAAAATAGGGCACGCCAACCCCCCCCCACCCCCCCCCCCAGGGCACGCCCTATTGCCTTATTGTCTCCTTGTTTACTGTCTGGTCTCCTCCCAAAGCTTCTAGGGTCTCTTTTGTACAAAAAAATCATCAAAAAGTTTCGTAGTGTTTGGACTCCGTTTGGTACTGATTTCCTGGAAAACCAAAAACAAGCAGAAAATAGCAGCCGACACTAGGCACTTGGTTAATAGGTTAGTTCCCAAAAATGATATAAATTTGCATATTAAAGCATATAAAGTATCCAAGATTGATAACATAATATCATGAAACAATCAAAAATTATAGATATGTGATATGTCTCCAACGTATCTATAATTTCTTATTGTTCCATGCTATTATAGTATCAATCTTGGATGTTTTATATGCAAATATATGCAACTATATATCATTTTTTTGGGACTAACCTATTAACCTAGTGCCCAGTACTAGTTGTTGCGTTTTTCTTGTTTTTGGCTTTTCAGGGAATCAATATCAAACAGAGTCCAAACGGAGAAAAAACTTTGGATTAATTTTTTCTGAACCAGAAGAGACCCTAGAAGGTTCGGGAGAAGACCTGACGAGCCACGAGGGAGCGACAAGCTTGGAAGGTGTGCCCTAAGGGGGGCGCCCTGTAACACCCCCCGGTGGTTAACTACAGTAATCACTTTTGATAATGACATGTCAGCAAGCTTAACAGTGCATGATCATTATTAGCATCATATTGCATTTCAACTCCTAAGTCAAATTCAAATTTAAATGAAAGTGGAAAATAAAAGTTGCTCAAAACCTAGAACTAAAATGTGCATCATGTTGCAAATATTCCCATAGCATTTATAAAAATGATTGCAACATTAGTTGGAATTGTAAAAGGACTCGAACCAACAATAAACCAGCACATAGCACTATTCAACCCCTTTTCAATTAAATAAAATCCAAACCAAAAAGATTGGACACCAAGCCAGTTTCTAGCAGTGACTAAAATGCACCATATTTATTTGAGCAAGTCTCATATTTTACAAAAGTCTTTTGGAATAAATAAAGAAAAACAAAAAGGAAAATAATAATATAAAAAAAAGTAAAAAGGAAAAGCCCCCCCCCCCCCGGACCAACTGGGCCTGGCCCGCTGGCCACCAGCCACCACCCAGGCCGGCCCCCCCCGGCCTATAACCCCCTCCCCCTCACCCCGAACCCCTAACTCCCCCCCCTCCCCCGGCGCTGGTTGCTGCTCGCTGCTGCCGTCTCCGCTTCCCACGGATAAAGCGAACGAGCAGATAGGTGGGTAGGAGTGTGGTTAGTGGGGGTGGGGTGGGAGGTAAGGGGGGCATAATGGTAGGAGCAGTGAGGTTGAGAAAGTAATCGGGTGAAGCGTGGCCGGGCGGAAGAACGGCAGGGTAGTGGAGGGGGTGAGGGAGGCATAGAAAAAATGGGCGCCCCCGGGTGTTGGGGAGTTTAAGAGAATGGCCTGCTGCTCCTCCCCCCCCCCTGTTTGCCGTTCTTTCTTCTCCTCTCTCCTCCCTTCTCTCGCACTCCCTCTCCCTTCCTCTGCACGCTCCCGCGCACGCGCTGCCGCCTTCGCCGCGCCCCTGCCTTTTTCTCGCGCACTCGCCCGACGCCAGCGCCCGTTCGGGCTACGCTCGCGCCCCGCGCACGTTAGGCCTCTGTGCCACTGCACGTGGGGCCGGCCCCTAAGAACGTTTAAAAAAAATTAAAATAAATAAAAATAATTAATTAATTAATTAGTTAAGTTAATTAACCATATTTAGATTAGTCTAATTTGATTAATTAGATTAATTAAATGTTAATTAACTTAAGTAACCCTGGTTAATTAGAGCTAATTAATTAGTTAACCTAATTAACCTTGCTGACATCAGCATGATGTCATGCTGACATCAGCGAGCACTATTCTGGATAATGTTTATTTTAAATAATTAAATAAATTCCAAAAATTAATAAAAGCTTTAGAAAATCATATAAAATAATCCGTAACTCAGATCGAAAAACTTTGTACATGAAAGTTGCTCAGAACGACGAGACGAATCTGAATACGCGGTCCGTTCGTCCGCCACACGTCTCTAACTATCCGAACATGCAACCGTTCCCCTCCGGTCATCTGTCTGACAAATGTCCGGAGACGGGAAAACATTCCCGGATGGATCCCACCTTCGCCAGTATCACCCGGCACTGCGTTAGGTCACCTCCGTCACCGCGTATTGCCATGTTATGCTTTGTGCTGCACTTGTTCGCTGAGTATTTATACTGTTTCCTCCCCCTCTTCTCTCTCGGTAGCCCCCCCGACACCGACGTCGTCCCCGAGGCCGACGCAGCTCCGGAGCCCGAAGACACCATTGATGACCTTGCCCTTGCCGCCGAGCAACCAGGCAAGCCCCCCCTTTGAGCATACCGATATCGCCCATTCTATTTCTCATGCTTGCATTAGAATTGCTGCTGCTGCTGCTTTACCTATTCTGATGCATAGCCTTTTTGTTGTAACCTGCTGTTGATAATTACATGCATATCCTAAACTGTTTAGTCTAGGCTGGGTAGAGACCTATCAGTGACCCCACTTATCCCGACTGCCGCGCTGGATCGTCAGAAGACCCGATCAACGGGATTGAAGACCAGGCCCCGACACCGCACATCACCCCCCCCCCCCTTAGTTGTAACGACACTGCAGCATTACTATCGAGTGCCGAGGGTGAAACCTCTTGTAGCACTTCTGATGTTAACTCTGTAGAGTAGCTATTCGGTCGTGGTCATCGAGGGTGATTCCTCCTTCACCACTTCCGGTAACGACGCTGTCGTACAACACCTCAAGTGTGAACCCATCGAGGGTGATTCCTCCTACGTTCACCTTGGCAGTTACATCGAGTGGGAATCCAACGAGGGTGATACCTCGGATTCCCTTGATGTTATGGACACACGGATACTTGGACTTTACATTGTTACTTGGAAAGGCGGGTCGGCCCTGAGGGGTACCCGCGTGCGCCTGAGAGGCGAGTGTTGTGAAGACGGGTGCCTGTGTGGTGCCCGAGTGGTGAATACGAGGCGTGGCCGGGCATTCATGGCCCTTGCCGCAAGTCCTCGAGACGGGGTGACGGGGTCACATCTTTCGTGAGTCTCTGCTCGTTTTCCGCAAGCCCCTAGTCCACTTACGATTTGGATATTTGATCCGAGCAGGCCTCTGGTCTGATAGCACTAACCATCACGTGGGCATAGTATGGGTGTTCTGCATCGTAGCATCAGCCGAAAGCTCTGTCAGACGTCCAGTTCAGCATGGCGGCACGGACGGACCGGCGCCCTCCTGGTGCCAGGCTTCTCCCTGCGCGCAACGACTCGGAGTGCACAGGGCGATGGCCCAAGACCTCTGAGCGCTTAGGATGTAGACCGACGGGGACCTCTCTGCTGAGCTGTAGGTCGGGTTGCGGTGTGTTGTTTGGCCGAGGCCGGGCATGACCCAGGAAAGTGTGTCCGGCCGGAGTTAAGCGAGCGTGATGGGTAAGTTGGTGCACCCCTGCAGGGAAGAACATTTCTATCGATAGCCGGTCCTACGGTAAAGGACACTCGGAGTTGTATCCCGATCGATACAACTAGAACTGGATACCCGTGATGATACTTGGATATGTGGCTCTGGGATTGCTTCTCGCAGGGAGTCGAGAAGGGATCTCAGGACGAGGTTGATGACTTTATGGCTCTGGGATTGTTTTCTCGCAGGGAGTCGAGAAAGGATCTCTGGGTGAGGTTGATAGTATTACTGCTACATTATATTGTGTTGTTCTACTCTCTTCTATTGCTGCAAGACCGCTGAAGATGCTAGTCTTCGATAGGACTAGGCCTTCTCTCTATTCTGGCATTCCTGCAGCCCAGTCCACATATACAGCCTCCCCTTGAAAATGTTGCATATGTAGTGTAGATCCTTGCTTGCTGAGTACTTCTGAGTACTCACGGTTGCTTTGTTTTCCTTTTCTCCCCATATCAGTTTGTCGTGACCAAGATGATGGAGCCCCTGAGACAGCTGCCCTGCCGACGATCGCTACTACTACTACCCAGAGGATGGATACTACTATGAGTTGACTGACGACCAGGAGTAGGATCGGAGGGTCCCAGGCAGGAGGCCTGCGCCTTTCGATCGTAGTGTTTTATTTTGCCCCGCCTTTCTAAAGGCCTTTCTGTTTCTCTTTTATATCTGTACTCAGATATCTAATGCTTCCGCTGACGCTTGTATGCCATCGAGCTATGTATTCGAGCCCTCGAGGCCCTGGCTTTAATATAAAGCTTGTATGACTTTATTTATGTTTTAGAGTTGTGTTGTGATATCTTCCCGTGAGTCCTTAGGCTTGATCGTGTGCATTTGCGTGTATGATTAGCGCGCGATCGGGCTGGGGGCGTCACAAGTTGGTATCAGAGCCGACTGCCTGTAGGAACCCCCTTTCCAACTCCTTGGCCGAAGTTGAGTCTAGAAACCGGAAAACTATTTTACTAACTTGGCTGTGTGGCTTACGGGCCCACGTCGCCAATTGGGTGGTATTAGGATCTTTAACTCCTCGACCTTTACTCTGGGACTCTGATCTCTCTTCCTTTCGGGTTAACTAAAGTTTACTAACGCCGACACTTAGGATCTCGTAATTCTCGTCCACCCGGAGAGCTGGATATCTGTGCGATTTCCCTGACATTGATCTGATTAGTCTGATAATCATTTTCCTTTCCATTGTTTTGTTTAACCTTTCTCTCCGAGATCGGTTATACTTCTCCTTGTCTTTTGACAATCATGAGTTTCCTCTGTTTCAGATGGATTGTTTGTTTCCACCACACCCTGCGACGCAGCTACCAGCTGTTCGAGCAGGGATACATCCAGAGTACATTCTTTATCCACTGGGGCAGATGTCAATCCGTTACAATACCCCAGTACTATCTCCTCCAGATACCCGCAAAGACTTTGTGATCTATTGTGACGCATCCCGTGAAGGATTAGGCTGTATCCTAATGCAAGAGCGTAAAGTGATTGCTTATGGCTCTCGTCAGTTGCGCCCACATGAAGAGAATTATCCGGTACATGATCTAGAACTAGCTGCTGTCATCTATGCACTACAGTTATGGCAACATTACCTCCTCGGTAATCGTTGCGAGATATACACGGATCATAAAAGTCTGAAGTACTTGTTCACTCAACCTTCTCTAAACCTCCGTCAGCAAAGATGGATGGAGGCCATTGCGGACTATGATTTGGGTATATCCTATACCCCTGGCAAGGCTAACATGATGGCAGATGCCTTAAGCCGCAAGTCCTATTGCGACAACCTCATGGTTAGGCGAGCTCAACCTCGTCTTTTTGAAGAACTATGCAAGCTAAATCTGCGTATTGTTCCACAGGGATCTCTTAATAACCTTGTGATACAACCAGATCTTGAGAAAGCTGTTAAGAATGCGCAAGCTAAAGATGCTGAAGTTGATCTGATGAAGAAAGATCTTCACCTTGAAAAGTACAGGGATTTCTCACTGTCTGAAGATGGAACCTTGTATTTCAAAGACCGCATTGTGGTACCTCGCTTCGAGCTTATGACTGACAAAGTCATGAAGGAGGCACATGATACCCCGTTGTCTATTCATCCGGGTAGCACCAAAATGTATCGTGATCTCCGTCAAAGGTACTGGTGGTCTAGAATGAAGCAGGACATTGCTCGCTATGTTGCTGAATGTGATGTGTGTCGACGCGTTAAAGCAGAACATCAGAAGCCTGCTGGAATTCTGCAACCGTTACCTATTCCTTTATGGAAATGGGACAAGGTTCAGATGGATTTCATTACAGGACTTCCCAGGTCACAGAAGGGTCACGACGCTATTCTTGTCGTCGTCGACCAACTCTCCAAAGTTGCACACTTCCTGCCTGTCAAGGAGACGATCACTGCTAGTCAGTTAGCAGAATTATATATCTCCAGAATTGTTTCACTCCACGGTATTCCGAAAGAGATCAGTTCAGACCGTGGCACCATATTCACCGGTCATTTCTGGGAAAGTTTTCAAAAGGCTATGGGAACTCATATTACCTGGAGTTCAGCTTATCATCCTCAGTCCCAAGGCCAAGTCGAGCGAGTCAACCAAGTGCTTGAAGACATGCTACGAGCTTGTGTTGTTTCTTTCGGCAAGAAGTGGGAAGAATCTCTTCCATATGCCGAGTTCTCTCATAACAACAGCTATCAAGCTAGTCTGAAAATGGCCCCCTTTGAAGTTCTCTATGGACGTAGATGTCGAACCCCTCTGAATTGGTCAGAAACTGGGGAACGACCGCTCGTGGGTCCAGATATTATTCAACACGCCGAAGAACAAGTCCGTATCGTCCGTGAAAATCTCAAGGCGGCTCAGGACCGTCAGAAGAGCAACTATGATCGCAAACGATGGGGTTTGACTTATCAACCTGGTGATCAAGCTTATCTTCGTGTCACCCCTATGAAGGGCACTCACCGTTTTGGAATCAAGGGCAAGCTAGCTCCGCGCTACATTGGTCCTTTCCGCATTGTTGCCAGACGTGGTCAGGTGGCATATAAATCGGAGTTGCCGCCGCAATTCTCTCATATCCACGATGTCTTCCATGTGTCGCAACTTCGTAAATGCTTCAAGGAATCTCCGCACCGAGCAGTGGATCACGAGATGCTCGAATTGCATGATGATCTATCTTATAAGGAGCATCCGATCCGCATCCTCGATGAAGCTGAACGTCGAACCCGTCAGAAGGTTACCAAGTTCCTCAAAGTGCAGTGGTCAAATCATACTGAAGATGAAGCCACTTGGGAACGCGAGGATAATCTTCGTGCGGAATATCCCGAACTTTTTCCTTCTATTTCTTAATTCTCGGGACGAGAATTCTTGTTAGTAGAGGAGATTTGTAACACCCCCCGGTGGTTAACTACAGTAATCACTTTTGATAATGACATGTCAGCAAGCTTAACAGTGCATGATCATTATTAGCATCATATAGCATTTCAACTCCTAAGTCAAATTCAAATTTAAATGAAAGTGGAAAATAAAAGTTGCTCAAAACCTAGAACTAAAATGTGCATCATGTTGCAAATATTCCCATAGCATTTATAAAAATGATTGCAACATTAGTTGGAATTGTAAAAGGACTCGAACAACAAGAAACAGCAGCAACATAGCACTATTCAACCCCTTTTCAATTAAATAAAATCCAAACCAAAAAGATATGGACACCAAGCCAGTTTCTAGCAGTGACTAATAATGCACCATATTTATTTGAGCAAGTCTCATATTTTACAAAAGTCTTTTGGAATAAAAATAAAAGAGAAAACAGAAAAGGAAAATAAATAATATAAAAAAAAGTAAAAAGGAAAGCCCAAGCCCCCCCCCCCCCCCCCCCGGACCAACTGGGCCGTGGCCCAGCTGGCCACCAGGCACCACCCAGGCCGGCCCACCCCGGCCTATAACCCCCTCCCCTCACCCTGAAACCCTAAGCTCCCCCCCTCCCCCGGTCGCTGGTTGCTGCTGCTGCTGCCGTCTGCCTGCTGCCAGCGCTCCGCCCCCCCCCCCCACCGCGCTCTCGCTCTCTCTCCGCCCGCTCTCGTCCCCGCCTCCTCTCCCCCCGCGCGACCGCTGCGCTTCCGCCGTCGCCGCCCCCTGTCCGTTTGCTCGCGCACGCGCCCGACGCCAGCGCCCGTTCGGGCTACGCTCGCGCCCCGCGCCGTTAGGCCTCTGTGCCACTGCACGTGGGGCCGGCCCCTAAGAACGTTTAAAAAAATTAAATAAATAAAAATAATTAATTATTAATTAGTTAATTTACTACCTATTTAATAGTCTAATTTGATTAATTAGATTATTAAATGTTATTAACTTAAGTAACCCTGGTTAATTAGAGCTAATTAATTAGTTAACCTAATTACCTTGCTGACATCAGCATGTGTCATGCTGACATCAGCGAGCACTATTCTGGATAATGTTTATTTTAATAATTAATAAATTCCAAAATTAATAAAACTTTAGAAAATCATATAAAATAATCCGTAACTCAGATCGAAAAACTTTGTACATGAAAGTTGCTCAGAACGACGAGACGAATCTGAATACGCGGTCCGTTCGTCCGCCACACGTCTCTAACTATCCGAACATGCAACCGTTCCCCTCCGGTCATCTGTCTGACAAATGTCCGGAGACGGGAAAACATTCCCGGATGGTCCCACCTTCGCCAGTATCACCCGGCACTGCGTAGGTCACCTCCGTCACCGCGTATTGCCATGTTATGCTTGTGCGCACTTGTTCGCTGAGTATTTATACTGTTTCCTCCCCCTCTTCTCTCTCGGTACCCCCCCGCCACCGACGTCTCCCCGAGGCGACGCAGCTCCGAGCCCGAAGACACCATTGATGACCTTGCCCTTGCCGCCGAGCAACCAGGCAAGCCCCCCCTTTGAGCATACCGATATCCGCCATTCTATTCTTCATGCTTGCATTAGAATTGCTGCTGCTGCTGCTTTACCTATTCTGATGCATAGCCTTTTTGTTGTAACCTGCTGTTGATATATTACATGCATATCCTAAACTGTTTAGTCTAGGCTGGGTAGAGACCTATCAGTGACCCCCTTATCCCGACTGCCGCGCTGGATCGTCAGAAGACCCGATCAACGGGATTGAAGACCAGGCCCCGACACCGCACATCACCCCCCACCCCCCCCCCCCTTAGTTGTAACGACACTGCAGCATTACTATCGAGTGCCGAGGGTGAAACCCTTGTAGCACTTCTGATGTTAACTCTGTAGAGTAGCTATTCGGTCGTGGTCATCGAGGGTGTTCCTCCTTCACACCACTTCCGGTAACGACGCTGTCGTCAACACCTCAAGGTGAACCCATCGAGGGTGATTCCTCCTACGTTCACCCTTGGCAGTTACATCGAGTGGGAATCCAACGAGGGTGATACCTCGGATTCCCTTGATGTTATGGACACACGGATACTTGGACTTTACATTTTTACTTGAAAGGCGGGTCGGCCCTGAGGGTACCCCGTGCGCCTGAGAGGCGAGTGTTGTGAAGACGGGTGCCTGGTGGTGCCCGAGTGGTGATAAGGCGTGGCCGGGCATTCATGGCCCTTGCCGCAAGTCCTCGAGACGGGGGACGGGGTCACATCTTTCGTGAGTCTCTGCTCGTTTTCCGCAAGCCCCTAGTCCACTTACGATTGGATATTTGATCCGAGCAGGCCTCTGGTCTGATAGCACTAACCATCACGTGGGCATAGTATGGGGTTCTGCATCGTAGCATCAGCCGAAGCTCTGTCAACGTCCAGTTCAGCATGGCGGCGGACGGACCGCGCCCTCCTGGTGCCAGCTTCTCCCTGCGCGCAACGACTCGGAGTGCACAGGGCGATGGCCCAAGACCTCTGAGCTTAGGATGTAGACCGACGGGGACCTCTCTGCTGAGCTGTAGGTCGGTTCGGTGTGTTGTTTGGCCGAGGCCGGGCATGACCCAGGAAAGTTGTGTCCGGCCGGAGTTAAGCGAGCGTGATGGGTAAGTTGGTGCACCCCTGCAGGGAAAGACATTTCTATCGATAGCCGGTCCTACGGTAAAGGACACTCGGAGTTGTATCCCGATCGTACAACTAGAACTGGATACCCTGATGATACTTGATATGTGGCTCTGGGATTGCTTCTCCGCAGGGAGTCGAGAAGGGATCTCAGGACAGGTTGATGACTTTATGGCTCTGGGATTGTTTTCTCGCAGGAGTCGAGAAAGGATTCTGGGTGAGGTTGATAGTATTACTTACTGCTACATTATATTGTGTTGTTCTACTCTCTTCTATTGCTGCAAGACCGCTGAAGATGCTAGTCTCGATAGGACTAGGCCTCTCTCTATTCTGGCATTCCTGCAGCCCAGTCCACTATAACACCTCCCCTTGAAAATGTTGCATTGTAGTGTAGATCCTTGCTTGCTGAGTACTTCTGAGTACTCACGGTTGCTTTGTTTTCCTTTTCTCCCCATATCAGTTTGTCGTGACCAAGATGAGGAGCCCCTGAGACAGCTGCCCTGCCGACGATCGCTACTACTACTACCCAAGATGGATACTACTATGAGTTGACTGACACCAGAGTAGGATCGGAGGGTCCCAGGCAGGAGGCCTGCGCCTTTCGATCGTAGTGTTTTATTTTGCCCCGCCTTTCTAAAGCCTTTCTGTTTCTCTTTTATATCTGTACTCAGATATCTAATGCTTCCGCTGACGCTTGTATGCCATCGAGCTATGTATTCGAGCCCTCGAGGCCCTGGCTTTAATATAAAGCTTGTATGACTTTATTTATGTTTTAGATTTGTGTTGTGATATCTTCCCGTGAGTCCTTAGCTTGATCGTGTGCATTTGCTGTATGATTAGGCGCCGATCGGGCTGGGGGCGTCACAAGTTGGTATCAGAGCCGACTGCCTGTAGGAACCCCCTTTCCAACTCCTGGCTGCCGAGTTGAGTCTAAAACGCGGAAAACTATTTTACTAACTTGGCTGTGTGGCTTACGGGCCCACGTCGCCAATTGGGTGGTATTAGGATCTTTAACTCCTCGACCTTTACTCTGGGACTCTGATCTCTCTTCCTTTCGGGTTAACTAAAGTTTACTACACGCGACACTTAGGATCTCGTAATTCTCGTCCACCCGGAGCGCTGGATATCTGTGCGATTTCCCTGACATTGATCTGATTAGTCTGTAATCATTTTCTTTTCCATTGTTTTGTTTAACTTTCTCTCCGGAGATCGGTTATACTTCTCCTTGTCTTTTGACAATCATGAGTTTCCTCTGTTTCAGATGGATTGTTTGTTTCCACCACACCCTGCGACGCGCTACCAGCTGTTCGAGCAGGATACATCCAGAGTACATTCTTTATCCACTGGGCAGATGTCAATCCGTTACAATACCCCAGTACTATCTCCTCCAGATACCCATCGTTCCCCCCCACCCCCCCCCCCCCTCCCCCCCCCCCCCCCCCCCCCCCCCCCCCCCAACCCCCCCCCCCCCCCCCCCCCCCCCCCCCCCCTCCCCCCCCACCCCCCCCCCACCCCCGCCCCCCCCCCCCCCCCCCCCCCCCCGCCCCCCCCCCGCCCCCCTCCCCCCCGCCCTTCCTCCCCCCCCCTCCCCCCCGCCCCCCCTTCCCCCCCCCTCCCCGTCCCCCCGCTGACCCCCCCCCCCCCCCCCCCTCGCGCCCCCCCCCTCTCCCCCCGCCCCCTCCGCCCCCCCCCGGCCCCCCCCCCCCCCCCCCCCCCCTCCCTTCCTCTTTTTTTTTTTTTCTTTTTTTTTTTTCCACCCCCCCCGCCTATAGTCCGCCCTCGCCCACCCCCCATGGCCTACCCCCCCTTTCACCCCCCCGTCCCACCCCCCCTTAGTCACCCCCCACCCACCCCGCCCACCACCCCGCCCACCCTTTTTTTTTTTTTTTTTTTAAGTTTTTGCTGTGCTTTGTTTCTTTTTTTGTGTGTGTTTTTTTTTTTTGATTGTTTTTTTGTTTTTGTGTTGTTTTTTTTTTTTCTTGTTGTTTCTTTTGGTTCGTTGTTTTTTTGTTTTTTTGTTTTGTTATATTTTTTTTTTTTCGTTTTGTTGTTTTTGTTTTTTTTTTTTTTTTTTGTTTTTTTTTTTTTTTTTTTTTTTTGTTTGAGTCTTTGTGCTTGTTGTTTGTTTTTTTTGTTGTTTTTTTTTATTTCATTTTGTTCTTGTTTGTTTTTTCTTTTGTTTGTTTTTTTTGTGTTTGGTTTTGTTTGTTTTTTGTTGTTGGTGTAGAGTTTGTTTTTAGTTTGGGGTTTTGTTTTGGTGTTTTTTGTTTAAGTTTTTATTTTTTGTTGTGTTTTTTGTGTTTTTTTGTATATTTTTTTCTTTTTTTTTGTTTTTTTTTTGGATGTTTTTTGTGTTTCTTTGTTTTTTTTTTTTTTTTTTTTTTTTGTTTTTTTTTTTTTTTTTTTGTTTGCGTTATTTTTTTTTTTTTTTTTGTTTTTTTTTTTGTTTTTTTTTTGTTTGTTTCTTTTTTTTTTTCTTTTTTTTTTCTTCGTCTTTTTTGTATTTTGTTTTTTTTTTTTTTTTTTTTTTTTTGTTTTTTTTTTGTTTTGGTTTTTTTGTTTTTTTTTTGTTTTTTTTGGTTTTTTTTTCCCTTTTCCCCCCCCCCCCCCCCCCCCCCCCCCCCCCCCCCCCCCCCCCCCCCCCCCCCCCCCCCCCCCCCCCCCCCCCACCCCCCTCTCCCCCACCCCCACCCCTTTTCTTTTTTTTTTATTTGTTTTTTTTTTTTTTTTTATTTTTTTTTTTTTTTTTTTTTTTTTTTTTTTGGATTTTTTTTTTTTTTTAATTTTATATTTTTTGTTTTTTTTTTTTTTTTTTTTTTTTTTTTGGAGGGGAGGCGGTGGGGGGAGGGGGTTTTGGTGTTTTTGTTGTAGGGGGGTGTGGGTTTTTTTTTTTTTTTTTTTGTTTTTTTTTTTTTTGTAGTTTTTTTTGTTTTTTTTTTTGTTTTGTTTTTGTTTTTTTGTTTTTTGTTAGTTTGGGTTCGTTTTGTTTTTTTTTTTTTTTTTTTGTGTTTTTCTACCTTGGTGTTTTTTTTTTTTGTTTTTTTTCTTTTGGTTTTTTTTTTGTGTATTTTTTCTTTGTTTTCTTTTTTTTTTTTTTGTTTGATTTTTTTTTTTTTTTTTTTTCGCCCCCCCCCCCCCCCCACCCCCCCCCCCCCCCCCCCCCCCCCCCCCCCCCCCCCCCCCCCCCCCCCCGTTTTTGTTTTTTTTGTGTTTACTTTTTTTTTTTTTCTTTCACTTTTTATTTTGCTAGTTTTTTTTTTTTTTCTTTTTGGTTTTTTTTCTCTTATTTTGTTGTGCTTTTTTCCTGTGTTTTTTTTGTTTGTTCCCCCCCCCCCCCCCCCCCCCCTCCCCCCCCCCCCCCCCCCCCCCCCCCCCCCCCCCCCCCCCCCCCCCCCCCCCCCCCCCCCCCCCCCCCCCCCCCCCCCCCCCCCCCCCCCCCCCCCCCCCCCCCCCCCCCCCCCCCCCCCCCCCCCCCCCCCCCCCCCCCCCCCCCCCCCCCCCCCCCCCCCCCCCCCCCGCCCCCCCCTACTTGGTCCGCCCCCGCCCCCCCCCCCCCCCCCTATTTTGCCGGGCCCCCCTTGGCGTTATTCCCCCCCTCAGTCTGCGAAACCCCCCCCCCCCCCCCCCCCCCCCCCCCCCCCACCCTCCCCCCCCCCCCACCCCAAATCCACCCCCCCCCCCCCTTATGGCCCCCCCCCCCCCCCTCCCCCCCCCCCCCCCCTCCCCGCCCCTATACGGGGCGGTGTACTTTGGCGCCCCCCCCCCCCCCCCCCCCCCCTCCCGTCCCCACCCCCCGTGAAGCGGGGAGCGTCCGTACAGTGATGTGATGCTGTGCGGGGGGTGGTAGCGGGGTGAGGTGCTGGGAGCTGGACGACCCCCCCCTCCCACACTGAGAGGGGTGCTTCCCCCCCCCGGAAGAGACCCACCCCCACCCCCCCACCCCTCCCGCCCCCCCCCCCCCCCCCCCCAGAGATCAGTCCTTAGTGTTTCCCCCCCCCCCCCCGCCGCACCATGGGTGGCCCCCCCCCCCCCACCCCCCCTGTCGATGTGATCTGCCGGAGCACACGAGATACAACACATGCGGCTCCCGTCCGAATTAGGCTGTGAGGCCTGCAGTGCAAGAGCGTAAAGTGATTGCTTGCGCTCGTCGTTGCGCCCACATGAAGAGAATTATCCGGTACATGATCTAGAGACTAGCTGCTGTCATCTATGCACTCACATTGGGCACATTACCTCCTCTGTAATCGTTGGGATAACACGGATCATAAAGTCTGAAGTACTTGTTCACTCAACCTTCTCCTCTCTAAACCTCGTCCCAAGGATGGATGGAGGCCATTGCGGACTAGATTTGGGTATATCCTATACCCCTGGCAAGGCTAACATGATGGCAGATGCCTTAAGCCGCAAGTCCTATTGCGACAACCTCATGGTTAGGCGAGCTCAACCGTCGTTTTTTGAAGAACTATGCAAGCTAAATCTGCGATTGTTCCACAGGGATCTCTTAATAACCTGTGATACAACCAGATCTTGAGAAAGCTGTTAAGAATGCCGCAGCTAAAGATGCTGAAGTTGATCTGATGAAGAAAGATCTTCACCTTGAAAAGTACAGGGATTTCCACTGTCTGAAGAGAACCTGTATTTCAAAGACCGCATTGTGGTACTCGCTTCGACTTATGACGACAAAGTCATGAAGGAGGCACATGATAACACCCCGTTGTCTATTCATCCGGGTAGCCACCAAAATTATCGTGATCTCCGTCAAAGGTACTGGTGGTCTAGAATGAAGCAGATTGCCTCGCTAATGTTTGCTGAATGTGATGTGTGTCGACGCGTTAAAGCAGAACATCAGAAGCCTGCTGGAATTCTGCAACCGTTACCTATTCCTTTATGGAAATGGGACAAGGTTCAGATGGATTTCATTACAGGACTTCCCAGGTCACAGAAGGGTCACGACGCTATTCTTGTCGTCGTCGACCAACTCTCCAAAGTTGCACACTTCCTGCCTGTCAAGGAGACGATCACTGCTAGTCAGTTAGCAGAATTATATATCTCCAGAATTGTTTCACTCCACGGTATTCCGAAAGAGATCAGTTCAGACCGTGGCAGCATATTCACCGGTCATTTCTGGGAAAGTTTTCAAAAGGCTATGGGAACTCATATTACCTGGAGTTCAGCTTATCATCCTCAGTCCCAAGGCCAAGTCGAGCGAGTCAACCAAGTGCTTGAAGACATGCTACGAGGGGCTTCCTCGGTACTCTGCCGGAGGGGGGATCGACCACGGAGGGGCTCTACATCAACCTTGCTGCCCTTCCAATGATGTGTGAATAGTTTACCATAGACCTATGGGTCCATAGCTAGTAGCTATATGGATTCTTCTCTCTCTTTGATCTTCAATACAATGTTCTCCTCAATGTTCTTGGAGATCTATTCGATGTAATGACTTTTTGCAGTGTGTTTGTTGGGATTCGATGAATTGTGAGTTTATGATAAGATTATCCATGAATATTATTTGAGTCTTCTATGAACTCTTTTATGCATGATTATTGTAGCTTTGTATTTCTCTCCGATCTATTGGTTGGTTTGGCCAACTAGATTGATTTTTATTGCAATGGGAGAGGTGCTTTGTGATGGGTTCAATCTTGCGGTAATCTATATCCCAGTGACAGAAGGGGACAAGACACGTATTTGTATTGTTGCCATTAAGGATAAAAGATGGGGTTTATTCATGTGTGAGTTTACTTTGTCTACATCATGTCATCTTGCTTAAGGCGTTACTCTGTTCTTTATGAACTTAATACTTTAGATGCATGCTGGATACCAGTCGATGTGTGGAGTAATAGTAGTAGATGCAGGCAGGAGTCGGTCTACTTGGCTTGTACATGATGCCTATATACATGATCATTGCCTTGGATATCATCATGATTATTCGCTTTTCTATCAATTGACCAACAGTAATTTGCTTACCCACTGTATGCTATTTTCAAGAGAGAAGCCTCTAGTGAACACTATGGCCCCCGGGTCTACTTTTTATCATATATAAAAATCCCAAAAATACCTTGCTGCAATTTTATTTACGTTATTTTATTTTGTATTTTTGTGCTATCTATCTATCACTACGACATTTGATCTTTGCAATTAACTGCCGAGGGATTGACAACCCCTCGTTCGCGTTGGGTGCAAGTATTTGTTATTTTGTGTGTAGGTACTGCTAACGAGATATTGCGTGGTTCTCCTACTGGATTGTTAACCTTGGTTCTTAACTGAGGGAAATACTTATCTCTATTGTATTGCATCATCCTCTCCTCTTCAAGGAAATCCCAACGCAGCTCACAAGTAGCAATACATTGGAGACGTATCAGTCATTCCTAATAATTGCCTCCTCACAATGTTTTGCAACCCACTTGGCAGTGACTTTGGTGTTCTCTGACACAAAAAGGCATGTGTGCACCAAATACTGCTTCTTGATGGTAAATGTCTTCTCATTTGCAATCTGAGAAGCTGCTATATAAAAAGGGCATTGCTCATCTATGCACTATGCTATAACCCTATCATTGCAATTTCTATGGTACTCAAAGTTCCTGTTATGTGAAATGTGCAGAGTTTGAAGTGGAGTTCAAAATTGGTACACATCAATGAAGCAAAGATGCCTAACAAATTGCTCCTGTGGGTGAGCTCTCTCCTCATCATACCATAACCTTGGATAGTCTTCTTTGTTCTGCTCTTCGTACCATTGGGCAACACATATGCCAATGCCTCACCACCATCATCATCTTTTAGACCCAGGTCTAGTGGTTTCCTGTCCTCTCCAGTCCTCCTCAAGCACGTGATCTATACTTGCATGTGATATGCTGATACTTCTCCATCGTATTTACTTTTCCAAACACTTTTGCTCTTGTTTTGGACTCTAATTTGCAAAATTTGAATGAAACTAACCCGGACTGGCGCTATTTTCAGCAGAACTGCCATGGTGTTGCTTTTGTGCAGAAATAAAATTCTCGGAATCGGATGAAACTTTGCGGAGATTTTTTATTGAATAAATAAAAATACTGGAATGAAGATCCATCGAAGGGGGGCCACCAGTTTCTCACAAGGCAACAGGGTGCGCCTACCCCCCCCCCCTCCCCCGGGGCTTGCCATGATGCCTTGTGGGTCCCACAGGCGAGTGTCTGAACTAATTCCAACTCTATAAATTATGTTTCCCCGAGAAAAAAATAAGAGAAGAAGTTTCATCGCGTTTTACGATACGAAGCCACCGTCACCTCCTGTTACTACAAAATTTGCTCTACTCAGTGACAAAAAACCTGGCGACGAAATAGGAATGGTCGCCTAAAATCATTTTCTGCCACGGTCACCATCACTAGCTGATTTTGCCCCGGTGGCTCTCTGCGGCAACTTTGGTGACTTTTTGGACCAATTTTAGGTGACGTTTTTGCCATCACTTGGCAAGTATATTTTCTGGGACAATTTTTTGTGTGACAGAAAACTTTTGCTGTCACCAATAATCTTGAACGGATTATTGTAGGAAATATAAATAGAAAAAAAATAGTCCCTAAGATTTGAACCCATGAGCTCTCGCTTCCGTAGACGTTATATAAGAGGTTTACCGGTGGTGAGGTCATAAAAAAAGAGGTTTACCGCTGGACTAGTGTTTGATTGCTGATAATACTTTGTAGCTCAATTCTTGTGTAGTATGTTTTTTAGAGGAAATCTATAGCATGTTTAACAGCAATACATGTACATTTCATTGAAATAATAAAACAAAATAATGTTTACGTTAAAACTATTGGAGCGGCGCCTTCATGAGTTATTTCAGGAGATTATCAGGAAATGGACACGCGTTCGGTGTCTGTGCAGGCTGCGTTCATGGGTGGCACGGTAGCATGTTTGCATGCATCATGGAGGTGTGTTTGCAGGCGGCCTGGAGGCGTGTATGCGGCCGGCTTTCAGGCAAGCGAGCAGGCCACATCAGAGATTCCCACCGGAAGATGTGCCTTTGACCGGGCAGTCGTCCAGCCGCTGTGGTAGTCTGTGCGTACTGAAGGAGTAAGATCAGACTGTGACAGCCTTTGACCACCCCTCCGGCTAACTATCCAACCACCTCTTTTTAATGGCGAGCTCGCCTGCTGCGGGCTACGAGATAGCGGTCGTCCCTTCTCTCGCACCATTGCCATCTCTAATCCAGCACAATCCAGCACAAAAACCTCGTCCATGGCGCACCCCCTAGTCTTCTATTTTGGCATCATTGAGGAGGAGCAGGAAGAGGACCCTCTGGCCCCCTTATGGGCAGAGATGGACAAGGCTATGGAGGAGGTTGCTCAGATGGAGGCGGAGGCCGCGTAGATGGACGCGCCTGCGCCTATTCCCGTGCTAGTGCATGCGCCTGCGCCCATGCCCATGCCAGCACCTGTGCCCACGCCTGTGCTTAACGCGATGGATGAGGAGGACGAGGAGTATGAAGCGGAAGAATTTGCATAGTGGATCAAGGCAGCCAACACCGCATTCTATGACTTTTTCTTGGGCGGAGGTGGCGGTGCCTCCGGTCATGGTGGTGGACGTGGATGGATCGATGTCGCTGTAAACGGCGGGCGCCATGGCCGTGGTGGTGGAGGCCGTGGCCTTGACGGGAACTAGGCGGTGACCATGGCCATGGGCCCATGGACACAACTACACGATGACCATGGTCGTGGACAGAACTACGCGGTGACCGTGGTCGTGCCTACAACTATGTCGTGACCATATAGCTATAGCAGTTTACTATAATAGTTTGTACTATTAGGTGTTGTACCGGTTGGTGTCACGGTGCGACAATTTTCGAAGGAATTGAACTATGTTCGGCTAAAACTTTGCAATGCTTGTAAAATTATGTGACTGAACGGTTAGTAAGTTTGTGTGTATTGTAATGTCTGAAATTCAAGCTAACTTCAGTGAAAGTGAAATCAATGCTGTGTAGCACTGAAAGTTTCCACTAATAGAGGCATATGTGTTGTCAGCATTTGCAATTCATGTATCATTAGTTGTTTTAATTTGCAATAGTGTTGCAGTATGATAGTGTTCAGAAGACATGACATGCGTATCGTACCACATAGATAAAACCAGTTTCAGTACATAAGCTAATAATTAACGCAATACTTAGCATGTAGTACTTCACAACCTTATCATCCACATATAATTAAGTGCTACTCCGCATACACAACTTGACATACAGTACTTAACAATCAGTATTTCCGGAAATCGTTGTCCTGGAACTGCATCACAACAGGTCGTCAATGGACAGGAAAAGCCCTTCAGTGCCTTCGTACAACATCAGCATAACATTGGCGCCCATTTTCAAACGCGGACACATTGCCATCACATCCTCCCATTAAGTAATGTGAATGGTTCCAATTCTTGGGGATATTATGTATCTTGCCATGAACTTCTTGTTGTGACCAATAGCTAGTGTGATTGGACCACGTCTGGGCATCAATTCAGGAACAACTGAAGGTGGCAACATCTGTTAAAAGATAAATATAATAATTGTGACACTGTTTGAAGCAATAGTTCATTGAGAGCATATTTAACATAAAAGACTTTGTACCATAATGTGAATGTTACAATTCATCCTGTTCAAGGTATGCACCACTGGCACACATATTCCAACCTGGCCTCCAGCATGGAACCGCTTAGTAAGGGAGTCGATTCTACCAACAAATTTGTTGAGATGCTTCAAGTCTTTCCAGTGAAATTTGGATGCAGGAGTAACCACCATCTTTTTAACTACGTATTGAACTAACCCTGCATGAAAATAAAATACTAATTAGTAAGTCCGAAGAGATACATTTTTTTGCTAAGTTCAAGTTCAACAAACAAAAATTTGAAAGAAAAGTAACTTAGGTTGTTGGTCCATCGAGGGATCTCAAACGGTATGGACAGACGGATAATAAGATCAAGTTGTGTTATATCCACTAACAATTTAGTGCCAGCTTTCAGTAAGTAATGCGTAGCAAGCTCTCTCCACAAGCATGGATGAAAATATGAGCGACCTTCACTATCGGTACTGAGTACAACTTGGAATGTACATCCATGGCTTATGTGCAATGTGAACGGAGCAGAGTCTTCATCTAAGAACAGGCAAAACTTTTGTACCACGCAGTTTGTTGCAAAGCACGGGATGTACTGCGAGAAATAGTAAGGCATGATATATTTGTTGACAATGAAGTCATAATGTGTTATTCATGTAGGTCAGAAATATATGAACAAGTAAAATATTAGCTATTAAAAAAAGTGATCTTCTAATGAATACAAACGAGAAAATTTGTTAACCAAATATGAGCTTTACTTCCACGCGCTAATATTGCGATGCTGTGCATGACAAAGTATTACTCACTATGTGAACTAAAAAAAGATCTTTTAGATGACTAGTAACTTTTTGTGTATTTTTACGAAGTTATGCAAATATGAGCTATACTAACTGAACTGTACAACAATAATTTGTGTAATATAGCAATAGTTTCCAGTTTCACATCAGCGATGCATGCTAGTCCCTCTGTAAAGGAATATTAAGAGTGTTTAGATCACAGTAGTGATCTAAACGACCTTATATTTCTTTACGGATGGAGTAGCATTAATTTATCTCGATTGAGCAGTACTTTGTTGGTAAAGTAGGCAATGTTTCCATATTGATGTCAGTCACATGGCACCCCCACTAGTTCCTCCCATGATTGATGTCAGTGCTGAATGGTAGTTTGCATTTATCCCAATTCAGGAATACTATGTTGGTAAAGTAGGCAATATTCCCAATTTGGCTTAAAGTACAACCATGCAGTCTCCACAAAATCTTGTAATTTTAAGAACCCTATAACCGTCGACGTGAGATGGATATTTACAAACATACCGTGCGCTTACCGAAGTCCTCTCGGATGGTGATGTTGAACAGCTCGTTTGTCTAGTCGTGGCTGCACAGGTGCCCTGCGTCACGACACTGTTGGCACTAAAAATATAATCCTAAAATCAGACTACAGAAAATGCATGCACGGCGATTGCCTTATGGTGGATTATCACCCAGTGTTAGACTACGAATTAGAACTACAAGATATGGATGCAGATTGCACTTACCTTGTTGTCCATGAGAAAACCCCAATCTAGGAGGGGGTGGGTAGGCAGCAGCAGAAACCTCGACATTAGACGCTGCCGATAGCCGGCGGCGCTCGGTGAGTTGCGAAAGGCGGTTGTATCTTGCAGGCGGCTGCAATCTACAATGACATCCGGCTGCGACCTCGGGTGTGTGAGCAGAGTTGTGAAGATGGAGAGCACTGCGAGGTGACCTGGGCGAGGAATGAGGGACGAGGGTTTTCTCTCACAAAATGTTACGAGTCTGTTCTATGGACTTGGCCCACATGTCATTGGGAGTATGGTTCTATGGCCCAGTTGTCAGTGAACGAATTGGAGGTAAAATATAGCTGAAAAATATCAGTGAATGATTTTTTTGTGTTTAGGCATTACATTTAGAGAACCATATGGCATTGGCATTAAATTTAGTGAACCATATGGCATTGGCTTCATAATTAATATGTACACTACATGATATAATGGGGAAATTTTGTTTCTGTCACTCTAGATTTTACCAATTATACTTATGCCACTCTCAAATTTGACATTTCACTTTTGCCAGTCTTAGGTTTTGACAATGTATCACAATTGACATTCCGTGGCAAAAGCAAAAAAAAATAGTGTGGCAATTGTCATATGTTTTCAAAAGCTACTAGTGGCAGAAGTGAAATTAATATCTTTTGCTTTTGCCATAAAATGGGAATTGTGATACATTATCAAAATCTATAGTGGCAAGAGTGAAATGTCAAATTTTAGAGTGCCATATGCAAAATTGGCAACATATTAAGAGTGGCAAAAACTAAATTTTCCCTAATATAATTAGATATACATCTGAAATTCCATAAAGCATCTAAATGTGCATGCATATAGTGGCACTTAAAGCTTCACATAAGTTCACATTTTCTGGCACTTAGGACATCACAAAACTTCATATGCATATCTTGCCACTTCAGCAATGGCAGACAGCAAACATACATAAACATAGTCTTGTACATCATTAGTTCCATAAAAGAGCAGGCATAATTACTAGGGTTCAAGCAGCTCCAGCACCTCTAGCATCGCCAACCCCTGCAACAACAACTCCAGCATCACCTTCAGCATCTTCGCCGCCTTCATCCTCAAAAAGCATTACGAGGGATAGGCATTATGACAATCCTGGTGATGCCGTACAATTCTGGGGTTCGTGGCATCAGGTGTGAAACTTTGGTTGCCATCATTAGTGCTTCAGCTTTGGTTCCTTCTGCTAACTTCAGGTTGCAGCCATGAATCAATGAAACATCTATTTGGTACTTGAATTTCACCAGAACAACATCCTTGATTTCATGATCAGCTCTTGAAGTCCCAATGACATAAAGTCTGATGGAGAGCAAATGCAGGTGAAAATAGGCCGCTCTTGATAGTGAACATGGCTACATCATTAGCAGTACCATATTCCAGATCCAACTGAACCTTAGTGGCTACATTATTAGCAGTACCATATTCCAGATCCAATTCAAAATCTGATGGGGAACGGTCATACAATTGAAATGCAAATAAGTAACATTTTCATGAAAATCAAACAAAAGTATAGATTCAGTACATTCTATTTCTAATCAGGGGAACCTAATCATCATCCATGTTGCCCATGTTCGGATTTATGGGATACGCAGCATAGCACTAGGAATAAATCTTGTAATATTAGGACATAAATGTACCTTGGGATCCAAGAACCGACAACGCTTGATTCCGTATTTTGCAACTTCATCAATCGCCCGTGCAGACCTTTTTCCCTGACATGCATGTCAAACAGATGATTAAGAAATCGCAGAAATGTTCGATTTGGGCGTTTGATTCATCTAAACAAATGAAAAACTAGCTAGCAAGTGGTATGAATAGCCTAACCTTCGCCTTCACATCCTCACAAAGGGTCCCACTGGAATCCATCATGCAAATTCGGATTCTTAAAGATTGGATGAAGCTCCATGTGCTTCAAGAAGTCAAGAACAAGAGAGAGAATGGGAAAACTAGAAATCGAGGGGCAATTTTCTGATGGGATAGGGAAGTGGGAGGAGTGGTGGTAACTGTTCTGTGCGTTCCTTCTCGATGCGGTCGAAGCTTACGTGAGAAGGCAGAGGAGAAGGCAGGCGAATTAGGAGCCATCGATCCTCCATCTGACGGTACATAGTGTTCGAAGGAAGGTGAGGAGGTAGTGGCACAGAGGCCATACATCGTCCATCCAACGGCCGCGAATCAAAGTACGTTCTTTTATTTATTTATTTATTTATTTGCAATGAAAAATTGAAGATAAAACCGATTGTATGCATGACTTTTAAAGAGCTATTCTCGCAAGGTGATTGAAAATGATCATGTCTTGGTAAACCCTGAGTCCACATCGTCACGCGGCAAGTTGAAATGTGAGGTCGAACTTGTGGTCATCAATGGAATCAGACATGATCCGTGCTCAATATTGTTCATGACACATGGAAAATGTAAAGGTCCATTCAACACAAACCTCTTCCGTTAAATCATGAAATGGAAAGAAAACTGCAATGGTGTGACAAAGTATAAGCAAATGAGATAAGCGGCGTGAGCAGGTGTGCAATACATGTACAATGTGGTTCCTACATCATGGAGACCTTATCTACACGATTTTGAAAGTGCTATTCTCGTAAGGTGATTCAAAATCATCATGTCTTTGTAAACCCCGAGTCCACATTGTCATGTGGCAAGTTTGAATATGAGGTCGAACTTGTGATCATCAATTGAATGAAAGACATGATCCATGCTCAATTATTGTTCATGCCACATGGAAATTATAATGGGCAGCCCATCGCAAAACTCTCCCGTCAAATAATCATGAAATGCAAAGTATACCCCCCATGAGATATGAGATGTGAGCGGGTGGGCAATACATGTACAATGTAGTTCGTACATTATGGAGAGCTTCTCTGTGCGACTTTGAAACTTCTATTCTCACAAGGTGTTTCAAAATTATCATGTCTTTGTAAACCCTGATTCCACATCGTCATGTGATCATAAATGGAACAAAAGACATGATCCGTGATCAATTATTGTTCATGTCACATGGAAAATGTAACAGTCCGTTCATTGCGAACCTCTCCTGTTGAATCATGCATCACATTATGGTGGATCAAACCTATTCATAAGCATATGCCAAACCAAACATTTGCAAATCTTTGAGAGGATTTTTGACCTCACCAATAGGGCCACAATAATACAATTTGACGAAGTGTACTTTTTTGTTGACCAACAATTCTGGTGGATCATTTTTTTGTGTTGGAAATGGATTGAAAACCCAAATGGTTGTCACGTCTATTTGGTACAACAACTTGAATACTCAGGACCAGAACTAAATTGTGTTTGCCTATACGACTAAAAATATGTCTTTCCCTCCTAATTTTCGCCCCCACCAATGTTTTCGTTCCCTCCACGGATTTTGAATGACGCGCTCAATTTTCAACACCTCCTCCTAAATACCCACGACTTGACTCTCACTGCTCCCTCATCCCTCTCTTCTCCCTCAGATTCATCGCCCTCCTGGTGACCTATGGCTCCATCTCTGGTCAACCCCATGGTCGGGACACTCCATGGCGAGAAAGTCTGCAAATCAGGTGAGAAGTTCCTCTCCCGCCATCCCAACCCCACAACGTATCTTATGTGACACCCGTCTGGATTTATGCATGTGCTTCATTTTGGCCTCTTGGTGTGCTTGCACAGTTTGATTCTTGTAGATCAACTCAATTATGTTGTATGTATGATGGTCCGTACTGCGGTTCTGTAACGACCCGAGACCGACGCTCCAGACGCCTTCCATGTTTTTCGTTGTCTCCGTGTGATTTATTTGTTTGTTGCATTCATCATCGCATCATTCGCATTGCATCCGGGTGTTTTTATAAAACTTGCATCCGCTCATAGTTACCTCTTCTCCCCTGTCTCTATTGACCTTCTCTCAGACCAGCCGGGCCGCTCTCTTCTCTCTCTTCTCTGAACCCATCAAATCTCCTTGTCTCCGTGGCCTTTTGTTAGCCCGCTTCGCGCGCGTCCGAAAACTTCTCCCGGACCCGACCCGGGCGGTCGTCACCGTTGGATTCGGATCATCCCCAAACATCCCTAAAATATCATCGGTTCTTTGTTGGACTCCTCTAAGCTATTTATTCTCGACCGCCCGATTATGATCGGAGGGACCAAACGACCCCTACTCAAACTCCACTTGCTATATATAGTGGACAACCCTAGGATCTAGGGCCTTGTCCCATCAGTCCCATCCCGCCGTCGCTAGCATCTCCCTCCTCGGGATCCATCTCCACCCACTCTCCATCTTCCTCGTGTTCTCCCTGATCCAAAACAACCGAGCCCAACTGCGTCCGAACCAACTAGCCAGCTATCGAACCCCCACCAAATCCCACACGCAGCAGCCGGCCACAGCACCTCCCTGCTCGACCCTGTGCTCGAGGACACACCTGAGCTCCATCCTCTCGATCCATGGCACCTCTGCGACGAGGCGCCCGAGTTCCGCACCTTGTAAGTGCATCTAGTGCCACCCCGAGTTGGTTTTGGAGTATTGACGACAAACATGGTTGAGGGACTAATGTGTTTGTGAGAATTGCAGGATAACATAGGTAGTAGTCCCTCAGTGATTCGGTTTACCTACCAGAGATGACCCCTAAAAATATATGAAGACATTGAAGACAATGGTGGCTCGTGAAGACATTCACGTTGAAGATAATGACGATGAAGACATTCACTTGAAGACTATGGAGTGCAAAGACATAGCTTCTTTCGTAGTTTCCTTTTCTTCTTTCTTGAGTCATAGGAACCACCGTACTATTAAGTGGGGTCCAAGTGAACAAAGTCAGATGAGTGAAGTGATGCTCAACCAAAATCCTATGTCTTCGAGTGAAGACAATGAGAGCAAATCTTATCCAGAGTTGGATGAGTCAGCTTTGCTTGTCGCCCAAGCCAAGCTGCCGCGTGTGTTTGAAATCCGACCATTGGACACGTGTTGGTTCCTTAGTGACCCAGGGTCATTTCGGACATATCATGTCGGGTTGCCTCCTGGCTATAAATAGCCCACCCCCTACACCATAAATTCGTGGCTGCTCAGAGTTAGTGCACGGCTTTCATCGTTTGAGAGCAACCCACCTCTGAAGCCTTTGAGAGAGAGATCCTTGCGAGGACAAAGCCCAAAACACCCAGAGCCAAAGAGTGTTAGGCATCACTGAAGTCCTTCTGTCCGCGTGACCTGAAGACTTGTTACACTTGAGGACTGTGCATCCTCCAGCCGGTTAGGCGTCACGTTCTGAGGATCCAAGAGTCATTGTGGATCGCCAGTGAACGGAGTCTGTGAAGGTTTGGAAGTCTACCTTGAAGACTTACCAGAGTGATTGGGCGAGGACTGGGTGTCCTTAGCTCAAGGGGAATAAGGTGAAGACATAGTCTTCGGAGTTCAATCTCAGCCTCCCTAACCAAACGTACAGTTGTCATAGCAACTGGAACTGGTCTACCAAATCCTTGTCTTCACCAAGCTACTGGTTCTATCCCTTATCTTCTTTACTTTTCAGTTTGTCTTCGTGAAGTCATTGCTTGCTTGCCTGATCTGTTTGACTTCACTGTGCGAAGACTATTACCTGTTTGGCTTCATACTATCTTCCATTCCAATCCGTACTACCTAGCTGCTATTAGTCTTCGTGCTTTCACTATATTGCTTACTTGATTATGGCCTGTCTAGTGTAGTTCATCTTCCGCTGCATATCATATAGGTTCAATTGCTTGTTTGTCTTCAAAGGCCTCGTGTTTTGAAGACTTTCATAAAAATCGCCTATTCACCCCCCCCCCTCTAGTCGATAACTAGCACTTTCAATTGGTATCAGAGCAAGGTGCTCCCTTGTTCTGTGCGATTCAGTTTAACCACCTGGAGTTTTAGCTATGTCGACTGCAGGGATAATCAAGGTCTCCGCTGCGTGTCCAGTCTTCGATGGCACTGATTACCCCTACTGGAAGAATAAGATGCGTATGCATCTTGAAGCCATTGACATCGACCTCTGGTATGTCGTCAGGACAGGCGTTCCCAAGGTCGGTGAAGGTATCACTGCTGCTGATGTCAAGAGGTTCGCGCTACTGGACTCGACTGCCAAGAACATCATCTGTGGTCATCTGACCAAAGGATAGTATGGCCGTGTGAGTGCTCTGGAAACTGTGAAGCTAGTCTGGGACTGGCTGTCCAAGGTCAACGAAGGCGTCTCACCTCAGAGAGACTCAAGGATTGATGTTCTTCGCAATCTCTTCAACCGCTTCAAGAGAAATGACAATGAGAATGTCCAGCTCATGTTTGATCGCCTCACAGATATCACCAATGAACTTCGCGCACTTGGCGCCACTGAGATCACCAAGCATGAAATTGTGAAGAAGCTACTGAGATCACTTGACAGCTCATTTGACACTTTGGCCCTGATGATTCAAGAACGCCCTGACTTCAAAGATCTTGATCCGTCTGACATACTTGAGAGGCTCAACACACATGAGTTCCAGCTATCTGAGAAGAGAGATATCTACTGCCCCAACTATGGCTGATCCCGTGCCTTGAAGGCAAAAGTTGTTTCCTCATCTGAAGAAGAATCTGACTGCAGTTCTGGTGATCCTGAAGACATTGGCAAAGAGCTAGCAATGCTTGTGAGAAAGTTCCAAAAGTTCTCCAAGAATAATCGCTTCGAAAAGTCTTCAAGATCCAGCTCAAGAAATGATGAGGCTTCCTCTCGTGACCACAAGAAGAGAACATGCCACAAATGCAAGAAGGCAGGCCACTACATATCTGAGTGTCCTCAATGGGACAAGGAATCTAAGAAGAAGAAGAAGAGCAAGGAATATGATTCTGATGACAAGAAGAAGAAGAAATCTTCAAAGTCTTCTTCAAAGTCTTCGTCTCACAAGAAGAGCGCATCTGGCAAGGCTCGTGCATTCATTGGCAAGGAGATGGATTCAGAGGAGGAGTCTGCTTCTGAGGAGGTGGAGGTGGAGTCTGAGGAGGAGTCTGATTCAGGCGTGGCAAGCCTGGCTCTAGCTTCGGCATTCGTCGCCAAGTCCATCTTCAACACTGAAGACAATGGTCATGTCGCCAACGCTGAAGCCAATGATGAGGACGACTCTGCTCTGACCTACTGCTTCATGGCATGAGGTGCCAAGGTAAACTCACACGATGCTTACTTTCAAACCTCCAGTGAAGATGACTCTGAGTGTGAATCCAAACCTAGCTATAAAACTCTTGCTAAAATTGCAACTAAACAACAAACTGCTATGGAACACATTCAAAAGTTGCTAGACAAAAGCGATGACCTATTGGACGCAGAAATGAATCGAACTCAGTCCTTAATCGAAGACATCAAAAATCTTTGTGTTAAGTACGAGGAACTTGAAAGTCGTCATGAAACCCTCTCAGCCACTCATGAGAAGCTTTCCTACGATTATCTTCAAAGGAAGCAAGATCTCGAGAAACTGAGAGCGTCTCATGAAGACCTTCAAAAGGAGAATGATTCACTACTCGCTCAACAGATCAGTTCCGCTCAGGAAGACTTTGTGCCACCATGTTTAAAATGTCTTGAGCGTGATAATGTTGTCTCTATTGCTGAATGTTCTACTGCCTCTGATATTGCAATATCTTCAACTGCTGATGTGGTAACTAACCCCTCCACTAAGTATACCACTACTATTGCTGATGAGAATGCTAGGTTGAAGACATTGCTTGAAACAGGCATGTACAAAAGCCTCAAAGGGCATCAGACACTATGTGATGTCCTCAAGAAACAGATTCTGAACCAAAACCCTAGGAAAGAGGGTGTTGGGTTCGAGAGGAAAATGAACGTTGATGGTTCTTACTGGAAGCCTGAGCAGTACCCCAAAACCACATGGGTTGCTGCAAAGGGCCCTTCAGTGGACCCATCCACCTTATCTGGCTTCACTTGTGCTAACCCCATTATTATTGATGAATCCTTTGACGCCAATTATAAGCTCTTTAAGAATCAAAATGGTGAAGTGTTTGCCAGGTTTATTGGTACTAACTGCAAGAATGGGCCACCTTTGAAGAAGATCTGGGTGCCCAAAAGTTTTCTTGAGAAGCTTCCCGTGAATGTCATCATGACACCACCTGGGAAGAAGACAAACCCCAGACCAAAGGCTTCATACAGACAGAGGACCTCACAAGGTCACCCTAACGCCAATGTTTTGCAGGGAAACTATCATCAGACTCATGAATATGAGCGTGTTTCTTCTAACCGCTATGTTCACAAATCAAAGAACTTTTCTGCATATTCTTATGAGTATTATTCACCTCCTACAAAACTATTTGCTAGGGCTCCAAAGCCAAAGTTCTCAGATGTTGCACTTAGACTTATTGCTTCTAAGCCACCCCTGAAGATGTGGGTGGTTAAGAAGAATTAACTTCTCTTGCAGGGAAAGGTCTCCAGCCGGAAATCACAGACTTTTGAAGACAATGTTGGGGACCTAAAACATCTTGTGGGACGCAAGATAAAGTGCCAAAATGGTCTTACCATGTATTTCATCCCAGGGTTTCTTGACGAGCATCCTATCTTACCAAACAAGAATCTTAACTTTGATAATATGCTTGTTCGTTATATGTCTGTGCTTCACAATACTCTTGGTGAAGCCTATCCCGCTAACTGCACTGTAGGGTACGACTCCGAAAGCTACTGAGTGGATAATGGACAGTGCATGCACTAACCACATGACTGGTGATCGAAGTCTTCTCATGGATTCAATCCTACGTCCATCCACTAAAAGCCACATCACGTTCGCTGACACTGGTAAAAGCAAGGTATTGGGCCTAGGAAGAGTTGCTATCTCAAAGGATCAACACATGGATAAAGTGATGCTTGTTGAATCCCTTGCATACAACTTAATGTCTGTCTCAATTCTTTGCGATCTGAACATGATTGTGATATTTGGAAAATATCATTGCCTTGTGCTTATGGAAACTAACAAATCTCTAGTCTTCGAAGGTTATTGAAGAGGTGATCTGTATATGGTAGATTTCTCCGCAGGACCACAGCTTGCCGTATGTCTTCTAGCAAAAGCTTCAGAGTGTTGGCTCTAGCATCAAAGGCTAGGACATGCGGGCATGAGGAACTTGCAAACTCTCATGAAGAAGAAGCATATCATTGGCATCGAGGGCATCAAGTTCAAGAAAGATCATCTATGCGGTGCTAGTGAAGCCGAGAAGATGACTAGGGCCAAGCATCCCTCGAAGACAATCATGACTACATCTCGCCCCTTCGAGCTGCTTCACATGGACTTATTTGGCCCCACTTACTACTCTACCCTTACTACCACTACACATCTTTATGGCTTCATTATTGTTGATGATTACTTGAGATATACCTGGGTGCACATAATTCTCTATAAGACTGAAGTGCAGGATGTCTTCAAATGATTTGCTAATCGTGCCATGACCAATTATGGCATCAAGATCAAGCACATTAGGAGCGACAATGGCACAGAATTCAAGAACATTGGCCTCGACACTTATCTTGATACATTGGGCATCACACATGAGTTCTCTGCTCCATACACACCTCAGCAGAATGGCATCGTGGAGCGCAAGAACAGAACCCTCATTGAGATGGCACGCACGATGCTTGATGAGTACAAGACTCCAAGAAAGTTCTGGCCTGAAGCCATTGATACTGCTTGCCATATCATCAACAAAGTTTATCTTCATAAGTTCTTCAAGAAGACATCCTATGAACTACTGACTGGTAAGAAGCCAAATGTTAGCTATTTCAAAGTCTTTGGTGCCAGGTGCTGGATCAAGGATCCACATCACACGTCAAAATTTGCACCGAAAGCACATGAAGGTTTTATGTTTGGTTACGGAAAGGATTCACACACCTACAGAGTATTCAACCTCTTTCACTATAAAGTGGTTGAAACTGTAGATGTGCGGTTCGATGAGACTGATGGCTCGCAAAGAGAGCACCTGCCAAATGTGCTAGATGAAGCTTCTCCTAGTGAATCTATCAAGCATATGGGTACTGGAAAAATCATACCCACCGAGGAACAGGCTGAAGAAGAAATCATCATTTCGGCACCTAATCAACATGAAGACAATGCTCAGTCTGAAGACAATGCTAAAGCTGAAGATGACAATCAACAAGAGCAAAGTCTTCGCCCAGCCCATCCTCGCGTGGCCAATGAAGTACAGATTGAGAAGATCATCGACAGTATCAATGCACCTGGTCCTCTCACTCATTCAAGAGCAACACAGCTAGCAAACTTCTGTGTGCACTTTGCATTTGTCTCTATATCTGAACCCAAGAAAGTTGATGAAGCCTTCATGGAACCTAAATGGATTCAAGCTATGCAAGAAGAGCTTCAACAGTTTGAGCTGAATAATGTCTGGGAGCTAGTCAAACATCCTGATCCTCGCAAGCACAATATTATTGGCACCAAATGGATCTATCGCAACAAGCAAGATGAGCATGGTCAAGTTGTCAGAAACAAGGCTCGTCTCGTTGCTCAAGGTTACACACAAGTGGAAGGAATTGACTTTGATGAAACATTTGCTCCTGTGGCTAGGCTTGAATCCATTCGTATACTGCTAGCCTATGCTAACCACAACAATATTCTTCTGTATCAAATGGATATGAAGAGTGCCTTCCTCAACGGCAAAATTGAAGAAGAACTATATGTTTCCCAAGCTCTTGGTTTTGAATATCCAAAGCGTCCTGATATGGTCTACAAACTCAACAAGGCACTGTATGGCCTCAAACAAGCACCTCGCGCTTGGTATGACACACTCAAAGACTTCCTGAAGAGCAAAGGCTTCAAACCTGGTTCGCTAGATCCCACTCCCTTTCACGAAGACATATGATGGAGAATTGTTTGTTTGCCAAATCTATGTGGATGACATTAACTTCGGCTGCATAAATAAAAGATACAATGATGAGTTTAGGCATATGATGCAAGAGCAATATCAGATGTCCATGATGGGAGAGCTGAAATTCTTTCTTGGTCTTCAAATCTGTCAACAGAGAAATGGCATCTTCATATCACAAGAAAAATACCTCAAAGATTGCCTGAAGAAGTTTGGAATGCAAGACTGCAAAGGATACACGACGCCAATGCCAACCAAAGGCCAATTGGGCCCCGACGACAATGGTAAAAACTTCGATCAAAAGGTATACCACTCCATGATTGGTTCTTTATTGTACTTATGTGCATCTAGGCCAGATATAATGCTTAGCGTTTGCATGTGTGCCCGATTCCAAGCGGCACCAAAGGAATCGCATCACCTCGCAGTGAAGCGAATTCTTTGATATTTGGCTCACACCCCAATGCTAGGATTATGGTATCCAAAGGGCTCAGAGTTTGATCTAGTTGGATTCTCAGATGCTGATTATGCTGCTGACAAGGTTGATCGCAAGTCCACATCAGGCACATGTCACTTTCTTGGACGATCTCTTGCCTGTTGTTCTTCAAAGAAGCAGAACTGTGTATCACTCTCCACTGCTGAATCTGAATACATTGCTGCTGGATCTTGCTGCGCTCAGCTTCTCTGGATGAAGCAAACCCTCAAGGATTATGACATCAACATGAAGCATGTGCCCCTCTACTGTGACAATGAAAGCGCCATCAAGATTACTCACAATCCAGTTCAGCACTCGAAGACAAAGCACATTCAGATCCGTCATCACTTTCTCAGAGATCATGTTATGAAGGAAGACATTGATATCATTCACGTCAACACTGAAGAGCAATTGGCAGATATCTTCACGAAGCCCTTAGATGAGAAAAGGTTTTGCATGCTGCGGTGTGAGCTAAATATCTTAGAATCCTCGAATGCCCTGTGAATGGACACACATCCTAATGCTTATGCATATTAATGACTTAGGTGCGCAACACATGAAGTAACGTATATCTTCAATTCATGAAGACTTACCCTCTGAGTGTGAATACATTAATATGGAATTTGACTTCGGAGTGCCACGATAATTGTGCGTCGTGTCTGGGTCTAATATTTCCTATACGGTGGGTAACGCCACCACCAACCTTTCTTGAAGATTTCTCTTTGGCGTCATGATTGCATTATCTTCTTAATTGGTTTGTCTTCAACATTGGTTTGACTTCAAAGTTTATCTTAGCAAAGTTTGTCTTCAACATTGTGTGTGTGTGTGTGTTTTGTCCTCTACAGCATTCACTTATAGCTATGTCTTCAAGTTGCCGTTTTTCTGCGCTAAGTGAATGTGATCGGACCCTAACCCCTTCTGTGCTTATCTCTCAAATTCTCTCTGTCTCTTCATATGCATTCTGTTGACATGTGTCGAATGTCTTCACAGTGTCCTTGTCAGCTGAAGATACAAAGACACACATTTAAAATTGGTTTTAATGATCTTATCCTTTTTGCCTGAATACTGGAGAAGCTGGAACGACCACCCAACAAACCTGGCGCGCATGGGGTCATGGCTCAACCTTCAATAAGTTGCATGCAAGCCATGTGTCTTTCAGATGTGAACCGCCAGGGGCACCTGTGTAATTGCACTGTGCCGCCCACCTCCTTATAAATACTTCTCCCCTCGCAGTCATTATTTCTTCTCCCCCTCGCCGTCTCGCTCAAACCCTAGCGCCACTGCTAGCATCAGTCGACGCCGGAGATGAAGCGCTTCGCTGCCGTAACCTCTCTGACGCCGTCTTCATGCCGGCCGCGAACATCGTCTTCTCCGCCGTTGCCGTAGGTGTCTTCCACCGCCAAGTTAGGGCGCGGGAGATTGGACTGCTTGGCCTCCTTCCGCCTCGTCTAGCAGTTCATCATGCGGTAAATAAGACTCGCTTTTTACCGCTTATTTGATCCATTGAAACTGTCCACATCTTCCAAAAGTTGTTTCTACACTTCCAAATCTACATCCTTCTGTTTCTGCATCTCATAACTTGCAAGTATGTTCACTTATGTATCACAACTAGTTAGATTCCTCACTTGTACTTATTCATGGATTCCTACAAATCTGGAACCAATTCACATCGATAAGTGAATGTCTTCGCACTATGAGGTCAATGTCTTCAAACTGATTTATCTTCAAAATCTTCTGAGAATGCATATGACCTCTTCCCCTTCCCTCGCATCTCTAATGCTGTCACAGGTACATGTTCGTGGGAGAATCCCTTGGTTCTCATAGTCTGCATTCATTTGCAGAGTTCTTACAGCATCACATTGAATCTCCAGAAGCCAGCTCTTGTTTGACCAGTAGATTGAAGCCAAACACAGGAGTGAAGCCTTTCATTCTGAATCCAATGGCTGGTGGAAAATCTGCAAAGAAGGGTGGCAGGCAGCGCTGGGACAACACTGCTTTAGACCTGCCACTAGATATCTATGAGCAATACAAGTCTGACACAGAGGAAACCTATGGTGAACGCAAGACTCGAGTCCAATGGATTCGAAGATATTGGGCAGAGCAATGGTTTCTGTACAACTTCGTCACTAATGAGTATGCAAAGAAGAATGCTGTGAGGCCACCATGGGCCGATATCGTGTATAGGAAGCTGCACCCCAAGACGAAGGCTGAAGCCATGGCAAAGGGCTTCTATCCTTGCATGGTCAGAGGACCTCAGCCTGAGAATGCTGACCCATCCAGTCTCCGATGGTGTCATGAAGATGAATTGTTTGAGAAAAATCTTCAGTTTGCAAGAGCTTCTGCAGTGCAGAACAAGAAGGACCTGGGGATTGACTTCAACCCTGGTCCAGCAGCTCCAAGGCCAGATGGCAGTCGTGAAGCCAATCAGAATATCATTGGCCCCTTCAATAGCTTCGATGGGCTTCTCTCCCACATTCCTGCCCAAAGGGCCACTGTCGAAGAGGCTGCTGGCGAAGAGGAACATGAGGATGATCCTGAGCCTCGGAAGCCAAAGAAGAAGTCTAAGGCTTCAAAACCTTCTACAGCTCCAAAAGCTTCTAGAGTGAAGCCATTGCAATCTGCACCTCCTGAATCCAGTGTGCAGTCTGAGGATCAATCCCGCATCTCCAAGAAGTCCAAGAAGCCCAAGAAGATTTCTAGACATGACCTCACTCCAGCTAGCATCTTGCGAAATGAAGAGAATACTATAGATCTCTCCAGTGATGAAGATCTTGCTGATGATGCTCTGGAAATGCTTATCAAGAGCAAGCAAGAGGCTGAAATCTTCAAGGATTTGCCTCTCTTTGATGCAGATATTCTCAACAATTTCATCGATGAATGGTTTGAAGATCCTACTCTCACCATTGATGATCTGCAACTGCCCATTGACATCAGTGTCACATTTCAGGGCAGCATAGCCAAGGAACTTGCTATAGCACAGAAGATTGTTGAGCTGAAAAACAAAATTGACTATGAGAAGGCCTAGTTCAAGAAGCATATGGCAAAGCTCAGTGTCGTTTATGTTCAGAACTTCAAGCAAATGATGATTGACCTCAAGGCTCAGTTCAAAAAGAAGCATGAGGAAACCAAAGGCTCTCGTGAGCACATGAAGTACTATGCTGAGAAATGCGTCCAGGCTCACAATGAGGCTGTGAAGAGAAAGGCTCTTGGGCGTCCAGGCATTGACCCCAAGCTGGCTGCCAAGAAAAAGAAGAAGCCTGCTGAAGCTGAACCCGAAGCCCCAAGGCAGGAAAGACCAAGCATTATCTTCCCTGCCAGTATGACTGGCTCGGAGCCAAAGGTCCCTTCATCAGCTTCTGAGCAGAAGAAGACTAAGCTGGCTGAGGCCGAAGCCAAAAAGAGGAAGCACCATGATACTTCTGATGCTGCTCCCTCCAAGAAGAAGCTAAAGGCAAAGTCTTCACGCAAAGAACATGCTGCTCCCCAAGAACCATTGCTCGTCGAGCCTATCTCTGTTGCACTGCCAGCTTCCACCAATCGCGAGCGTCGTCTCGTTGTGCATGAGCCTGCTTCCACAGAGGCTCATGATCTAAAGATATTCCAGCTACTGACTCCACCGCAGCTGAAGACATTGGTCATGATGACAATGTTGAAGATGATGAAGTCCTTCCTCAGATCCTGCCCAACCCGGTATCATCGCCTGCTCCTACGAGTAGTGAACTGATAAGCATTGGTGGTCCCATGACGCCAATCACCCAAGATGTATTCTGGGAAGAGCAACACCCCAACTCCCCGTTGCATGAAGTCATTCCTCGCACTCCACCCGCTCATGTCGCCACTCCAGTGCTTGAGACCCCGCAAGCTACACCAAAAGATATGGAGAAGACCACTCCTTCACCACAGGCGTCACCCTCTTTCTGAAGGCTTCGCAGAGGCCCTAGGCCCACGGTCTCCATGTCCAGCATTCCTGAAGAGGATGTGCAAAACACAACCTCAGTAGCACGTCAAGTGTTTCCTGAAGCCATCCCTTCAGCGACTGCTCAAGAATTTGAAGCCAAAGCGGTTGAACATATTCCGGCTGCATCAGCCAATGAAGAAAAAGAAGAAGACCGTGAAGTTATTCCCCCTACCATTGATCCTGTTGTTCAAGAAGTGATTGTGCAAGACCCCCCCAGTCCATGAAGCGACTGAAGTTGAGGCAAATGCGGCTGCCACCACCACTGATGAAGCCAATGACATTGTCATGGCTGAAGATAATGTGCAGCCCGAAGTCAATGATGCCACGAAAGACAATGCATAGCCATCCACCTCGGATGTGGCTGTTCCTCCCCTTGTGCCTCACACATGGAACGTGTGTTCTATTGTGGTGAGCTTGTTACTATTAGGTGGCCAATCTTGACACCTCCAAGTGCTCCAGGTCCCCAATATGACTATCATATGGAGCAAAGGCCTCAAACGCAGAAGCCAAAGCCCAGGCTGCCAAGGCTTCCAAGTGCTGTCACTACACAAGGCTCCTTCAGTGTGCTAAGCTTCAGAGAGCACAACACTTTCTTCGACAAGGCCAAGAACCCCTTCAGGAAGCCAAAGATTTCATCTGACAGGTTCTAGAGCCACCAGCAAAGGAGCTACTATTCTTGCATACTCTACAATCAAGACAGGATTTTTCCTCACAAGCATCTTGACTGTGATGCCATTGCTGGGCTGCCATGCCTTGAAGAAGCCCTAGACTGCTTCCATGAAGTTGAGCTTCTCCCATTTGTCACTGACAAGGAGCACTGGAATGAAGAGCTTCTTCTGCAGTTCTATGCCACTCTACACATATCAGGCTACAACAGGGATCCGAAGACATGGGTCCTTGAGTGGATGACAGGAGATATCCATCATGAAGCCAAAGCTCAGGATATCATCGAGCTAACTTCCCTGCCCACTCTTGGTGATCTGTATGAGCTAGGTTGTTAGCGTTATGAGCAAGAACTGCAGTGTATCTTTCACAAGCCTGAGCCCAATATGAGTCAAATGCTCAGTATGATGAAGCTTTTGCCCATTGATGCTGAATATCCCAAGGAGTTCTATGTCAAGGACCTCGAGTACCTGCCCCACACTATTTATCACATTCTGAGGTGTACTCTATGGCCTATCAAGGGACATTCTCCGGACACTAAGCTTGAAGGCACCATGAAGACATTGGTCTTCTACATCATCAATGGCATCAGGTTCAACACTCAAGATTTCTTCATTCGACAGTTGGCAGCTTCTGGCATTGATCTTTTTGGCCTCAAGTTTTATGCTCCATGGGTCATGCGGCTGATAAAGCTTCACTCAACCATCAACTATCAAGCTTCAGAGCGCAACCATGTTGTATTCTTGCCCGAAGTGGACATGTCACATGAAGCTATTTATCATGTGCCTGCCAAGGAGCCAATACGCGAAGACAATGCCGCCTTTCAAAGCTTCACTCAGTCCATTGAAGGTGTTCATGTGCCAAATCCTCCTGCTCCTGCTGGTCCTCTTGCTGGTCAACTTCGTCTGCCGCATCATGCAAACACTGATGCAATAGCCAGCATGGTAGCTCAAAGGCCTCAGAAGCGTGCTCGTGTCCTGAATGACAGAGAGCTTCTTGTATCACTTCACCAGAAGTAGGATAGGCATCATGACTGGCTGAAGCGCCAGATGCAGAGTCTACTTATTGACGTCAATCGTATTCACAACCTTGCAACCAAGAATTCTTTTGTTGCACATGAAGCCTGTCGGCGGTCCTGGAACAGCCTCACAATGCTCTGTTCTAAAGACGATCTTCGAGCAGATGGCTTCACTGAACGTTTCAAGTTTGACTCCAGGCCTCCCCAATCAGCAAGCTGGCGTCCAACTCCTTCCCTTAAAGATTCGGACTATTCATCTTCGGCTCCCACTGTTATTGCGTGAGTCATAGATGAAGAGGACGATGCCACTTCACCAGCGATGGCTTCACTGCATCACGATTCTGCATTAGGCCCCTCTGCACCGCCCAACTCCAACGTTGACCCTGCTGCCCCAACCTCTTCACCGACTGGGAATGAGTAGACACTCTATGTCTTCAAACCTTTTTGGTCCTTACTGACAAAAGGGGGAGAAGCATATGAGTTGATAGTCTTCAAGCGGGTCCATATATGGGTCGGGTGCTTATTTTTGCTAAGTTCTTACAACTCTCGTTCTTGAAACTGTTGGCTTTTGAGTTGTAACACTTAAACTTGATGGTCGTCTGCCACTTTTTCTGATACCTTGTGATGCGATGATAAATCCTGCATGAAGTCATTCTGCAGACGCCCATTTCTCATTATGCATCTCATTATCTTCATTACTTTTATGTATGCATGATGAATTGTCTTCATGTGTTGAAGAAGATCTCCGCAAAGCAAAACCTGCCATGTGCATTTGCATTCAAAGGCAAACTACTTATATGCACATCTTCAAGGGGAGCCTCTTCCAACCTATGATGACAATGCCCATCTACTTTAACTTTCACATACTTTTATCCCCGTTGAAAACTTCAACCAGTTTGTCATCAATCACAAAAAAGGGGGAGATTGTAAGTGCATTTAGTGCCACTCCTAGTTGGTTTTGGAGTATTGACGACAAACATGGTTGAGGGACTAATGTGTTTTTGAGAATTGCAGGATAACATAGGTAGTTGTCCCTCATTGATTCGGTTTACCTACCAGAGATGACCCCTAAAAATATATGAAGACATTGAAGACAATGGTGGTTCGTGAAGACATTCACGTTGAAGATAATGACGATGAAGACATTCACTTGAAGACTATGGAGTGCAAAGACATAGCTTCTTTCGTAGTTTCCTTTTCTTCTTTCTTGAGTCATAGGAACCATCGTACTGTTAAGTGGAGTCCAAGTGAACAAAGTTAGATGAGTGAAGTGATGCTCAACCAAAATCCTATGTCTTCGAGCGAAGACAATGAGAGCAAATCTTATCTAGAGTTGGATGAGTCAGCTTTGTTTGTAGCCCAAGCCAAGCTGCCGCGTGTGTTTGAAATCCAACCGTTGGACACGTGTTGGTTCCTTAGTGACCCAGGGTCATTTCGGACATATCATGTCGGGTTGCCTCCTGGCTATAAATAGCCCACCCCCTACACCATAAATTGGTGGTTGCTCAGAGTTAATGCACGGCTTTCATCGTTTGAGAGAAACCCACCTTCGAAGCCTTTGAGAGAGAGATCCTTGCGAGGACAAAGCCCAAAACACCCAGAGCCAAAGAGTGTTAGGCATCACTGAAGTCCTTCTGTCCGCGTGACCTGAAGACTTGTTACACTTGAGGATTGTGCATCCTCCAGCCGGTTAGGCGTCACGTTCTGAGGATCCAAGAGTCATTGTGGATCACCAGTGAACAGAGTCTGTGAAGGTTTGGAAGTCTACCTTGAAGACTTACCAGAGTGATTGGGCGAGGACTGGGTGTCCTTAGCTCAAGGGGAAAAAGGTGAAGACATAGTCTTCTGAGTTCAATCTCAGCCTCCCTAACCAGACGTATAGTTGTCACAGCAACTGGAACTGGTCTACCAAATCCTTGTCTTCACCAAGCTACTGGTTCTATCCCTTATCTTCTTTACTTTTCAGTTTGTCTTCGTGAAGTCATTGCTTGCTTGCATGATATGCTTGACTTCACTATGCGAAGACTATTACCTGTTTGGCTTCATACTGTCTTCCATTCCGATCCGTACTACCTAGCTGCTATTAGTCTTCGTGCTTTCACTATATTGCTTACTTGACTATGGCCTGTCTAGTGTAGTTCATCTTCCGCTGCATATCATATAGGTTCAATTGCTTGTTTGTCCTCAAAGGCCTCGTGTTTTGAAGACTTTCATAAAAATCGCCTATTCACCCCCCCCCCCCCTCTAGTCGATAACTAGCACTTTCACGCCTGTTGCCCGCCGAAATGAGCAGGAGCTCTTCCATGGCGCCTCCTTCCACTTCCCCCCTACTGCAGGACTCCATCGCCCCTGCTCCTCTTCACCTCGCGCGCTGACTGACCGCTGCCGCCACGGGACCATGTCGGCCTACCTCCAGCCCCGAGCTCCTCCCAGGAACCAAAGCCGCTATCTCGCCGAAGTAAGCGCCAGCGTCCAGGTCCACCTCGTAGTGCCTCCTTCTTTCATCGTCCTTCCCTGCCCTCTCTCTCTCTCTCTGCCTGACGCTCTCGGTAGACCGCTGCCGCCATCTTCAGTAGGTGATTTCCCTGATCCCGGTGCCCCATCTTCGACCGAAGTCAGGGACGCCCAGCGCTGCTCGCCGCTGTCCGCCAAGCTCCTGCGCCGCCGCGCCAAGTCCCCTGCATCGCGCGCATTGATCCCTGTGGTCCTCGCTTTGAGTCGGAGGTAGCGGTCAACTGCATCGCCAGCCGCCGTCCCCTGCCTTGCCATCACCTGCCGCGGCCTCTGCTTCCTCTACAACGAGCAGGTCGCTCGTCCCGCGCCCACTCGCGTTGACCAAGCCAGCCACTGCGTGCATCAGGCCCAGCTCAGCCACCTTCTCCACCAGATCCGCCCCGCCGAGCCTCCTCACCGACGCTGGGCTAGGCCCGTGGTGAGCACCAGATCTCGCTCCCCTCTCTCATGTCTATCCTTCGCCCTGTGCACCGCTTTGCTATCTCCCGCCCAGTCTGGTTAGGCCCAGTCCACTCTAGTTTCGGCCCAGGAAAGTTTTTTTCCATCTCTACGAATTTGACAATTATCCACTGAACTACATAATTACAGAAAACTGCCATGCATTTGAATTGATAATAGCTAAATAATCGTTCATCGAAATAAAACATGCCATACATGTAAAATGGGTAGAATTGCATCTAGTTTTACAATATCCAACTTTCATCCATGTTAAAAATGTTTAAATTGATGTTTGCATTTAATTTGCATAATGACATGTTAAAATGGTTTATTTCATAACTAAATAACCGTAGCTCCGAATTAAATGAACTTTATTTGTAAATGGTGTAGAAAAATGCATAGATTAACATGGTGCACTTTATTTTACTATTTAACAACATTAAAATATGATTTAGGGCAGAACAGTACCAAATCCAAAATTGCATATGAGGATTTTCCAGAATTGTTTGTTGTTTCCGGCCTCATTTAACTTGCCTAGATAGATAGTTTGCTCATGCTTCACCTCTTGCCATGTTTAACAACATTTAATATTGTTGGGTGCATAAACGAGAGAGAACTTCGTCAATATGCAACTCGTTGCATATTGAGCTCCACTTAATTTGTAGTATTGTTTATTGCACTTTGCCATGCCATGCCTCATTAAACCGGACATGCAGCATACTTGATTGTGCATCATGCCATGATTATGCTTGTTGGTTTACCGTGTCGTTTGCTTCTTTCTGGTTGTGCTTCTTCTCGATAGCTCCGGTTTCTTTGTGATTGTGAGCATTCGTTCGACTTCGCCCGTTTGTCTACTTCATGGATTCGGTCTTCTTCCTAGCGGGATTTCAGGCAAGATGACCGTTACCCTGGATACCACTACTATCTTTGCTTGCTAGTTGTCTCGATGCTATCGCTATGTCATGCTACCTACCACTTGTTTATCAAGCCTCCCAAATTGCCATGATAGCCTCTAACCTTTTCCACCATCCTAGCAAACCGTTGTATGGCTATGTTACCGCTTTGCTCAGCCCCTCTTATAGCGTTGCTAGTTGCAGGTGCAGTTGCAGGTTGTTCCATGTTGGGACATGGATATCATGGGATATCACAATATCTCTTATTTAATTAATGCATCTATATACTTGGTAAAGGGTGGAAGGCTTGGCCTTTTGCTTGGTGTTTTGTTCCACTCTTGCCGCCCTAGTTTCCGTCATACCGGTGTTATGTTCCTTGATTTTGCGTTCCTAACACGGTCGGGGTTTATGGGCCCCCCTTGACAGTTCGCTTTGAATAAAACTCTTCCAGCAAGGCCCAACATTGGTTTTACCATTTGCCTAATAACAACTAAAACTTTCATAGGGACTTACTGGTACCCGAGGATAATTAATCAACAACCCAGGCCAGTGCTCCTCATGAGTGTTGGTCCAACCTGGGCGATGTCCGGCGCCCCCTGGGCAACCAGGGTCTCAGCCAACCCGACGTCTGGCCCATCTGGTGTGCCCTAAGAACGAGATACATGCGACTCCTATCAGGATTGTCGGTACATCGGGCGGTCTTGCTGGTTTTGTTTTACCATTGTTGAAATGTCTTGTGAACCGGGTTTCCGAGCTTGATCGGGTTGTTCCGGGAGGAGGATTTTCCTCCGTTGATCGTGAGAGTTTGTGATGGACTAAGTTGGGACACCCTGCAAGGTTTGATCTTTCGAAAGCCATGCCTGCGGTTATGTGGCAGATTGAAATTTTTAATATCCGGTTGTAGAGAACTTGACACCAGATCCAAATTAAAATACACCAACCGCGTGTGTAACCGTGACTGTCTCTTTTCGAGTAAGTTTGAGAAGAGAACACGGTGGGGTTATGTTTGACTCGTAAGTAGTTTCAGGATCACTTCTTGATCATTCCTAGTTTGTGACCGTTATGCGTAGTTTCTCTTCTTATTCTTGTACTCGTAAGTTAGACACCATACAATGCTTAGTGCTTGCTGCAACTTCACCACTTATCCATTCCATACCCATTAAGCTTTGCTAGTCTTGATACCCATGGTAATGGGATTGTTGAGTCCTCGTGGCTCACAGATTACTACAACAACAGATGCAGATACAGGTAATGCGATGATCTAACGTGAGAGCGATGCTTGCTTGTTTTGGAGTTCTTCTGCTTCTTCTTCGATCAAGGGATAGGTTCCGGGTCGGGAGCCTGGGATTAGTGGGGTGGATGTCATTCTTCTTTTTCGTTTGCTTTCATCCGTAGTCGGATCCTGCTCTTCTGTATGATGATTGCTATGTATTCATGTATTCATGTTGTAGCTTGTGGCGAGTGTAAGTCTTTATCTTGTATTCTCATCTATTCAGTACATGAATATCCACCTTGCTATGTGCTCGAAATGCGGTTGTGCCCCAATCATGAATTCATCACGTGATGGATAGAATCGCATCTTGGGCGCTACAGGTTCATTCAATCTTCGGATCTACTCCCTCTATTCCTAAATATAGGTCTTTTTAGAGATTTTAATATGGACTATGTATGGATGTATATGGTCGTAGTTTAGAGTGTAGATTCACTCATTTTGCTTCGTATGTAGTCCATATTGGAATATTTAAGAAGACTTATATTTAGGAAATGAGGGAGTAGTTCACTTCGCATGGTTTTATTAGGCAGATCCTGATTATTTGCTTATACTTGTGTATTTTAAGATGAATTGATAACTGGAACATAAGTAATTGCATCAACGATGAACATGGGCATGAATAATTCCTTATATTTAGGAACAGAGGGAGTAGTTCACTTCGCATGGTTTTATTAGGTAGATCCTGATTATTTGCTTATACTTGTGTATTTTAAGATTAATTCATAATTGAAACATAAGTAATTGCATCAATGATGAACATGGACGTGAATGATTCCTTATATTTAGGAACAGAGGGAGTAGTTCACTTCGCATGGTTTTATTAGGCAGATCCTGATTATTTTCTTATACTTGTGTATTTTAAGATTAATTAATAATTGAAACATAAGTAATCACATCAACGATGAACATGGACGTGAATAATTCGTCTTTGATTTTCAGCTCCTACCAGCAAATCAACAAAAGTATACGACCATGTACTGGTGGAAACAATGAAAGACAATGCTGCTAGAATATCTGCACGCATGAGGGAGCACTGTGTTGGTACCATTGGTCCACCAGATTTCGCTTGTATAGCACATTCTTTTGTGAATCCTAGTGCGTAAATAGATGATGATTCAGAAAACAATTCAGAGGAGGAAGCTGATGTCTATGATGTTGACATGGATGAATATGTACCTTCATCCTCAGTTTCAAAAAAGAATAAATGGACCCCATCTATTTACAAGGTAAACTTCCTTTGCTGATTTGTCATGCATTTGTATTATGAAATTCTGCTATAACACATTCATTAAACCATGCACTACATGTGTTCTAACTTTCATGGGCACATGGTTTCTTCAGGGACAGCTCGGAGATGACTTGATGGATGCATTTGCGGAAGAATTTTGCACTGGCATTTTGCAAAAAAGTGCTCAACAGCGTAAATATAACTTCATGGTCAAATGTTCTAACAAGGTCAGAAACTGTACATAGTACTTCGGCTACCTCTTGAGATTTCAGACTTATACACTCCCTTTCATACTAAGTTTTTGCTTCATGTCGTAGCAATTTTCTAACAAGGGAAACACAAACGTACATGTTGTGCTAGTAATGGTACGGCTGGCAGTTCAAAATATGATACCCCTCATAGCTCTATGGTAAGAATTTAAATAAGTTATTAAAATCCTGTATATTGTTGATTATTACATGATGTGTAGTACTGATGCGAGTGTCCTTATTCCATAAGGCCAAAAATAGCAAGAAGAGAACATCCACTTCAGAGTTTTCTGGAAACTCCCACAACATCGAGAAGGATTCCATTATGAGACAGATTGCAATAGAAGCAGCCGTAACTAATTTATAATGTTTTGGCTTCAAAATAATTGTGTGAGGCATCATAGTGTAATGTACTATGGGCCTGTTCGGCAACGCTCCAGCTCCTAGCTTCTTCAACTCCACGCATGAAGCTCATCTGAACGCTAGCACTCCAGGAAGCTGGAATCAAGAAGCTGGCGAGGTGCCGTAGTGTAAAAAAGGTGGAGTTGGGGAAGCTGGCCTTTTCCAGCTCCGTGTGTCATGGGAAACCACGGCCACCTATGGGGCCATGAGCCCCTTATGGTTCGGCGGGGGGAATGGGCACGTTGCACAAAGAGTGGAGAAGTGTAACACAGCACGGCAGATATCACACGGGTAGTTTTTACCCAGGTTCGGGCCGCCGTGAGGCGTAAAACCCTACTCCTGCTTTGGTGGATTGATGGTGGATAATGGTGGAGAACGCGGCGCTCTTGCCCGGCAGGGTTGCCTCGGAGCGGGAGTGGCTACGCGCGTACGAATATGCGAGGGTCCGAATCCTCTCTATGGTTGCCATGGGCCTCCTTTTATAGATAAAGGGGTCACCACAGTGGCAAATCAGTCTTTTACACACTGATTAGATAGCAAACAGTGCTATCATACCTAACTCTACAGGCGGACAGAGCGCATTAAATGCGCCGCCCAATGTCACATCATAGTGCACCCGGCAAGCCTTACCGGGCTGTTTTGCCAGCTTCACGCCTGCTTGCTTGACACGTCTCAGGACGGGTGTCATTTGGAGGTATTTTATGAAGGAAGTGGCTGCCATGTGGCAGGAAGCAGCCACTTAGTCACTTAGGGGCTTGACACTGCACTGATCGATGACTTGCGTCGCTTTGAGGTGGTGCGGTGGAGTAGTTTGCCTCCGCAAGCCCCGGCAGGCCTGCCGGGATGATATGAAGGCTTGGTTCCGGGGTAACCCCAACCTCGCCAGGCTCGCCTGCCCGGCAAGGGAGGTTTTTCCCTTAGTGACATCTTGTCTCTCTGGATCGTCTTAGTCTTCTTGATCTGTACTTTGATCCTTCAAAGAACTGATCTCTTGTGCTTGGTCTGATCTTGGGTGCTGCAATCTTGTCCTTAGGCCTGTGCATAGTCTGGGCAATGGACCCAGGGTTTGTTTCACTGACAGGAGCCCCCGGGCCTGGCCCGAACGCGCTGCCGGGTGTCGTCGGGGTAGGCCCTAACCAGTGCACAGGCAGGAGCGTAGGGGTGACTTCGCCCTTTGAGATTTTCTTTGCCTCTTCATTAACCTGAGCCCAGGTCAGTTTCCGGTTCTCCCGCGCATCGTGTAACGCCAATTGTAGTGAGGCCACTCTTGTAATGGCCCGTGAATGACTTTAACGCACGGGCGAGTAACTGTCAATTCACTCTTCCCACCACACCCTTATCCTTAGCCACGTATGCCGCATGCATTGAGTGGGGTAGGTAAATGGAGGCGCATGGTGCGGGAGAGCATCAAGGCAGGGGCCTGGTCTTCTTGGATTGGTGGAGGAGGACGGCGGTTACCAGCCAAGGGATCGGCTCTCTGCTCCGACCCGCCTATAAAAGGAAGGGCGGGGGAGGAGCGGAGGCATTCATCCTCATATCCCTCCCCCTCCATCCTCTGCTTTCTGCCGGGTATGCTGAAAGGGAGAGCCCGGGGCCAGGCCCCGGGCCCTAGCTTGGGGTTTGTGATGCCAAATGCTTGTGCTGATGCTCGGGGAGTGAGAGGAGGGTATGGTCGCGCCTTTGTTGGGGCGGGATTCCTCCCTTATCTCCATGCGAGCCTTAGGGGGGTGCGCGGGTGGTGCGGCGGTAACACTGGAGGTAGCGACTCTGGTGTGCTTGTCGCCGGGCCGCCTGTGGCTTCAATTTTAGTGAGGGGCAACGCAAGTGACACCACGTCAAGGCCCGTAACGGACGCATGGCGTGGTAGTCGATCGTGGCCTATTCCCCCTCTTCTATGATGTCGGAGGGAGGTTGCGGAAGTGGTTCGCCAAGGGTGAAGGAGGACCCTACTTCCCAGGGCACCGTCCGTCTGGCGTATGGAAGAGCCCTTTGTCCTCATACATACTCCCTTAATGGGCGGTGGCTCCTGATCTTCGGGCCATCGAAGATGACCATGCTCTCTGTGGAGCTACCCAGAGCACATGGCGCCCGCTTTGGCTGGCATGGTGGGAGCTTCAAGCGACAATGGTACGGAAGGCGGCGGCAACCCATGACGCGTCAAGAACGGGGGCGACCGCTCCGACTAGTCGGGTTTGCTGACGGCACCATCGTCTCCGTCTGGGCTTCCGGCAGCATCACCATCCGCACCTGCCCTCCGGTTTCTTCCTCCTAGCCTGGGAACGGTGCCATCCTGATCCTGGGGAGGTTCCGAATCCTAGCCAGGCCTTCCCTCTGCCTTCTTCATCTCTCCCTGTAGTTTCGAAGAAGGAGAGGAAAAAAGTGAAGGCATCGCGGGCATTTTATCTTTTTTCAATCTTAAATCTGTAGGCACTTGCCAAATTTTAGTTCAAATTATGTAATCTCTTTAATCCATGTTTGTGTCCTGTAAGGTCTGTACTTGTTTGATCAGCATATTAATGAAAAAGATAAACCTTGCCGGGGACTCATGCATGTAATATGTCCATGCAGAGGTGGGATGCCTCTATACTTTTAAGTAAACAAGTTTCCCCCGGCAGGCTATCCTGCCGGTACCCTCAGTTTTGTTGCCGCGGAGTTAGGCCTACCGGGCACAAATCATAAAGAGGGACTAGCCCCCCACCAGTCCTTTTCCACCAAAGGCCACTGCAACCAACCTGACCAAAGCAACATTCGAGTCAAAGGATGGGAGCACCTAAGTTTCAAAGGGCAGCGAGGTTTTCTCATGCACAAGTTTTTACTTACAGAACACGTATGGATAAGAGAAAGAACTTATCTGTTTGGCTTGCCGGGGATCGCAGTGTAGGCTTGTCTTCTCATCTCCTCTTGGGGACCAAGTCCACGGTAGGAGCCTGCAGTTTATGCAGATGAAAATGATGCCAGATGCGATCTTATCTACATGAACATGCGATGCTCATGATATGCTTATGCATGCATGCAACTTGTCGGGGGCCCCCCAGCGCTTCATTTATTTCTCTGTTGCTCAGGGTCTGTGCCTGGCTTTGTACAAGGGGTTACATGCAACTGAGGCAAGGCCTGTACAAAAGGGTGGCTGCCGGACAGGGCCCGACAGCCGCGCCTTACAGGTAGAACTTGCTGAGATGCTCAATATTCCATGAGTTTTGCAATTGAATGCCATCTCCGGTCTCCAGACGGACTGCGCCAGGTCTGGTGACTCGTACTACCCGGTAAGGGCCTTCCCGCTTCGGCGTCAACTTGTTTGTACCCTTGGCGGACTGAACGCCCCTAAGGACAAGGTCGCCTTCCTCAAAACACCGGGCATGAACCTTGCGGCTGTGATAGCGACGCAGGGCTTGCTGGTAGTGTGCAGCACGCGTAGCAGCCCGGAGACGGTTCTCCTTGAGAAGCACAATGTCGTCATGCTAGTGCTGTTACTGTGCTACTTCATCATAGGCAAGCACTCGAGGTGACCCGTAAATGAGTACTGTGGGGATAACTACTTCTGCCCCATAGACTAGGGAGAAGGGAGTCTGCCCGGTAGTTCAATTTGGTGTCGTTCTGAGGGACCAAAGAACCACTGGCAGCTCATCGATCCATCGCATGCCGCACTTCTACAGCTTATCAAATGTTCTCGTCTTGAGTCCTCACAACACTTCAGCGTTCACCCTCTCAGCTTGTCCATTGCTTCTGGGATGTGCAACAAAGGCAAATGACATCTTACTTCCGAGGGCATGAACATATTGCATGAAGGCGCGGCTCGTGAATTGGGTGCCGTTGTCGGTGATGATCTGGGCAGGGACCCCGAAGCGGCACACCAATCCTTTCAAGAACTTGATAGCTGACTGAGCAGTCACCTTTCTCACAGCTTCTACTTCCGGCCACTTTGTAAACTTGTCGATTGCAACGAAGAAGAATTCAAAGCCCCCGGCAGCATGGGGTAAAGGGCCGAGGATATCGAACCCCCAGACCGAAAACGGCCATGACAAAGGGATTGTCTGAAGAGCTTGGGCAGGCAAATGGATATTCTTGGAATGGAACTGGCAGGCTTCACACTTGGTAACTAGCTCGACCGCATCTTGGAGGGCTGTGGGCCAATAGAATCCCTGCCGGAATGCTTTCCCAATCAAAGCCCTTGATCCACTGTGGGAGCCGCACATGCCTTTGTGTATTTCTGCCAGCAGTTCCTTTCCTTCTTCCCGGCAAATGCACTTCAATTTCACACTGTTGGGCCTTCTTCTGTATAGTGTGTCATCGACAAACTGATACATACTGGCCCTCTGGGCTACTCTATCAGCTTCTTCTTGCTCTTCGAGAAGTTCTCCGGTTTGGAGGAAACGAACTATGTGCCGCGCCCAAGTTGGAGCCTGGGGCTCGGCAACGAGGACCAGCAGCACCTCCTCCTTCATGGGAGCGCACCCCTCATCCACGAGGATCGGTGGTCTGGCGGGAGGGGGTAGCTAAGCAGCTGAAGGGGAGTTGTTCCCGTCAAGCTCTCTGCCGGGAGCCCCGGGAGGCTCTACCGGGAGAGACTTGCCGGAGTCCAGTTTCCTCCTCTTCCGGGCCATTGTTGCTGGGGATACGGAGGGCTGAGTAAGTTGGAGAACAAAAGTTCCTAGTTCCACAGGAAGCTTCTGCGCAGCACACTTCAACAGATGATCAGCAATGTTGTTTTCCGCACGGGGTACGTGCTTTGTTTGCAATTCGTCGGAGCGCTCCTCCAACCTTCTCACTTCCTCGACATATGCCTCCATCAATGGACTTTGGTAATCCTTGTTGACTTGTCATACCACAAGTTGTGAATCTCCTCGAATGATCAGTTTCTTGATTCCCAACTCTGTTGCAATCCTGAGCCCGGCAAGGAGCCCTTCATACTCTGCAATATTATTGGTCGCCTCCTCCCAGTGAAAATGCATCTAGACGACGTACTTCAGGTGCTCCCCAGTGGGAGCAATGAGAAGCACGTTAGCCCCTGCACCTTGTAGGGAGAAGGCACCATCAAAATACATGATCCATTCTTGGGGTGCTTCCTTGCCGGGAATAACTATCTCTAGTACCTCTTCATCAAGGGTTGGCGTCCATTCTGCAATAAACTCTGCCAGTGCTCTGCTCTGAATTGTTGATGTGCTTTCAAACTTTAAGCCAAAGCTGGATAACTCCAATGCCCACTCCACTATTCTGCCGATAGCCTCAGGGTTTCGGAGTATCCTTTGCAAATGGAAGTGGGTGACAACCGTGATCTCGTGGGCTTGGAAGTAGTGGCGCAGTTTCCTTGAGGCCATGACTAGGCCAAAAATCAATTTTTGCACGCCACAATAACTGGATCTAGCCCCCTGTAGCAGAGAGCTGATGAAGTATACTGGGCGCTGCACCACTTTCTTCCTTGCCGCATCCTTGGGGTTGCCTCCGCTGTCGTGCTCTTCTCTATCTTGATCTACGTCTGGCCTTGCCGGGCTGTGCTCATTCACTTCCCAGGAAGGAACACTGGCTGAGGCCACTGCTTCCTCTACTTCCTGCTGCGCCACTAGTGCTGCACTAACCACTTGATTAGTTGCCGCCAGATATAGCAGCAACGGCTCTTGTGGTTTGGGAGCAACCAAAGTGGGCACAGAAGACAAGTAGGTCTTCAAATCTTGTAGTGTTGCGTCTGCTTCCGGAGTCCACTTCATGGGTCCTGCCTTCTTCAAAATTTTGAAGAACGGCAAGGCGCGCTCGGCAGACTTGGAGATGAATTTGCTAAGCGCAGCAATGCACCCTGTCAAACACCTCACATCCTTAACTATCTTAGGTGCCTGAATCTGCTCGATAGCCTTGATCTTATCGGGGTTGGCCTCTATCCCGCGATGGAACACAAAGTGTCGGCGTTCTGGGAACCGGGGTACCCAGACTTGCCTGCCTGCGGCCCACCGCGTGGCTCCATCGACGGCCTGGTACGGCCCATCTTCAGCACCAACAACACAAGACCCTCGGGAGGGGCCAAGCCTCGCGAGGCGGACGACACCAAGACCTCCGGAAGGAGTGGCCTCCTTAGGCTGGCTCCTGAGGAGCGGAGATTTCTATGCAAGCCCGCACCTTGTGAGGTTCGGATGATGCAAGCCATGACGACCAAGGCCAGGCGGGCGCCAGCACGTGCAGTACAGCAGGTTTCCTCTTTGGTGCTAAAGAGGCAAGCGCAGGCGCGGAGTCCCGAGGAATCAGCCAAAGGTTTCCAATTCCGTGCTACAAGACCAAGACCGCCAGGACGGCAGGACGAAGGTCATCACCGAGCCCACCACAGCGTCATGACCAGAAGCTTTGCAGGCGAAGACCACCTTTTGTCAGGATAAGATGTACTAGTTGTCTCCCTTCGAATTTGGCCGTTGTGGGATCCCTTCCCGCCTTCGTTTTGGGGGAAGAGGACCAAGGCCACTATAAGTATAGCCTAGCCACCACCATAGAAGGGGACGGAACATTCAGACCACCCTCATCCTCACCAGCTCAAGAACATACCTCCTGAGGTTGTTCTTCCACTATACTAGTTCATCCTCAGCCCACCTCGAGGCTAATCCACCACAAAGTAGGAGTAGGGTATTACACCGCAAGGTGGCCCGAACCTGGGTAAATTGCCTTGTCTCGTTTCCTTCCAGTTCATCGAGCTAGGCCGTGGGATCGACAAGTTGGCAGACTGGGGAGGTTGAGTTCTTCGCACGCACCCCAGAGTTCGAATCTATCTTGGGTCTGCGGAGCCCTAAATCCGACATTTGGCGCGCCAGGTAGGGGTGCGGGTCGAAGGATCGCCTTCGCGTCGGCCACGCTCTGTTCTCACCATCGAGCTTCCATGGCCTGCGCCGCTCCACTCGTCGCCTCACTGGGCGCGTCCAGAGACGCTCCTGGCCTTCGGGCCCTCTCCCCCGCCCTCCGGCGAGTGCAGTGGACACCGAAGTTCAAGCCGGACTTACCGCCGCGGTACGGCGGCATGGCGGACCCCGTGGAGTTCCTCCAGGCGTATGAGGAGGCGGTTTGGGCAGCCGGCAGCGACGACAAGGTCGCGGTGAATTGGCTACCCATGGCCCTTAGGGACGTGCCACGCGCCTGGCTCCTGGGCAAGCCAGAGTCTTCAGTGGACTCCTGGGAGGAGCTGTGCAGCCTCTTCACCGCGCGCTTCGCGGCACCAGCACCCCACGCCGTCGCGGCCCTCCTTGGCAGCTCGCAGGCGCCGACCTCGGACCGCCACATCAAGCAGTTCTTCCGCCAGGTGGGCGCCGCCCACGCGCAGCGGGGAGCTCCTCCGGGCTGGGCAACACCTAAGGCCGACCTCACCTTCGACTCAGGGGACCACCCCGCGAACGCGGCCGGCGCCGGCGCACTCCCAATGCTCTGCACCCCCACCATCTGCAAAGTGGCGGTCACCAGGACCCTCATCGATGGCTGCACCGGCCTCAACGTCCTCTCCGTGGAAGCATTCGGCTTGCTTCATGTGCCTCACGGCCGGCTCCGCCCCACCAAGCCTTTCTTCGGGGTTGTCGATGGCTCCACCTGCCCCGTGGGGCAGATCCACCTCCCCGTCACCTTCGGCACCCGCGACAACTACCCCACCGAGCTCATCGACTTCGACATCGCCCACATCGGCCTCCCGTACAACGCCATTCTCGGGTACCCGGCCTTGGCCAAGTTCATGGCGGCAACCCATCCTGGCTACAACCTCATGAAGATGCCGGGAAGCAGCGACGTCCTCACCATGGCGGGGGACACCAAGGATGCGCTCTTGGCCCTCAAGCTCGCCTTTAGGGCCGCGACGGCCGCGCGGCCGAGCGAGGAGGGAGCCCCAGAGGGCCCGGGGGCTACACCAGCAAAGAAGAAGCAGTTGTTCTCTCAAGATCGGGCCGAAATGAAGCAAGTTCCGATTGATGAAGACGGGAAGCTGGGCCCGGCCTTCACCATAGGCGCTGGCCTCCCCCCGAATCAGGAAGAGAACCTGATCAGCTTCCTCCACGTGAACAAGGATGTGTTCGCATGGGAGCCCAAGGACCTGATCGGGATCCCGAGGGGGATAATCGAGCACCACTTAAGGGTGTGCCCTAACGCGCGCTCGGTAAAGCAGAAGGCAAGGCGGCAATCCACGGAGAAGTAGTCATTCATCATCCAGGAGACCCGCAAGCTGCAAGAGGCCGGCGTCATTCGAGAAGTGCGGTACCCGGAGTGGCTGGCAAACCCGGTTGTCGTCCCCAAGAAAGGCAGGAAGGAGCGCATGTGCGTCGATTTCACCAACCTCAAGAAGGCTTGTCCCCAAGACCCATTCCACTTCCACGCATCGACCAGATCGTTGACTCCACCACCGAGTGCGACTTGCTGTGCTTCCTGGACGCCTTCTCGGGCTATCATAAAATCAAGATGGCGGTGCAGGATGTTGAGGAGACAGCTTTCTTGACCCCCTGCGGGGTGTACTGCTACACCTGCATGCCGTTCGGGCTGCGTAATGCTGGAGCAACCTTCCAGCGGCTGATGCACATCGCTTTGGGCCGGCAGCTCGGGAGGAACACCAAGGCATACATCAATGACATAGTGGTGAAATCTCGGGAGGCAAGGACCCTCATCGAAGACCTGGAGGAGACATTTGCCAGCCTGCGCAAAGTGGACCTGCGACTCAACCCGGAGAAATGTGTGTTTGGCGTTCCGTCCGGCAAGTTGCTGGGATTCCTGGTGTCCCACAGAGGGATCGAGGCCAACCCGGAGAAGATCAAGGCCATAGAGAGAATGAGTCCGCTGCAGACCATCAAGGAGATGCAGAAGTTGGCAGGCTGCGTAACCTCGCTCAGGCGTTTCATCTCCAAGCTAGGAGAGCGGGCGCTCCCCTTCTTCAAGCTGATGAAGAAAAAGGGCCCGTTTGAGTGGACTCTTGAAGCTGACGCGGCTTTCCAAGACCTCAAGAGATACCTCACCAGCCCACCGGTGATGGTAGCGCCACGCCCCCTTGAACCATTGGTGTTCTACCTAGCCGCCACGCCTCACTCGGCCAGCGCCATGCTCGTGGCGGTCTGGGAAGAGCGTCAAGCCGAGGGCGCGCGGCGTAACGCCCCGCACCCGACCAAGACACCGCAGCTCCAGGACGGCGCTCCTGAGGCCTCGACCACACCTCCAGTCAGCGGGACTCCTGAGGATGGCGCTCCTGAGGCCACAGCAACCCCATCGGATGGCAGTGCTCCTGAGGTCCCTCAGCTTCAGGAGGCTCAGACCTCCGCTGACACCTCCACCCTCGTCGAGCACCCGGTGTACTTCGTCAGCACGGTGCTACGTGATGCGCGGGCACGCTACCCCATGCCACAGAAGCTTCTGCTCGCGCTCCTTGTTGCCTCCCGGAAACTGCGTCACTACTTCCAAGGCCATCCAATCAAGGTTGTCTCGGCTTATCCCTTGGAGAGGGTGCTCCGGAGCCCCAACACCGCGGGAAGGGTCGCAGAATGGAACATCGAGCTCCAAGCATTCCAGCTGGAGTTCAGCACCACCAGAGTCATCAAGGGCGCGGCCCTCGCAGACTTCGTGGTAGAATGGACTGATGTCCCTGGCCGTGAAGTGTGCGAGGACCGTTCTCTCATGCCCGGAGATGAGGCGCCAGATGGATGGGTCATGTACTTCGACGGCGCATTCGCACGCCAGGGCGCGGGGGCTGGAGCCGTGCTCCTCTCGCCCACCAAGGACAAGCTCTACTACGCCATGCAACTCTGCTTCCAGCACGGTGAGAAGGTCTCCAACAACATCACGGAATACGAGGGCCTGATTGCCGAGCTCAAGGCTGTCACAGCTCTAGGGGTTAGGCGCCTCACCATCAGGGGCGACTCGCAGCTCCTCGTCAACTTCTCCAACAAGGAGTACAAGCCGAAGGACGAGCACATGGAGGCATACCTTGAGGAGGTATGCAAAATTGAGAAACGATTCTTGGGCTTGGAATTGCAGCACGTGCCGCGAGGCACAAACAAGGAGGCGGACGACATCGCCAAGAGGGCGTCCCGGCGTCTGCCTCAGGAGCCTGGCGTCTTCGAGGAGCGGCTCTTCAAGCCGTCAGCAGCTCCTCTCGCCGCGGAACCAGCACCACCTCATGAGGATCTCCCACAGGCTCCCCCGTCGGGCGCCCCAGCTTGCAGCCCGACCTCAGGAGCTCGCCTCCTCCTCGCGCTCGAGCCTCAGAAGGGGTGCTGGATCGAGGAGTTCAAGGCATACCTGCTTCAGGGCACCCTACCGGAGAAGGAGGAAGACGCGGAGCGTGTGGCCCGCCAGGCCATGGCATACTGCATCCAGGACGGTGAGCTCTATTGAAGGCATCCGAACGATGTTTCTTTATGATGCATCTCCAGGGAGCAAGGATGCGAGCTACTGGCCGACATACATGGCAGGGACTGCGGGCATCACTCCTCATCGCGCACCCTCGTGGGCAAGGCGTTCCGCAGCGGATTCTACTGGCCCACGGCGCTCAACGACGCCACAGAGCTGGTGAGATCCTGCGAAGCCTGTCAATTCCATGCCAAGCAGATCCACCAGCCCGCTCAAGGCCTCCAGACCATCCCGCTCTCATGGCCGTTCATGGTCTGGGGGTTGGACATCCTGGGTCCGTTTCCTCGAGTGCCCGGGGGCTACCGCTACCTCTACGTCGCCATCGACAAGTTCACCAAGTGGGCGGAAGTGGAGGCCGTCCACACCATCCCAGCTGGCTCGGTGGTCAAGTTCATCAAGGGCCTCGTGAGCCAGTTCGGGGTTCCTAATCGCATCATCACCGATAATGGCTCGCAGTTTACTAGCAACCTCTTCAAAAACATATTGTGCTAACCTTGGAACGCAGATATGCTACGCTTCAGTGGCACACCCCCGGAGCAATGGCCAGGCTGAGCGTGCCAATGCAGAGGTCCTGAGAGGCCTCAAGTCAAGAACCTTCAAGAAGAAGCTCGAGGCCTGCGGCAAGGGCTGGTTCGATGAGCTCCAGTCCGTGTTGTGGTCCATCCGCACCACAGCGACCAAGCCGACGGGCGAGACTCCATTCTTCCTCGTCTATGGAGCTAAAGTGGTTCTCCCTCACGAGGTCAGGCATCGCTCCACGTGGGTCTTGGCATTTGACGAGGCACGCCAAGACGCCTCGCGGAGGATGGACCTCGTGCTGGGGGAGGAACTCCACCGCCAAGCCTCGCTCCGAGCAGCGAGGTACCAGCAGGCGCTGCGGTGGTACCACTGCCGCAGCGTCCGCTCCAGGATGCTCGAGGTGGGTGATCTCGTCCTAAGGCGGGTTCTCTCCAGGGAAGGGCTGCATAAGCTCTCGCCCATGTGGGAGGGCCCGTTTAGGATTGCCCGTGTCTCTAGGCCTGGCACCGCGCGCATGGAGACACAGGACGGGATCCCCATCCAGAACGTCTGGAACATCCAGCACCTCCGGAAGTTCTACCCATGAAGCAAGGCCCCGTGCCTGTGAAGGTCTCCGCTCATGACACTCTCACGTAATAATGAGTTGGGGCTGTACACGCCCCGGAGTATCCTGAGTGCCGCCCCTGGGCCTCATGGGGGCTCCCACCCACGTCCTAGTGGAGGCACCATGCTCCGCGCTGGTGGGAAGACGAAGACTAGTCTAGGTGCCGGACGCGGCTGTTCTTTGCTTGCTTTCTGTAGTTGGTTTGCAACTTCTTGAATGGAATTTGGAGATTTCGTGCCTTTCATTCACAAGAGCTGGGATTTTCTCTCTTTTTGTTCGCTTTTCAATCCTTGTCCCAGGAAGAGCGGCAGTTGCCCGTCGCTCCTCCTTGCGCGTCCCGCGCGCGGGGGCTAGGTAGGTGTGCGCGCCTGGGCTTGCCCGCGACGCAACCACACCTCACCGAAGCTCTGTTGCCCCAGGGCTTCGGCGTCCTTAATCCTCGCGAGACACTCTCGAACGAGCTCGTGGGCATGTGCACCCTCTTAAGTCCGTGCCTCTGGGCATCACGGCGTGGTGTATCAGCCACAATCAACCCACGCTCAGGAGTTTGTGCGAGGAAGGATGAGACGCCTCATGAGGTTTTCTAACTCTGCAGCTACACAACATCTCCTGAGGCTCAATGGCTCCTGAGTTGTCAAGGAGGAAGCCCCAAGAAGATACCCCCAGGAAGGCGTACCCTCACGACATGGGAGTCCAACACAAGCATATCAAGCTAAGTTACCCTAACCGCACCTAGTAGAAACACGGGTATCACGGCATGATATAAAAATAACAGTCATAGCACAGTGGCACAAGCGCCGTGGTTCATTACACACCCTTGCAGGGCCCTCTACTTTCTTCAAAATGCAGGAAAAAAGGAAGGAAAAAAAAGCAAAAGCAGATCACGCAACTGCAGCGGCTCCCGAGGCCAGGCTTCGGCGGCGCCCAAGCTCAGTTTGAGTCTTCCTCCTGCTTCACCGGGGCACGGCGGCGAGGCGGCTCGTCGCCTCCCCCAATACAAGCCCAATGGCATGGTGGTTCGTCGTAGCTGCCGTCGCTGGTGCTCTCACCGGAGCAGGAGCCGTAGCTACTGAAGGTAGCACGGCCGTCGCCAAGGGCAAGCTCACCCTCGTCGTCGCCGTGACCGTCGCCAAGGGCAAGCTCATCGTCGCCACTGCCGTCCTCCGGACAGCACCCTGCACGCCGGACATCTTCTCCAAACACCCTCACATAGAGGGTCGCAAGTCCATTGTACTTGAAGTGGATGGTACACCTCCCGCTCAGGACCCTCGCTCGGGCCAACAGCTGCCAACCGCGGGTCAAGGACACGTTGCCCGCGGTGGTGACCTCGACCCCCACCCACGAGGCCCTGCTGCAGCAGCCGTCGGCTTGCAGCCAGAGGACATCAAGCCCCGCGGTCGGCAGCGCGCCCACGAAGAAGCGCAGGAGTGGGAGCTAGGTGCCCGCTGGCCTCTTCGACCACACGACTAACTCTGGGAACGCATCCGCCGAGTGGGAGCGCGGCCGAGGAGGCCGTACGACCACAGCGCGCCTCTCCCCATCGCAGGGGCTGCCCCATCCTCGGCGGCTCCCGCCGCGAGAGGAAGCGCCGCCGCGGCTGCCTGAGGCAACACCGGCCCTCGAAGAGGTGTGCCCATGCCCGCGAGAGGCCACCGCCGGGGTCGCAGCATACTTGCGGAGGCGTCCGCGGCCTCTCTTGGGCGGCGGTGAGCCCGGCCCCTCCTTGGGGGCCTTCCCCTTTTCTGCGGTGGAGAACCTCCTTGATGGCGTCATGGACGCACTGGCAAGACGGCAAGATGAGGAAGAAGAAGAAGGAGCGAGCGGCAAGAAGATGGAGATGAGCAGGGGGCTCCGCCCCTCCCCTCACTTATAGCCAGAGGGAGGCCAACCGCCGGCCTCCACGATCCCCGGTAATCATGGTTCCTTTGCATGCAGCAGGCTCTTGTCAAGTCGAACGGTTGCCGAGGCAGCGTGGGGAAGCGGAGACGCCCATGTCCCATCAAGCGCCACGCGTCGACCGGGTCCACAGGCGGTTAGGGCCCGCGGCGCTTCGCCTTGCCCTTTGGCTTCGCCTCGAAGCCAAGTGCGAGCGCGCCTTGGGCCCGGGGGCTACTGTCGGCGTTCTGGGAACCGGGGTACCCAGACTTGCCTGCCTGCGGCCCACCGCGTGGCTCCATCGACGGCCTGATACGGCCCATCTTCAGCACCAACAACACAAGACCCTCAGGAGGGGCCAAGCCTCGCGAGGCGGACGACACCAAGACCTCCGGAAGGAGTGGCCTCCTTAGGCTGGCTCCTGAGGAGCGGAGATTTCTATGCAAGCCCCCACCTCATGAGGTTCGGATGACGCAAGCCATGATGACCAAGGCCAGGCGGGCGCTAGCGCGTGTAGTACAGCAGGTTCCTCTTCGGTGCTAAAGAGGCAAGCGCAGGCGCGGAGTCCCGAGGAATCAGCCAAAGGTTTCCAATTTCATGCTACAAGACCAAGACCGCCAGGACGGCAGGACGGAGGTCATCACCGAGCCCACAACAGCGTCACGACCAGAAGCTTTGCAGGCGAAGACCACCTTTTGTCAGGATAAGATGTACTAGTTGTCTCCCTTCAAATTTGGCCGTTGTGGGATCCCTTCCCGCCTTCGTTTTGGGGGAAGAGGACCAAGGCCACTATAAGTATAGCCTAGCCACCACCATAGAAGGGGACGGATCATTCAAACCACCCTCATCCTCACAAGCTCAAGAACACACCTCCTGAGGTTGTTGTTCCACTGTACTAGTTCATCCTCAGCCCACCTCGAGGCTAATCCACCACAAAGCAAGAGTAGGGTATTACACCGCAAGGTGGCCCGAACTTGGGTAAATTGCCTTGTCCCATTTCCTTCCAGTTCATCGAGCTAGACCATGGGATCGACGAGTTGGCAGACTGGGGAGGTTGAGTTCTTCGCACGCACCCCAGAGTTTGAATCTATCTTGGGTCTGCGGAGCCCTGAATCTGACACAAAGAAATCAAGTAGCTTGCCGGAGGGAACGCCAAACACGCACTTCTCCGGGTTCAGCTTCAAGTTGATCTTGTGCAGATTAGCAAACGTCTCTTCTAAGTCCTGGATGAGGGTCGATCTGTCCTTGGTCTTGACCACAATATCATCCATATAAGCTTCAATGTTCCTGTGCAACTGTGATTCAAAACCAATCTGGACTGCTCTTGCAAAAGTGGACCCGGCACTCTTCAACCCGAAAGGCATTCGCACGAAGCAGTATGTGCCACATGGGGTGATGAATGAGGTCTTCTCTTCGTCTTCCTTGGACATAAAGATTTAATGATATCCAGAGTATGCATCCAGAAAGGAGAGCAAATCACACCCGGAAGTGGAATCCACAATCTGGTCGATGCGCGGCAAGGGAAACGGGTCCTTTGGGCAGGCCTTGTTAAGATCCGTGAAATCTATGCAAACCCTCCATTTTCCGTTAGCCTTGCGCACGACCACTGGGTTTGCTAACTGTGACGACCCCGGCTTAATCGTGCACTAATCATACACGCAAATGCGCACGATCAAGCCTAAGGACTCACTTGAAGATATCACAACACAACTCTAAAACATAAAATAAAGTCATACAAGCTTAATATTACAAGCCAGGGCCTCGAGGGCTCGAATACAAGCTCGATGGCATACAAGCGTCAGCGGAAACATTAGATATCTGAGTACAGATATATTACAGAGAGAGAGGTAAGCCTTCACAGAGGCGGGGTAAAAATAAAAACTACGATCGAAAGGCGTAGGCCTCCTGCCCTGGACCCTCCGATCCTACTCCTGGTCGTCGAACGGCTCCTCGTAGTAGTAGTACTCGCCAGGCGGATAGTAGTACTGGTCGTCGGCTGGGGCTTCTGACTCAGGGGCTCCGTCGTCTGGTGGCATCAAATGGAAAATGGGGGAAAAAGAAAATAAAGCAAACGTGAGTACTCATCCGAAGTACTCAGCAAGCAAGGATCTACACTACATATGCATCATTGTCAAAGGAATGGCTGTATATGTGGACTGGGCTGCAGAAATGCCAGAGTAGAGGGGGAAAGCCTAGTCCTATCGAAGACTAGCATCTTCAACAATCTTCGACAGTCTTGCAGCATCAGGAGAGAGCAGATGAACATAATGTAAAGTAGTAGTAGTAATATCATCAACCTCGACCTGAGATCCTTTCTCGACTCCCTGCGAGAAAGCAATCCCAGAGCCGTACTATCCAATTCTCATCACATGTTCTAGTTGTACCGATCGGGATACAACTCTGAGTGTCCGTTACCGTAGGACAGGCTATCGATAGAAGTTTCTTCCCTGCAGGGGTGCACCAACTTACCCACCACGCTCGCTTAACTCCGGCCGGACACACTTTTCTGGGTCATGCCCGGCCTCGGCTAAGCAACACGCCGCAACCCGACCAAATACTTAACAGAGAGGTCAGCACGCCGGACTAACCTATGCCCCCAGGGGTCTTGGGCCATCGCCCCGGGAACTCCTGCGCGTTGCGTGGGCGGCCGGAAGCAGACCTAGCAACCCCTTAATACAAGCGCGGTTGCGTAACCAGTCCAATCCAGCGCGCGCCGCTCAGTCGCTGACGTCCATTAAGCTTCGGCTGAAGTATACGACGCAGAACGCCCATACTATGCCCACGTGATGGTTAGTGCTATCGGGCCAGAGGCCCCTCGGATCAAATATCCAAACCGTAGTGGATTAGGAGCGCGCGGAAACGAGCAGAGACTCACGATCGATGTGACCCCGTCGCCCCGTCACGAGGACTTGCGGCAAGGGCTAAGAATGCCCGGCCACGCCTCGTAGTTATCTCGCGGGCACCATCCAGGTCAACCCGACTCCACATCACTTCGCGTTAAGCTCGCGCGGGTACCCCTCAGGGCCGACCCGTCTTTAGTATCGTGGTTCATAGTCAAGTCATAATATCCAAGGTAACTGTGTGTCGGACACCGAAGGGAACCATGAGGAATCACCCTCGATGGAATTCCCGCTCGATGTTATCATCAAGGTGAACGAAGGAGGAATCACCCTCGAGGTCCACACTTGAGAGGTTGCGCGACGATGTCGTTATCGGGGGTGGTGTAGGAGGAATCACCCTCGCTTACCACGACCGAGTAACTAACCTACAAGGTTAACATCAGAAGTGCTAACGAGGTATCACCCTCGGCACTCGACGGTAACCCAGCAGTGTCGGCAACTAAGGGGAAGTGATGTGCGGTGCCATGGTCTAGTCTTCAATCCCGATGATCGGGTCTTCTGATGTCCAGCAGGGCAGTCGGGATCAAGTGGGGGTCTCGGTCGTGTCTCTACCCACCTTATACTAAGCAGTCTAGGATAACCGGTAAGGTAACAAAGCAGGGTACAATAATCAGGCTATGCAGCAGATGTAGGAAAACAGTAGCAGTAGCAGTTCTAATGCAAGCATAAGAGAGAAGAGAGTAGGCGATATAGGCATGCTCAAAATGGGGGTGCTTGCCTGTTTGCTCGGGGGCAAGGGCAAGGTCTTCAGTAGTATCGTCGGGGACGTAGTCGTACTCCTGTGCGGCGTCTGCCTCGGGAGCTACGTCAACGTCGGGGTCTACCGAGAGAGAAGAGGGGGAAGAAACAGGTAAACATAATGCAAACAGATGCAATACGGTGCGTGTGATGCTATGATGCAGTGCAGGGTTGCCTAATTATGCATCTAAGTCATTTTAGTTGTTTTTAGAATTATTCTGGGATTTAATATCCGACGTGTGTGCACTATTCATCTGCCGGATTCGGGTCCGGAGTTACGAGTTCTTCTACGTAGGAGGTTCCGATGGAGAAACAAACAGCACGATCAGACTCGTCTCGTCATTCTGAGCAACTTTCATGTTTTAACTTTCTCGATCCGAGCTACGGTTTAAAAGTTATTAATTTTTAAAGATTATTTGAATTTCTGGAATTATTTTATTTATCAGAAAAGGAAATATGACGTCAGCATGGTGTAGTGCTGACATCAGCAAGTCAACAGGACGGTTGACCAGTCAAACCTGACATGTGGGTCCAGTGGGACCCACATGTCAGCCTCTGTTTCTTTAACCAGTGATTCAGTTTAATTACCAGGATTAATTAGGGGGTGGACCCCACATGTCAGTGAGACATTAGGTTAATTAGTTTATTTTTATTTCTAAAATGTTTTAATTAATTAATCAGGGAGGTGGGGCCCGCCTGTCAGCGGCTGGGCCGGTCCAGTCAGCAAGGCTGACTGGTCAACTGGCCGGCCGGGCCCCTGGGACCCACGGGTCAGTGACCCAAGGGGTGGCCCCGGGCCGACCACGCCGGCGGCCACCGGAGCAACTCCGGCGAGCCATTCCCGCGGCGGTTGGTCGCCGGAGTTGGCCGGAATCTCGCTACAGAGCTCTATTCTCCGTGATTCTACTTGCGTTCGGAGGCTGGCGATGTCGCGCATCCAGCTGGGGCACTTGCCGGACCAGGGGATGACCGGAGCTGGGCCGGCGACGAGGTTTGGCGGCGGTGGAGTTCGGGAGATCGGGGGAATGACGTTAGGAGGCACGGGAGGCTCGGGCTCGAGCTCGCCGGGCTCCTGGGAGCACCAGGAGCTCAATGGTGACCTCTGTTGGCGATGACAAGGACCACGTCGACGGCACCGAGCTCACCGGCGGCAACCAGAGCACGGCCTCGGGGACAGCTAACTACGGCGCGCGTAAGGATGAACGTAGGTGAGCGGAGGACGGGTAGCTCACCGTGCGGCACACCGAAGGCCCTCGGAGGTTTAGTAGCTGCAGAGGCTTCGCCGGAGACGACGGAGCTCGTCGGAGCAGAGGCAGAAGGGGATGACGTCGCGCGGCGCTAGCGGAGCTCCTCAGCTCCACCTGAGGGCGTCAGGAGCTCGAGCAGACGACGGCGGAGGTGAGAGACGGCTCGGGTGGACGGATCGGCGCCGGCGGCCACGGGATCTCGCCGCTGCGGCGGCAGCTCCGCTCGGCGTCGACGAAACCGAGACAGAGGAGGGTCGAGGGAAAGGGATAGAGTGGCGGCTAGGGTTGGAGAGGGTGAGGGGGAGCCGGGGCTGCTTCTTAACCTAGCCGGGGCGCCGCGGATGGTCGACGCGTCCGGCATCGCCGACGAGCGCACGCGTGCGGCCGACACGCGAGGAGAGAGAGCGGGAGGAGGGAGAAAGGGGCTCGGCGGGCTGCTGTTGGACTGGGCCTGCACACTGTGCACTTAGGCCCAGCCAACAGTGGACTCCCTCTTTTTTTCTTGTTTCTCTTTTAGTTTTCTTTTTATACACTACTGTTTGGAAATAGTTAAGCCACTTCTGCTATCTTGTGAAATATGAAAGTGATCCCAAATATTGTAGTGCAATATTAGCTCTCACCAAAAAATGGTTTGGACAGTTTTGGAGTTCATTTGAATCTATAATGATTTTAAATGAATTAATATTGCTGTTTTGGGTGCTGTTTCATCTTGTTTGAGTCACTTGCCCAACCCCAAATATTTTGATATTGATTTTAAAAATGTTCCTGAATTATTTGCCATTTAATGAACATTTTCCCAACAGTGTTTGATCAACTTTATAATTCACCTTTGAATTTGAGTTGATTTTTAGATGTGGATTTGAATTGGATTATTAACCCCTATGACATGGCACTGCAAATGATCATGACTTGGCAGTTTTAACAGAGTGTCACAGAATTTATTACACGGGGGTGTTACAAGTTCTCCTCCTCTAAAAGAAATTCTCGTCCCGAGAATTTAGGAGGTAGAAGGAAAAAGTCCGGGATATTCTGCTCGGAGATGATCCTCGCGTTCCCAAGTGGCTTCATCTTCAGTGTGATTCGACCACTGTACTTTCAGGAACTTGGTTGTCTTTTGACGGGTTCGACGTTCAGCTTCATCGAGGATGCGAATCGGATGCTCCTTATAAGATAAGTCATCTTGGAGCTGGAGCATCTCATGATCCACTGCACGGTGCGGAGATTCCTTGAAGCACTTTCGAAGTTGCGACACGTGGAAGACATCATGAATATGAGAGAACTGTGGCGGCAACTCCAATTTATATGCCACATGTCCACGTCTAGCCACGAGGCGGAAAGGACCAATATAGCGAGGAGCTAACTTGCCCTTGATTCCGAAATGACGGGTGCCCTCGCTTACCACGACCGAGTAACTAACCTACAAGGTTAACATCAGAAGTGCTAACGAGGTATCACCCTCGGCACTCGACGGTAACCCAGCAGTGTCGGCAACTAAGGGGTAGTGATGTGCGGTGCCAGGGTCTGGTCTTCAATCCTGATGATCGGGTCTTCTGATATCCAGCAGGGCAGTCGGGATCAAGTGGAGGTCTCTGTCGTGTCTCTACCCAGCCTATACTAAGCAGTCTAGGATAACCAGTAAGGTAACAAAGCAGGGTACAATAATCAGGCTATGCAGCAGATATAGGAAAACAGTAGCAGTAGCAGTTCTAATGCAAGCATAAGAGAGAAGAGAGTAGGCGATATAGGCATGCTCAAAATGGGGGTGCTTGCCTGTTTGCTCGGGGGCAAGGGCAAGGTCTTCAGTAGTATCGTCGGGGACGTAGTCGTACTCCTGTGCGGCGTCTGCCTCGGGAGCTACGTCAACGTCGGGGTCTACCGAGAGAGAAGAGGGGGAAGAAACAGGTAAACATAATGCAAACAAATGCAACACGGTGCGTGTGATGCTATGATGCAGTGTAGGGTTGCCTAAATATGCATCTAAGTCATTTTAGTTATTTTTAGAATTATTCTGGGATTTAATATCCGACGTGTGTGCACTATTCATCTGTCGGATTCGGGTCCGGAGTTACGAGTTCTTCTACGTAGGAGGTTCCGATGGAGAAACAGACGGCACGATCAGACTCGTCTCGTCGTTCTGAGCAACTTTCATGTTTTAACTTTTTCGATCCGAGCTACGGTTTAAAAGTTATTAATTTTTAAAGATTATTTGAATTTCTGGAATTATTTTATTTATCAGAAAATGAATTATGACGTCAGCATGACGCGCTGCTAACGTCAGCAAGTCAACAGGACGGTTGACCAGTCAAACCTGACATGTGGGTCCAGTGGGACCCACATGTCAGCCTCTATTTCTTTAATCAGTGATTCAGTTTAATTACCAGGATTAATTAGGGGGTGGACCCCACATGTCAGTGAGACATTAGGTTAATTAGTTTATTATTATCTCTAAAATGTTTTAATTAATTAATCAGGGAGGTGGGGCCCGCCTGTCAGCGGCTGGGCCGGTCCAGTCAGCAGGGCTGACTGGTCAACTGGCCGGCCGGGCCCCTGGGACCCACGGGTCAGTGACCCAGGGGTGGGCCCCGCCTGTGCCACGTCAGCGGGGCCGGCGGCTGGTCGCCGGCGACCAAATCGCACGGCGGCGCGTCGCCGGAGTTGGCCGGAATCGAGCTATAGGGCTCGGTTCGAGCCGGGCTTGGGTGCGTTCGAAAGCTAAGAAGCTCGCGCATCCATCTACGGCGTCAAAACGAGTGGGGGAAGGTCGGAAACGCGCCGGCGTCGAGCCGTAGCGGCGACGGAGTTCGGGCCTCGACGGAGATCAGTGCTAAGGTGCTCGGGCGGCCATTCTAGTTAGCTAGGCGGGTTCTACGGCGCAAGAGGAACAAGCCAGAGCGGTCGGGCGTGCTCGCAACGGCTCAGGGGCTCGACAACGGCGGCAATGGCGACGGCCGGAGCAACAGATCGACGGGGGCTCCGCTCGGGCTCGGAATCGAACAAAAGAAGACGGGAGGGGGAAGATGGAGCTCACCGTAGCGGTCACGAAAGACCGGTGGAAGCTTAGGAGCAGCAGGCGGAGCAAATCGACGGCGGCGAGGTTCGGTGGCCGGAGATGGGGAAGAGGTCGTTGACGAAGATACCGGCCTCCCTGTCTCCAGCTGAAGGGCGAGGACGAAGAAGCGGAGGACGGCGCAGCTCGCAGGCGAGTCGGCTGAGCTTGGGTACGACGGTGGCCGCGGTAATGAGCAAAGGCGGCGGCGATGGCGTTCGGCCACTTGCAAGCAGAGAGGGAGGAGAGCGGCGTGGGGCGAGGGAGAGAGGGGGAAATGGAGGAGGAGACCAGGGGGAGTGGATGCGGCTTGCCCTTATCCCCTCAGGGTGGCCGCGGCGTCGCGGTGTCGACCGGCGACCGGTGGAGCTCGCGGTGACCATGGAGAAGACGACACGGCGGCGGGAGTGGGTGAGTGAGGTGGGCTGGGCCAGTTTGGCCCAGTAGCCAGGTATGTTTCTGCCACTTTTATTTATTTCCTGTTTTTTTCCCTTTTGTTTAATAACGGAGAGGGGAGAATAATTATTTGAGCACCCTTTTCACTTGGGAAAAATATGGGAAGGGTCCCATTAAATCCATGGTAATTTTAGACAGTGACACAAATATTTTGGAGGCAATTGGGATGGTTTTAATACTTTTAGAAATTGAAGGGGGTAAGATAAATGTTGCTGGACCATTCAAACAATTTCCAGGGGGCAATTTGGGATTCCCAAAAATGTTGGTTCCACTTCTATAATTGCCTTAGGAATATTTGTCACATCATGAACAATTTTGTTTGGCTGTTGGAGGAAGTAAATATTTGACTTGAGTTTGGAATTGGAAATTGAGTTTGGATTATTCCTTAATTATTTTTATTAGGGTTTAATGATGATGACTTGGCATGATTAGTGGGAAAATACTGTGGCATGACTCCCGGGGTGTTACACTAACCATGTTGGATGTAGTACTACTCTGACCAAACCAGCTGCCTCAAGTTTCTTGATCTCCTCGACAATGAACTGCTGCCGCTCCAAGGCTTGCTTTCGGACCTTCTGCTTGACGGGTCGGGCATGTGGACAGACAGCAAGGTGGTGCTCGATTACCTCCCTGGGAACACCGGGGATATCAGATGGTTGCCAGGCAAACACATCGATATTCGCCCACAGGAAGGCAACGAGCGCGCTTTCCTATTTGTCATCGAGGGTGGCACTGATAGTAAAACTACCATCAGCGGCAGCCAGCCCTGTCGGGACCTTTTTCACATGGGGTGCAGCAGCCTTGGATCTCTTGCTGTTGGAACTCTCCGGCAAGTCATCAACGGGCGCAGCATACTCCGAAGAGGTACGCTTCCCGGATTCCTTGTTGGCGTCCCTGCTAGCCTTTTTCTTTCCTTTGCTTTCCTTGGCGGGAACTGCGGCTTCAGCGGCCTCTGCCGCGACTGCGTCCCGGTACATCTTATCCATGCAAATAATTGCGTCCTTCTCATCCGACGGAACGGAAATGACGCCCACCGGCCCTAGCATCTTCAAGGTGTTGTAGGCATAGTGGGATGCCGCCATGAATTTGGCCAGAGCTGGGCGCCCAAGGATTCCGTTGTATGGCAGGGGGAGGTCGACCACATCAAACACAACCTTCTCAGTACGGTAGTTCAACTCTCCTCTGAATGTCACTGGCAACGTGATCTTTCCCTTAGGATGACTCCTACCGGGGTTGATTCCTTGAAACGTGCCCGTGACCTTGAGCTCTTCCTCTGCTATCTGAAGTCTGCTAATGACCCTTGGGGAAATCAGATTCAACCCGGCCCCGCTGTTAACCAACATCTTCGTGACTTTGAGGTTGCAGATTGTTGGTGAGACCAACAACGGCAAACACCCTACCGCGGTGGTGCAGTCAGGGTGGTCCTCTTTGTCAAAGATGATGGGCGTGCGTGACCACTTGAGCGGCTTTCGAGAGTCTGCTGTTGGCTCCACAGCATTGACCTCACGCGCCCACTGTTTAAGCTGGCGGTGAGAGGAGTGCAGAGATGCACCTCCGTCAATGCACAGGGCGTCAGTGGCCCTCTGGAATTCCTACTCGCTGGTTTCCTTTTCATCCCCTCCATCACTTTCGTCATTGCAATCTTCCTTCTCACGACCTCTGGTGGGTTTTCCTTGATTTCGAGGAGCCTTGCCGGGGCGACTTGCTTTGCCCCCTTGACCCTTCCCGCCAGCACCATTCTGACCTTTCTCCTTATCATGATTCTCATACTCAGCCCTCTGCTTCTTGACGAGCTGTTCAACTTCATGGCACTCCTGGAGATCGTGGCCCTTGGTCCGATGAATCTTGCAGTACGGCCCATCACTTTTCCCAGCCTTCTCGGTAGCCGCAGCCTCCCGGCAATCAGCGCACGCGGCAACTTCCTTGCCGGGGGCTTCGGCCTTAGCCTTCTTCCCGGTACTAGGCATGCCCGATCCCTCAACAGTCATTACTGCCTTATCCTTGCGCCTCTTGTTGCGCTTCTTGTTCTTCTTCTTCTGACTGGTGGCCTCGTCGTCATCCTCTGAGTCGATGTTGATGCCATCTTTCTCTCCAGGGAGCTTCCTCCCCTCCTCCACCCGAGCACAATTGTCCACCAAGGTGTAAAGATCCTTCACAGTCTTGGGCAACCGAACGTTCATCTTGGAACATATCCGGCGGTTGCGCACATTGGATTGGAACGCAGCTATCACAGCTGCCGGGTGGATGTCAGGAATATTTCTGTCGACTCGGCTAAACCTCTGCATGTACTTCCGTAGAGTCTCTCCTTCCTTCTGCGGGAGAAGCTGCAAATCGCTGGGCCGCCCTGGTTCTTGATGGCCGCCCATGAAGGCGCCAACAAACTCATGGCACAGGTCAGCCCAGGTCAAGATGGAGTTCTCCGGCAGGTGCATCAGCCAAGACCTCACGTTTGGCTTGAGTGCCAAAGGGAAGTAGTTGGCAAAAACCTTCTCATCTCTTCCCCCGGCAGCTTGAACAGCGATGGTGTAGATGCTCAAGAACTCTGTCGGGTTCAGTCTCCCATCATACTTCTCTGGTATCTCTGGCTTGAACGTGCGAGCGGACGGCCAACGGACTTGCCGCAGCTCGCGGGTGAAGGCAGGGCACCCAACCTCGAAGGGAAGGTACCCGCCTTCGCCGTGCGTAGGCTCGTCGACGTCGGGGCCATCGCACCCATCGGACTAGCGGTGGTTGTCGCGACGTCGCTCGATGGTGACACGCGCGCCTTCCCTCTGCCTGTCCTTCGGGACTCGCCGTCGACCTTGACATGCTCGAGGATCAGATGAAGCCATCGAGACACCATCAAGCTCTTGGTCGCGCAGCCCTCGTGCTGGTTGCCGCGGTGGGGATTGCACCATGGGGGTGGCCCCTTCCGCACGGCCAGCAGCGTGGGCTGCCATCGTCGTCTGGGGAGGCCGTGGCGGGCCAGCTCGCTGTCAGCCTCCAGCCTCGACAAAGCCAATCAGACTCTTAATGGTGGCTCTCCACTCATCCATCTGATCAGCTGCCGGCGGAAATCTCAGCAGCAGCTGGGCCCGCGCCATGGCCTTCGAAGCGGTACTTGGCATAGGTGAGGATGATGTAGATCGCAGCGTCGCCCGGCTCCTGACGGTGCCGGCAGTGGCTGCGACGGGCTCCCGCCGTCGGGATCCAGTCACTTGAATGGCGTGGTGACGAGGTGGTGGCGCGTGTGCACCAATGACCCCGTTTAGAGCATTGGCTGGGCCAGTTTGCTCTGGGGGTGGTGCATGTCCTGCGACCGCGCCCGCGGCGGGGGCGGCCGGAGGATTGCGATTCGCCTCAGGGCGAGTGTCACCACCGTGGCTGTGCCCCTCGGCTGGGCAAGGAGTGACAGAAGGAATAATCTCTCTACCCGTACCTCGCGGAGCATGGTCGCCGGGAGGTTGTTGGTGGCGTCCTTCTCCGGTGCCTCCCGCTCCTGCTTCGGCCGCGGGGGAGGTGGTGACAACGCCGCCTGCGCCGACCACGTCCCCCGCAGCGTCCACATCCTCATGCGTCCCTGCATTCCCCGCAGCGTCGGCGGTCGCGGGCGGCGGGGTCTTCGAGGTGGACGGGTGAACTGCGGCACCGGGCTTCTTCTTGGGCGCCATAGTTGATGGAGCCACCGATGATGAAAATGGCGATGAAGATGACGCGCTGCTTACGCTCTCGGGTTCGCGCAAGTGATTCCCCCTACCTGGCGCGCCAAAGATGTCATGGGAAACCACGGCCACCTATGGGGCCATGAGCCCCTTTTGGTTCGGCGGGGGGAATGGGCACGTTGCACAAAGAGCGGAGAAGCGTAACACAGCACGGCAGAGATCACACGGGCAGTTTTTACCCAGGTTTGGGCCACCGTGAGGCGTAAAACCCTACTCCTACTTTGGTGGATTGATGGTGGATAATGGTGGAGAACGCGGCGCTCTTGCCCGGCAGGGTTGCCTCGGGGCGGGAGTGGCTACGCGCGTACGAATGTACGAGGGTCTGAATCCTCTCTACGGTTGCCATGGGCCTCCTTTTATAGATAAAGGGGTCACCACAGTGGCAAATCAGTCTTTTACACACTGATTAGATAGCAAACAGTGCTATCATACCTAACTCTGCAGGCGCACAGAGCGCATTAAATGCGCCGCCCAATGTCACATCATAGTGCGCCCGGCAAGCCTTGCCGGGCTGTTTTGCCAGCTTCGCACCTGCTTGCTTGACACGTCTCAGGACGGGTGTCATTTGGAGGTATTTTCCGAAGGAAGTGGCTGCCATCTGGCAGGAAGCTGCCACTTAGTCACTTAGGGGCTTGACACCGCACTGATCGATGACTTGCGTCGCTGTGAGGTGGTGCGGTGGATTAGTTTGCCTCCGCAAGCCCCGGCAGGCCTGCCGGGATGATATGAAGGCTTGCTTTCGGGGTAACCCCAACCTCGCCAAGCTCGCCTGCCCGGCAAGGGAGGTTTTCCTCTTAGTGACATCTTGTCTCTCTGGATCGTCTTGGTCTTCTTGATCTGTACTTTGATCCTTCAAAGAACTGATCTCTTGTGCTTGGTCTGATCTTGGGTGCTGCAATCTTGTCCTTAGGCCTGTGCACAGTCTAGGCAATGGACCCAGGGTTTGTTGCACCGACACCGTGGATACCCAGAAGTTGGAGTTGAGCCTAATTACTGCAAGGTTGCCACCGCCAAGTGAGTTTGAGCGTACCGGTTTGTTTTCTTTCCCGAACTCGCTCTCTCTCACATTGCCTATTACTTTTGGGGCCCGAACCTGGCCTGCTAATCCCGCTAAATGGGCTGCCAGCCTCTTGATTGACGATAGAAAATGAAGCTGCGTTGCCGAGCGCTTTCCAAATCGCCACCTGAAGCGAGAAGCTATGCGAGAAGTTGAATTTAGGAAGTTTTTGAGAAGCTGGGCAGTTTCAGAACAGGCCCTAAGAGTGCATGAACAACGCTTTCAATCATGATGTAGACCACAAAGAGGGCATGTTTACAAGAAGTTCTGCCGCAAGTACCTGACATCCAGATTATTGAGGAAAAGAGCTCCTACGCCACAATACTTTCAAGCTTTGGCATCTCGTCACATAATTCATCCTCTGAACAATGCATCCGTGAGCTAGAAGCGAAGATTACAGCACAAGCGACAGACACAAAATAGGCAAATGCTACATTTGCAGAAAATCTGAATGTCCTACTTAGTGCACAGATGCAGGAAATCAAAGAGGTCAAAAAGGAAACAACAACTAGAAATAGAAGTTATCAAGATGGAACAGGAGAGAAAATCAGAGGCTTTGAAAAAAAGCAACAAGAAATGGAGGAAATTCTTAGTCATCTCTTAAGGAAGTCATCACAGTCTTTGCAGGAGACTGTGTCACAACCCATCAAAAACGGATGGTGCACTACTGTTCGTCATGATGCGGTCTCTAGTGTCTTATTTCTAATGCTTGATAATATGTCATTTGGATGCTCATTTTAATATGTGGATCACTGCTGTGAGATGTCAAGTCCCATTGTTATTAATGTTAAATTTCAATTTTTCTCTAATTCAAATTCAAATTGGCCTGCAAAATCAACCATGCACATTTTTTACGCTATAATAAAACCTATGACGGTACTGGTGACGGAAGTTGTAACCGTCACCACATTCGTATCCCCACTTGTAAGCGGCCACACCAGCACCGTCCGGACCCACATGTAAGCAGCCACGTCAGCACCGTCTGGTCCCACATGTAAGCAGCCACGTCACCATTTTCTAGGCCCATATGTCAGCACCATTAACCGGTCAAAACTGACGATGAGTTATTACTAACGGGACCGTCGACGATAAAACCCACAGCGGACCCACACGGAAGAAGGCACGTCAGCAACTACTAGCCCCACCTGTCTGAATATTTGATCGGTCAACCCCCGGGGCCGATCACTGGTGATGGATTATCGTTGCCAAAATGATCATACGTGACAGATTGGGATATCATAGGTGACATTCTGGGTCGTCACTGAAAACGACCATCGATAACATAATTTGTTTTGTCACCTAAAATGCAATATCACGTGACGTAAAAAGTGGTACCGTCAAAATTTTATTTTTCTTGACGGCGCTTCGATGACGATGGGAGTGATGGCCAGAAAACATCACGAGGGTATTCTCCACAACGAAAAAGGGTTATACGTGACACAAGTGAAACATCGTAAAATAGAGCAAATTTTGTAGTGTGTTCTTCATCGGGAGGGCTGTTCTGGAATCCGTTCAGGGTTCCAAAGAGGGGGATTCATCGCCATCATCATCACCAACACCTCTTCATCAACAACTTCATGATGCTCACCGCCGGGAGTGTGTAATTCCTTCGTAGGCTTGCTGGACGGTGATGGAGTTGGATGAGATTTGTCATGTAATCGAGTCAATGTGTTAGGGCTTGATCCCTAGTATCCACTATGTTCTGAGATTGATGTTGCTATGACTTTGCTATGCTTAATGCTTGTCACTAGGGTCCGAGTGCCATGATTTCAGATACGAACCTATTATGTTTTCATGTATAAGTGTGTTTTGGATCCTATCTTACAAGTTGTATGCACCTATTATGTGTTATGATCCGTAGTCCCCAAGGTGACAATAATTGGGATTCACTCTGGTGATAACCGTAGTATGAGGAGTCCATGTATTCACCATGTGTTAATGCTTTGTTCCGGTTCTCTATTAAAAGGAGGCCTTAATATCCCTTAGATTTCCTTATGGACCCCGCTGCCACGGGAGGGTAGGACAAAGGATGTCATGCAAGTTCTTACTATAAGCACGTATGATGATATACGGATTGATGAATTGGAGCTATTATGTATCGCTCTAGGTTGTGACTGTTATATGATGAATGTCATCCAACACAAATATCCATCATTGATCCAATGCCTACGCTTTTCTCATATTGATCTTTGCTACGTTACTATTGTTGCTGTTGTTGTTACAATCACTACAAAACTGCTATTGTTACGGTTCCTATTACTATTGCTATTGTTACCACTGTTATCAAACTATCATACTACTGTGCTACTAAACACTTTGCTACAAATATTTAGTTCTCCAGGTGTGGTTGAATTGACAACTGAACTGCTAAGCTCGTAAATATCATTTGGCTCCCCTTGTGTCGAATCAATAAATTTAGGTGAAATACTACCCTCGAAGATTGTCACGATCCCCTATACTTGTGGGTTATAATCTGCTTTTTGGACTTTTCTGTGTCTCTTGGTCCTTTTCTTCTTATTTAGATCTTGTCCAACCTCTTGCTCCTCTTCATTCTGTTGCTCATCTTGCCCCTCTTCCTCCAATTGATCCTCCTCTTGCTCCTCTTCATCTTCTTGTTCACCTTCTGGCTCATACAGTTCCTTCTCCTCCTCCTCTGTCTCATACATCTCCTCAACATCTGTGTCACCTTCAAAATGCAGCAGTGGATCATCCCTCTGTCTTTTCATCTCCTCGAGCCTAGCGAGGATATCACCATATTCTATCAAATTATCATCATCATTGTCCTCTTCATTGTCCATAACTGTAGATTTCCTTTTCAAAGGAGTGACCTTCTCTTTTTCTTTCTTATTCTTCCTAAACATTTCAATTTCCTTTTTCCTTGTCTCCTCCATAATTTTGTCTATTTGCAGTTGCTGCTCTGAGTTGTTTGTTACATGATCTTCTTCCACTTCTACATCACCTAAAGCATTGTTTCTACTTTGCTGTGTTTGAAACTGTATTGGCATTGGCTCATGTTCTGCTGCTACATCTGAACTTTCTGCTGCTACATGTACATGTTGTGCATTGAGTAACACTCCTTCATCATTTATCTGATATAGTTGGGGCTCTCCAATTTCTTCTAGAGTGGTCTGCTGCTCAATGACATTGGCACTGGTGTTTTTATCTGTAGGTTTGGGAGAACTAGCCCCAACAACTGTGACATTCAATATCTTCTACTTCTGCATGATTGTGGTCTAGAATTTTGTCCAACTTGTCATCATCATCTATTTCTTCGATTCCTTCTATCCCTAGCCCAGGATCCCTGACATAGTACATATAATCACCCAAACCATATCCTTTAGTCTCTATCAGTGCTACTAGGTTGTAAAATGGGATGTTTGGCAACATCATAGTTCTCTCAAGATTGTCTCTGTCATGAAAATGCATCCACGGTTCTCAAACCTCATCATCTAGACTACGAATAATAAAAACAACATAGTTGTGCAGTATAAGTGCTTAGTCAAAGCAGAGCAATACAAGAAAACATAGCAATACAAACTTAATTAAAACAAATGAAACATATCCTAGCACTGCAATACAAATATTTGCTTAAATTAAAAGCAGGACAACAAGAAAACAGAGCAATACAAAGCTTTAGTTAAAAAATTGTGCAATACAAAGCAACACAGTACACTAACCAAAGCTTTCAACAACAACTAATCTGACAGAGTAGTCCTAACGCTAGGGTTAAACATCACCTAATTTGAACTAAATCACATACAAACAGTGTACAAATTAAACAATATGACCATCACAACATAGAAAAGCAACAGAAACCCTAACCCTAGTAAAAGTAGAAGAGATGGGGGAAGGGGAAACAAATCTCACTATATGCATCGAAGGATGACGCGATGTGGTGGCTTCCCGCCAGATTGGCCTTCACAGCCGCGGCAAATGCTCTGCGCCGTGTATTCAACCGAATATTGCAGTTGTGCTTTCTCCGACGCCTTGCTAGGGTTTGAGCTCCCGCAAAGCTTGCCTGGCCCTGGATCCACGTTGCTCACGCCACTTCCGGGCGGCCCGCCGCCGCTAGCATCACCTGGTCTCACGGAAGTAGCCATCTCTGTACCGCGAGGATGGAGGGAGGGAGCGGGCAATGAGAAGGGAGTGGGAAGGGGGAAATGGTGATGTGGCGTGAGCGGGAGGGAAATGGAGTTGGTACCGACGGTGCCGTGTAACGGCTGTCAGGACGGCTGGGAGTGCCACATATGCAAAAAGCAGGGCCCATCTGTCATAAGCTCACTTAACAGAGCCATATCCGTCGATCAGTGTTTTTTGCAAAACGATTACACAATACGTGGTGTTTTCTGTAAAAGAAATGTAACGTAGTGTTCTCTGCAAACCTAACCTTCAAAGTGGTGGGTTCCTGCAATTTACTTCAAACTGATATATGAAGGAAATATGCCCTAGAGGCAATAATAAAGTTGTTATTTATATTTCCTTATATCATGATAAATGTTTATTATTCATGCTAGAATTGTATTAACCGGGAACTTGATACATGTGTGAATACATAGACAAAACATTGTGTCCCTAGTATGCCTCTACTAGACTAGCTCGTTAATCAAAGATGGTTAAGTTTCCTAACCATAGACATGTGTTGTCATTTGATGAACGGGATCACATCATTAGGAGAATGATGTGATGGACAAGACCCATCCGTTCGCTTAGCATAATGATCGTTAAGTTTTATTGCTATTGCTTTCTTCATGACTTATACATATTCCTCTGACTATGAGATTATGCAACTCCCAAATACCGGAGGAACACCTTGTGTGCTATCAAACGTCACAACGTAACTGGGTGATTATAAAGATGCTCTATAGGTGTCTCCGAAGGTGTTTGTTGGGTTGGCATAGATCGAGATTAGGATTTGTCACTCCGAGTATCGGAGAGGTATCTCTGGACCCTCTCGGTAATGCACATCATATGAAGCCTTGCAAGCAATGTGACTAATGAGTTAGTTGTGGGATGATGCATTACGGAACGAGTAAAGAGACTTGCCGATAATGAGATTGAACAAGGTATGAAGATACCGACGATCGAATCTCGGGCAAGTAACATACCGATGACAAAGGGAATTACGTATGTTGTCATTGCGGTTTGACTGATAAAGATCTTCGTAGAATATGTAGGAACCAATATGAGCATCCAGGTTCCGCTGTTGGTTATTGATCGGAGATATGTCTCGGTCATGTCTACATAGTTCTCGAACCCGTAGGGTCCCCACGCTTAACGTTCGATAACGATTTGTATTATGAGTTATGTGTTTTGGTGACCGAAGATTGTTCAGAGTCCCGGATGAGATCACGGACATGACGAGGAGTCTTGAAATGGTCGAGAGGTAAAGATTGATATATTGGACGATAGTATTCGGACACCGGAATGGTTCCGGATCGTTTCGGATATTTTTTGGAGTACCGGGAGGTTACCGGAACCCCCCGGGAGAGGTAATGGGCCTCATGGGCCATAGGGGAGAGAGAGGACAGCCCATAAGGGGTGGCTGTGCGCCCCCCCCCCCACCCATGGAGTCGAATGGAATAGGGGACGGGGCGGCGCCCCCCTTTCCCTCTCCTACTCCCTCTCCCTTTCCCCCTTTCCCACTCCGAAAAGGAAGGGGGAATCCTACTAGGACTGGGAGTCATAGTAGGACTCCCCACACTTGGCGCGCCCCAAGGGGGCCGGCCTCCTCCTCTCCTCCTTTATATACGAGGGCAGGGGGCACCCCAAAGCACATCAATTGTTCTTAGCCGTGTGCGGTGCCCTCCTCCATAGTTTACTCCTCCGGTCATATTGTCGTAGTGCTTAGGCGAAGCCCTGCGCGGATCACATCACCATCACCGTCACCACGCCGTCGTGCTGACAAAACTCTCCCTCGACACTTTGCTGGATCAAGAGTTCGAGGGACGTCATCGAGTTGAACATGTGCAGAACTCGGAGGTGCCGTACGTTCGGTGCTTGATCGGTTGGATCGCGAAGACGTTCGACTACATCAACCGCGTTAAGCTAACGCTTCCGCTTTCGGTCTACGAGGGTACGTGGACACACTCTCCCCCTCTCGTTGCTATGCATCTCCTAGATAGATCTTGCGTGATCATAGGAAAATTTTGAAATTGCATGCTACGTTCCCCAACAGTGGCATCCGAGCTAGGTCTATGCGTAGATGATATGCACGAGTAGAACACAAAAAAGTTGTGGGCGATGATAGTCATACTGCTTACCACCAACATCTTATTTTGATTCGGCGGTATTGTTGGATGAAGCGGCCCGGACCAACCTTACATGACCGCGTTCATGAGACCGGTTCCACCGACAGACATGCAACTTGTTGCATAAAGGTGGATGGCGGGTGTCTGTTTCTCCAACTTTAGTTGAATCGAATTTAACTACGGTCGGTCCTTGTTGAAGGTTAAAACAGCAAACTTGACGAAACATCGTTGTGGTTTTGATGCATAGGTAAGAACGGTTCTTACTAGAAGCCCGTAGCAGCCACGTAAAACTTGCAACAACAAAGTAGAGGACGTCTAACTTGTTTTTGCAGGGCATGTTGTGATGTGATATGGTCAAGACATGATGTGATACACGTTATTGTATGAGATGATCATGTTTTGTAAAAGTTATCGGCAACTGGCAGGAGCCTTATGGTTGTCGCTTTATTGTATGAAATGCAATCGCCATGTAATTGCTTTACTTTATCACTATGCGTTAGCGATAGTTGTAGAAGCAATAGTTGGCGAGACGACAACGACGCTACGATGGAGATCAAGGTGTCAAGCCGGTGACGATGGAAATCATGACGGTGCTTTGGAGATGGAGATCAAAGGCACAAGATGATGATGGCCATATCATGTCACATATTTTGATTGCATGTGATGTTTATCTTTTATGCATCTTATTTTGCTTAGTACGGCGGTAGCATTATAAGATGATCCCTCACTAAAAATTTCAAGGTATAAGTGTTCTCCCTGAGTATGCACCATTGCGATAGTTCGTCGTGCCGAGACACCACGTGATGATCGGGTGTGATAAGCTCTACGTTCACATACAACGAGTGCAAGACAGTTTTGCATGTGTGGAGTACTTGGGTTAAACTTGACGAGCCTAGCATCTACAGACATGGCCTCGGAACACGGAGACCGAAAGGTCGAACATGAATCATATAGTAGATATGATCAACATAGAGATGTTCACCATTGAAAACTACTCCATCTCACGTGATGATCGGACATGGTTTAGTTGATATGGATCACGTGATCATTTAGATGACTCGAGGGATGTCTATCTAAGTGGGAGTTCTTAAGTAATATGATTAATTGAACTTAATTTATCATGAACTTAGTCCTGATAGTTTTTGCATATCTATGTTGTAGATCAATGGCCCGTACTACCGTTCCCTTGAATTTTAATGCGTTCCTAGAGAAAGCTAAGTTGAAAGATGATGGTAGCAACTACACGGACTGGGTCCGTAACTTGAGGATTATCCTCATTGCTGCACAGAAGAATTATGTCATTGATGCACCGCTAGGTGACAAGCCCGCTCCCGCTAATGTAGACACTTTGAACGTCTGGCAAACGCGGTCTGATAACTACTCTATAGTTCAGTGTGCCATGCTCTACGGCTTAGAATCGGGACTTCAAAGACGTTTTAAACGTCATGGAGCATATGAGATGTTCCAGGAGTTGAAGTTAATATTTCAAGCAAATGCCCGAGTTGAGAGATATGAAGTCTCCAACAAGTTCTATAGCTGCAAGATGGAGGAGAACAGTTTTGTCAATGAACACATACTCAGAATGTCTGGGTACCATAACCACTTGACTCAACTGGGAGTTAATCTTCCGGATGATAGTGTTATTGACAGAGTTCTTCAATCACTGCCACCAAGCTACAAAGGCTTCGTGATGAACTATAATATGCAAGGGATGAATAAGACAATTCCCGAGCTCTTCGCTATGCTCAAAGCTGCGGAGGTAGAAATCAACAAAGAGCATCAAGTGTTGATGGTTAACAAGACCACTAGTTTCAAGAAAAAGGGCAAGGGAAAGAAGGGGAACTTCAAGAAGAATGGCAAGCAAGTTGTCACTCCCGGGAAGAATCCCAAGTCTGGACCCAAGCCTGAAACTGAGTGCTTCTACTACAAAGGGACTGGTCACTGGAAGCGGAACTGCCCCAAGTATTTGGCGGATAAGAAGGATGGCAAAGTGAACAAAGGTATATTTGATATACATGTTATTGATGTGTACCTTACTAATGCTCGTAGTAGTGCCTGGGTATTTGATACCGGTTCGGTTGCTCATATTTGTAACTCGAAACAGGGGCTACGGATCAAACGAAGATTGGCTAAGGACGAGGTGACGATGCGCGTCGGGAATGGTTCCAAGGTCGATGTGATCACCGTCGGCACGCTACCTCTACATCTACCTTCGGGATTAGTTTTAGACCTGAATAATTGTTATTTGGTGCCAGCGTTGAGCATGAACATTATATCTGGATCTTGTTTAATGCGAGACGGTTATTCATTTAAATCAGAGAATAATGGTTGTTCTATTTATATGAGTAATATCATTTATGGTCATGCACCCTTGAAGAGTGGTCTATTTTTGTTGAATCTCGATCGTGGTGATACACATATTCATAATATTGATGCCAAAAGATGCAAAGTTGATAATGATAGTGCAACATATTTGTGGCACTGCCATTTAGGTCATATTGGTGTAAAGCGCATGAAGAAACTCCATGCAGATGGACTTTTGAAATCACTTGATTATGAATCATTTGATGCTTGCGAACCATGCCTCATGGGCAATATGACTAAGACTCCGTTCTCCGGAACAATGGAGCGAGCTACTGACTTATTGGAAATAATACATACCGATGTATGCGGTCTGATGAGTGTTGAGGCTCGTGGTGGGTATCGTTATTTTCTGACCTTCACAGATGATTTGAGCAGATATGGGTATATCTACTTAATGAAACACAAGTCTGAAACATTTGAAAAGTTCAAAGAATTTCAGAGTGAAGTGGAGAATCATCGTAACAAGAAAATAAAGTTTCTACGATCTGATCGCGGAGGCGAATATTTGAGTTACGAGTTTGGCCTTCATTTAAAACAATGTGGAATAGTTTCGCAACTCACGCCACCTGGAACACCATAGCGTAATGGTGTGTCCGAATGTCGTAACCGTACTTTATTAGATATGGTGCGATCTATGATGTCTCTTATCTATTTACCACTATCGTTTTGGGGTTATGCATTAGAGACAGCTACATTCACGTTAAATAGGGCACCATCTAAATCCGTTGAGACGACACCGTATGAACTATGGTTTGGCAAGAAACCAAAGCTGTCGTTTCTTAAAGTTTGGGGTTGCGATGCTTATGTGAAAAAGCTTCAGCCTGATAAGCTCGAACCCAAATCGGAGAAGTGCGTCTTCATAGGATACCCAAAAGAAACTATTGGGTACACCTTCTATCACAGATCCGAAGGCAAAATCTTTGTTGCTAAGAATGGATCCTTTCTAGAGAAGGAGTTTCTCTCGAAAGAAGTGAGTGGGAGAAAAATAGAACTTGATGAGGTAATTGTACCTTCTCTTGAATTGGAAAGTGGTTCATCACAGAAATCAGTTCCAGTGATGCCTACGCCAATTAGTGAGGAAGTTAATGATGATGATCATGAAACTTCAGATCAAGTTACTACCGAACCTCGTAGGTCAACCAGAGTACGTTCCGCACCAGAGTGGTACGATAATCCTGTTCTGGAAGTCATGTTACTAGACCATGATGAACCTACGAACTATGAGGAAGCGATGATGAGCCTAGATTCCGCGAAATGGCTTGAGGCCATGAAATCTGAGATGGGATCCATGTATGAGAACAAAGTATGGACTTTGGTTGACTTGCCCGATGATCGGCAAGCCATAGAGAATAAATGGATTTTCAAGAGGAAGACTGACGCTGATGGTAATGTTACTGTCTACAAAGCTCGACTTGTTGCGAAAGGTTTTCGACAAGTTCAAGGAGTTGACTACGATGAGACCTTCTCACCCGTAGCGATGCTTAAGTCTGTCCGAATCATGTTAGCAATTGCCGCATTTTATGATTATGAAATCTGGCAAATGGATGTCAAAACTGCATTCCTTAATGGATTTCTCAAAGAAGAGTTGTATATGATGCAACCAGAAGGTTTTGTCGATCCTAAAGATGCTAACAAAGTGTGCAAGCTCCAGCGATCCATTTATGGACTGGTGCAAGCATCTCGGAGTTGGAATATACGCTTTGATGAAGTGATCAAAGCATATGGTTTTATACAGACTTTTGGAGAAGCCTGTATTTACAAGAAAGTGAGTGGGAGCTCTGTAGCGTTTCTAATATTATGTGTGGATGACATATTATTGATTGGAAACGATATAGAATTTATGGATAGCATAAAAGGATACTTGAATAAGAGTTTTTCAATAAAAGACCTCGGTGAAGCTGCTTATATATTGGGCATCAAGATCTATAGAGATAGATCAAGACGCTTAATTAGACTTTCACAAAGCACATACCTTGATAAAATTTTGAAGAAGTTCAAAATGGATCAGTCAAAGAAAGGGTTCTTGCCTGTATTACAAGGTGTGAAGTTGAGTAAGACTCAATGCCCGACCATTGCAGAAGATAGAGAGAAAATGAAAGTCATTCCCTATGCCTCAGCCATAGGTTCTATCATGTATGCAATGCTGTGTACCAGACCTGATGTGTGCCTTGCTATAAGTTTAGCAGGGAGGTACCAAAGTAATCCAGGAGTGGATCACTGGACAGCGGTCAAGAACATCCTGAAGTACCTGAAAAGGACTAAGGATATGTTTCTCATTTATGAAGGTGACAAAGAGCTCATCGTAAATGGTTACGTCGATGCTAGCTTTGACACTGATCTGGATGACTCTAAGTCACAAACCGGATACGTATTTATATTGAATGGTGGAGCTGTCAGTTGGTGCAATTCCAAGCAAAGCGTCGTGGCGGGATCTACGTGTGAAGCGGAGTACATAGCTGCTTCGGAAGCAGCGAATGAAGGAGTCTGGATGAAGGAGTTCATATCCGATCTAGGTGTAATACCCAGTGCATCGGGTCCAATGAAAATCTTTTGTGACAATACTGGAGCAATTGCCTTAGCGAAAGAATCCAGATTTCACAAAAGAACCAAACACATCAAGAGACTCTTCAACTCCATCCGCGATCAAGTCAAGGAAGGAGACATAGAGATTTGCAAAATACATATGGATCTGAATGTTGCACACCCGTTGACTAAGCCTCTTCCACGAGCAAAACATGATCAGCACCAAGACTCCATGGGTGTTAGAATCATTATAATGTAATCTAGATTATTGACTCTAGTGCAAGTGGGAGACTGAAGGAAATATGCCCTAGAGGCAATAATAAAGTTGTTATTTATATTTCCTTATATCATGATAAATGTGTATTATTCATGCTAGAATTGTATTAACCGGAAACTTGATACATGTGTGAATACATAGACAAAACATTGTGTCCCTAGTATGCCTCTACTAGACTAGCTCGTTAATCAAAGATGGTTAAGTTTCCTAACCATAGACATGTGTTGTCATTTGATGAATGGGATCACATCATTAGGAGAATGATGTGATGGACAAGACCCATCTGTTAGCTTAGCATAATGATCGTTAAGTTTCATTGCTATTGCTTTCTTCATGACTTATACATATTCCTCTGACTATGAGATTATGCAACTCCCGAATACCGGAGGAACACCTTGTGTGCTATCAAACATCACAACGTAACTGGGTGATTATAAAGATGCTCTACAGGTGTCTCCGAAGGTGTTTGTTGGGTTGGCATAGATCGAGATTAGGATTTGTCACTCCGAGTATCGGAGAGGTATCTCTGGGCCCTCTCGGTAATGCACATCATATGAAGCCTTGCAAGCAATGTGACTAATGAGTTAGTTGCGGGATGATGCATTACGGAACGAGTAAAGAGACTTGACGGTAATGAGATTGAACTAGGTATGAAGATACCGACGATCGAATCTCGGGCAAGTAACATACCGATGACAAAGGGAATTACGTATGTTGTCATTGCGGTTTGACTGATAAAGATCTTCGTAGAATATGTAGGAACCAATATGAGCATCCAGGTTTCGCTGTTGGTTATTGATCGGAGATATGTCTCGGTCATGTCTACATAGTTCTCGAACCCGTAGGGTCCGCACGCTTAACGTTCGATGACGATTTGTATTATGAGTTATGTGTTTTGGTGACCGAAGATTGTTTGGAGTCCCAGATGAGATCACGGACATGACTAGGAGTCTCGAAATGGTCAAGAGGTAAAGATTGATATATTGGACGATAGTATTCGGACACCGGAATGGTTCCGGATCGTTTCGGATATTTTTTGGAGTACCGGGAGGTTACCGGAACCCCCCGGGAGAGGTAATGGGCCTCATGGGCCATAGGGGAGAGAGGGGACAGCCCACAAGGGGTGGTTGTGCGCCCCCCCATGGGAGTCCGAATTGGACTAGGGGAGGGGGTGGCGCCCCCCTTTCCCTCTCCTACTCCCTCTCCCTTTTCCCCTTTCCCACTCCGGAAAAGGAAGGGGGAATCCTACTAGGACTGGGAGTCCTAGTAGGACTCCCCACACTTGGCGCGCCCCAAGGGGGTCGGCCTCCTCCTCTCCTCCTTTATATACAGGGGCAGGGGGCACCCCAAAGCACATCAATTGTTCTTAGCCGTGTGCGGTGCCCTCCTCCATAGTTTACTCCTCCGGTCATATTGTCGTAGTGCTTAGGCGAAGCCCTGCGCGGATCACATCACCATCACCGTCACCACGCCGTCGTGCTGACGAAACTCTCCCTCGACACTTTGCTGGATCAAGAGTTCGAGGGACGTCATCGAGCTGAATGTGTGCAGAACTCGGAGGTGTCGTACGTTCGGTGCTTGATCGGTTGGATCGCGAAGACGTTCGACTACATCAACCGCGTTAAGCTAACGCTTCCGCTTTCGGTCTACGAGGGTACGTGGACACACTCTCCCCCTCTCATTGCTATGCATCTCGTAGATAGATCTTGCGTGATCGTAGGAAATTTTTGAAATTGCATGCTACGTTCCCCAACAATATACACACCGATGACTGGTGACCCACTCACCCGGTCCCTCCTACTAGAGACACGTTGGCTGCCCGGGTCCTTACAGCTGCAGCTCCGCCAGCTAGCCCTCTCGATCCAGCCAGTTTACCATCTCTTCCTAGCTAGCCATCTCTACCCGTCTGAACGGCTGGCCATCTCTGTCCACCTGACCATCTCTACCCGGTTGACCCTCTCAATACGGTCGGCTAGCCATATCTACCTAGACGACCGACCCTATCGACACAACCGGCTGGCCACCTCGGATCATACGGCCACACACCACTCCCAGTCAACCGGGTGTATGGGCCCAACCGACACGGGCGAGACAACCGGCCCGGGGCCAAAGAACGAGGTGGGTGAAAACATAAATAATACTAGTATGATTATCTTTTTAATAAAGAGGGGATTCTAATCTAATAGGCGCTTGATATGTCTTAAACGTATTTATAAATTTTATTGTTTCATGCTATTATGTTAGTACCTTTATATACTTCTTATAACAATTTATACTATTTTCTAGGCTAACCTGTTAATTTAGTGCCCAATTTGAGTTCCTGTTTTCTACTTGTTTTTGGTTCCACACGAAATCAATATGTTGATTTGTGGGATTTCAGATAATCATTTTGAACATTTTAGATGACCCACATTGGATGGCTAAAAAGTGTCCATAATTGTGGTCGATTAGGGACAACTCCAACACGTTGACGCATTTTGTCCGCGCATGTCTGTTTGTGTTGAAATGGACAAAAACATTCACCCAACTCGCTAACCCAAACTAAAATCATGTCCGCTCGTTGTCTGTCTGGATGCATTTCTGGTCCAAATTTGCGCATGATTTGCATCCACACGGACACGAGACGGACCGTTGTGCTCCCACGCCGGCCGACACAAACCCTAGCCACGCTGTCACTATGAGCTTCTTCAGCAAGGGCAAGGGCAAGCATGACCATGAGGTCGGCTCATCGCGAGGCCAGACGGCTTCAAGTTGGTGTCGTGGGGAGGGCACGACCACGCGACCAACCGTACATCCGGGTGCACCACGCGGAGTACCATTGGGAGTACCGCGTCCCGCTGTCATGGCCGGACGTGAATCTCCCCACGGCTGGCACTCGACCCCCACCGCATTCCAGTGCCGACCGTGCCGTAGTCCAATTACGTGCGTGCCAAAGAGATCCGCAAGCGGTGGGCTCTCCTCACACCGAAGCAACACCGCAACCCCACATACGCGCCAAACTCCCCCAACTAGGATGTCCTTGGTCCTTTTTCTTTAGTTTTATTATTAATATTTTATTTTTAATCATGGTCTAAGTGGACTTTGACCGGTTGATTAACATGCATGGCTTTATCTCTACTCCTAATGTCTGAATTGGTGAATAGTCTCCACGGTTTATTTTCATCCCACCACTTTCAACCGTTTTTTTCCGTTGGTTTTTTTTCGTCCCCTTCACACCCCCACCCCACCCCACGCACGCTCCCAAAGAACCGTCCTCTTCCACCTCTTGACCCACACCTGTCCGCCGCCGCTGCTCCCCTTCGGGTTCCCGTCGACACCATCGTCTTCAACGTCGCCCTCAAGTCGCTCCGCATGGTCGAATCCAGCGTGCCGCTCGCCAACATCACCTACTCCAGCCTCATCACCGCCGCCCGCCGCTGCCGCCAGTTCGCCAAGGCCGTCGAGTGGTTCGAGCGCATGTACTCCTCCGGCAGCGGCGTGCTTCCGGACGAGGTTACCTACCCCGCCGTCCTCGACGTAGGCGCAGCTCCGCATGAAGGAGGAGGCGCTCGCGCTCCTCGATCGCGCCCGCCGCAGCGGCTGGAAGCCCGACCACGTCGCCTTCGCGGTGCTCACCAAGATGTTTGGCGATGCCGGCGACTACGACAGCATCCAGTTTGTCTTCAAGAAGATGCGGGAGGTCGGCATCAAGTCCTAAATCTTCGTCTACAACGCTTTGCTCGAGGCGATCGGCAAGACCGGCAAGCTGGGGCTGGCCCGCAGCCTGTTCGAGGAAATGTCCGCCGAGGGGGGCGAGCCCAACGCGCGCACGCGCACCGCGGTGGCCAAGATCTGCTGCCGGGCACGCTGGGGACGCGACATGCTCCAGCGCTGGGACCAGATGTGCGACAAGAAGATCCCCGCCCACAACATCCTCTGCAACACGCATGTGCGCCGACGTGGGGCTGGTGGCCGAGGCCGAGCAGTTCTTCGAGAAGATGAAGAACCCGGACCTCACCGACGTCCCGAAGCTGGACAAGTGGAGCTACACAGCCATCATCAACATCTATGGGAGCATTAAGGACGCCAACCGCGCACTCCAGCTGTTTGTGGAAATGCTACAGAGCGGCATAGAGGCCAACATAATGAGCTACACCATCGTGATCCAGTGCCTCGGCAAGGCGAACAGGATACAGGACGCCGTTCTTTGCAACCGCATCTGGGTCATAGACGTACATTCTCACGTGCACACGCACCACTGCCTACCGCTACCTTCCTCGCCGGCGGTGGACGGCGCCGCATTTCCGGATTAGGGGAGACTGGCCGCACCGCGACCGCGCCTTCGCCACGGCTGAGGGGAGCGACAGCCACACCGCCGCGCTCCCGGCCACAGGCCACAGCCTGCGGGTCTTCGTCCGTCAGGGGCTGGACGCTTCGGCTACTCCACTCCTTGTGCGAACACATCGACACAGATTAGCGCTCGACTGTGCCACCAAGCTCAAATCAGGGGCTGCAAGATTCCATCACGAGTCTTGGTGTGGTGGTCTTGGTCTTGGATTGTAAAGCCCGGTTTGGGATTTTGCTACAACTGCTCATTCTGTGAGGATTCTGATCGAAGACGATCAGAAGGAAAAAGGACTTTGCCCAAGTAACTCCAGCTGGTTATATTGACACACTATATGAATGTAACGCCATACAGAGGCATGTTTCATGTGTGGTAGAGGTAAGGTTCTATTAGTGTTCTCCTGATCTTTAGCCTCGCAGTCTGCACCTCTCCAAGAATGAAACTGATTCATGTCTTCTTACATTCTTCTGTAAAGCACTTACATAAAAACAATGTAATGTCCCTTTCAGATGAGGAAAAAATAAGACAAAAAAGTGTAAATGACCCTTTTAGATGATTGTCAGGTTTATTTTACTTTGTTATGTTTCCACTCCTTTTGCAACTGCATTTCGGAATATGTGGTTCTTCTATTCGAGGCTTTCTTAGTCCCTTAATTTGGAGGTATAACAAAATGAGTGAATTTTTCCCTCAAAAAAATGAGTGAAGTTTTTGTTACTCCCTCGACATTTCATTGAGGCTTTAAATTATTTTCATTCTTTTATTCCAGAACTAGAGGTAATTAAAACTTCATCTGAGGAAGCAATCTACAAAGTCAAGTGGAGCAATAGCGTCCAAGCAGTCTTGTTGCTATGTTCTTGCCTTTGCTGTACACAAAGAGGCCAGGATTGAGCAAGGGCGCTGGAGATATTGTGTCAATAGTGGGCATCTTGATGCAGTTGCGCTTGTCGAGGCTGAGGTCAGAAAAATGATTTTATCTTTTCCATGTGCATTATTACTGAAAAATATTTCCATACACAGAAATATACTGCATTTCTGGGCATCTAGAAATCTTGTTGCTGGTAGATATCATTGTTGTCTAAAATTGAAATTTCCTAGAACATTTGACCATGAGGCTCTAAGATAAAAATAAAATAAAAGTGAATGATATTATATTATTCAAGGTGGATGATATTAGGAATTTCCCTTTTTATTAGTTGTCGAAAGTGAAGCCGCATGGGTGATGTAGCCGATTGGCTGTAGTGCGGTTATAATATAGGTTGTATATTACTTTTCTTCTTCTAGGATTACTGGTCTATTTTGACAAATGTAATTAGTTATTATAAACCTATTTTGATCAATGAAATGAATATATGTTTGTGTACATCTTGTTCCCACGCACGACTTGTAGTTGTAAACTTATGCATTTGGGGCTATTAAAGGGAGGCAATTGACGTGCATGTCAAGAGGGGTTATTCTGTGGCAACTCACAGGTATTTAGCTAGATCATCTTAGTCAGATACTAATATCTATTATTTGTTGTCTTCACCCAGTTCTTGTTTTGGTGCCTTAAAAAATCATCATAATCGGATACTGATATCACTTATGCAAGAGTCATGTTTGATCATTAAAAGAAATGGCTTTCAGAACGGAAACTCTTGTTCCTTTTTAAACACCAGTGGTTTTTGAACATGGAGAATAGGAAAATATTAGAGAATGTTTCTGATTAACAAAATTGTGATGGTTGAGTCGGTGTTCAGAAAATGCTATGTGGCGGGCGACATCGTGGAAGGGAGGGGAGGTGGTGGGGAAAGGAGGCGGTGGGCTTCACCATGGAGTGGAGGGGAGGTGTCAGGAGAGATGGCGGCGACAACGTCGTGGCGGGAAGATGAGATTCCTCGACACCTGGTGGCTGGAGAGAGAGGGAGAGGGAGAGGGAGAGGGAGAGGGAGAGGGAGAGGGAGATAGGGAGGGAGGAAGGGAGGGGGGGAGGGAGGGAGAAAAATGATTATATCTTTTCCATGTGCATTATTACTGAAAAATATTTCCATACACAGAAATATACTGCATTTCTGGACATCTAGAAATCTTGTTGCTGGTAGATATCATTGCTGTCTGAAATTGAAATTTCCTAGAACATGTGACCATGAGGCTCTAAGATAAAAATAAAATAAAAGTGAATGATATTATATTATTCAAGGTGGATGATATTAGGAATTTCCCTTTTTATTAGTTGTCGAAGGTGAAGCCGCATGGGTGATGTAGCCGATTGGCTGTAGTGCGGAGTTATAATATAGGTTGTATATTACTTTTCTTCTTCTAGGATTACTGGTCTATTTTGACAAATGTAATTAGTTATTATAAATCTATTTTGATCAATGAAATGAATATATGTTTGTGTACATCTTGTTCCCACGCACGACTTGTAGTTGTAAACTTATGCATTTGGGGCTATTAAAGGGAGGCAATTAACGTGCATGTCAAGAGGAGTTATTCTGTGGCAACCCACAGGTATTTAGCTAGATCATCTTAGTCGGATACTAATATCTATTATTGTTGTCTTCACCCAGTTCTTGTTTTGGTGCCTTAAAAAATCATCATAATCGGATACTGATATCACTTATGCAAGAGTCATGTTTGATCATTAAAAGAAATGGCTTTCAGAACGGAAACTCTTGTTCCTTTTAAAACACCAGTGGTTTTTGAACATGGAGAATAGGAAAATATTAGAGAATGTTTTTGATTAACAAAATTGTGATGGTTGAGCCGGTGTTCAGAAAATGCTATGTGGTGGGCGACATCGTGGAAGTGAGGGGAGGTGGTGGGGAAAGAAGGCGGTGGGCTTCACCATGGAGTGGAGGGGAGGTGTCAGGAGATATGGCGGCGACAACGTCGTGGCGGGAAGATGAGATTCCTCGACACCTGGTGGCTGGAAAGAGAGGGAGAGAGAGGAAGAGAGAGAGAGAGAGAGAGGGGGGGGGAGGGAGGGAGGGAGGGAGCTGGAGAGAGAGGGAGGGAGGGAGGGAGGGAGGGAGGGGGAGGGAAGATGAGATTCCTCGACACTCCCTCTCTCTCCCTCTGACTGTTAGGGCATGTCTCTCTCTAGGTAGTTTTGGTGATTGATGACAATGCTTTTGCGGACTAATCGTGTGCGTTGAGTATTTCAGAGATTCATTCATTGGCACGAGACGATTCTTTCCCCTCGGAGCTTTAAGTGAAGACGGTGTAATCTCCTTCGTTTCGGTTTTGGTGGTCTTGAGTCGTAGAAGACACCGTACTATCAAGAGGGGGTCCGCATTAGAAAGGATAGGGTGGAATCAACACGTACACTTCATTTTTCCACCCCCAGCTCCTTTCCTCTCCTTGGAGTTTACCGTTTCGACGGAAGTGGAGATTGTGAGGTGCTAGCGGTAGTACCGCCTATGGTCCTCAAGCGGCAGTACCGCTGTCCAACAGCGGTAGTACCGCTCGGGTGCATAGGCGGCAGTACCGTCCTGGTTCGGCACCGCTACCGCCTTGACTCGAGTGTGTCTCTCCTCGTGTCGGGTTGTGCGGCAGTAGTAGCGGCAGTAGCAGCGGTAGTACCGCTCGTAAGCGGTAGTACCGCGGCTACCATCGCTACTAGTGTCGCCCCAGCCCTCTCTCTCTCTCTTCTATTCCCCCTCAGTTGCCTCTGGTCTCAGTCTCCGCGGTAGTACCGCTGGGGGTCGCGGTAGTACCACTGCTACCAGCAGTAGTACCGCTGCACTGAGCAGAAGTACCGCTCCGTGCGGGCTGAAAGGGGGGTAACGGTTGGATAAGTTCCCCCACTATAAAAGGAGGTCCTCTTCTCCAAAGAGAACCACCTCTTCTCTCCCCAAGCTCCATTGTTGCTCAAACCTTCATTTTCGCCCGATTTCTCTCCCTAGCCAATCAAACTTGTTGATTTTCTAGGGATTGGTTGAAAAGGCCCCGATCTACACTTTCACCAAGAGAAATTTGATTCCCCCACTAATTCCTTGCGGATCTTGTTACTCTTGGGTGTTTGAGCACCCTAGATGGTTGAGGTCACCGCGGAGCCATATTCCATTGTGGTGAAGCTTCGTGGTGTCGTTGGGAGCCTCCAATTAAGTTGTGGAGATAGCCTCAATTTTGTTTGTAAAGGTTCGGTCGCCGCCTTCAAGGGCACCAATAGTGGAATCACGGCATCTCGCATTGTGTGAGGGCGTGAGGAGAATACGGTGGCCCTAGTGGCTTCTTGGGGAGCATTGTGTCTCCACACCGCTTCAACGGAGACGTACTTCCTCTCAAAGGGAAGGAACTTCGGTAACACATCCTCATCTCCACCGGCTCCACTCTTGGTTATCTCTTACCTTTACTTGTGCAAGCTTATATTGTGTTGTATCCCTTGCTTGCTTGTGTGCTTGTTGTTGTTGCATCATTTAGGTTGCTCACCTAGTTGTATTTCTAGACAACCTATTTTGATGACAAGTTTAATTTGGTAAAGAAAAGCTAAAAATTGTTAGTTGCCTATTCACCCCCCCCCCCCTCTAGTCAACCATATCGATTCTTTCAATTGGTATCAGAGCCTCGTTTCTTTATTAAGGACTTTGCCGTCCGAAGAGTATGGTTGGCACCACAGACGAAGGGAAGGAGCACTCCGGTGCGAGTCCTCTCTTGTCTGCGGCCGATGGGGGATCCTCGGTCTCTCGTGAGGAGTTCAATGCGGCTTTGGACACATTGAAAACCTTCATGACGACTGAGGTCAAAGGCATGTTTAAGGAGTTTCTTGATGGTCTTAAATTATCCACCGCACTGTTGGAAGTGGTTGACCCCGCTAACAAGGTGACGGATGCTAACTCCAATAAGGGGGAAGCTACTAGTGATCAAGTTCCTTTGCCTAGTGGTAGAAGTGGGAGTGGCATCTTTGCCCATGTTGAACCTCCACTTATCTATGGAGGACCGGTTCCCTCCACGCATATGAATCATGTTGGTCCTCCTCCTAAGCTTGTGAAAAATGAGGATTTTGTCGCTTGGGTGTATCGCTTTAAACGTCATTTAAATCATAGTTCTACTAATCTTTGAAGAATTATTGAGCAAGGTTTCTACCCGCACGATCCAAGCAACCTCACTCCTAGAGAAGCCGCGGATCATCAATTCAACAAGTCCGCTTTCTTCATTCTCCAAGAAGCTATTCCTCCCGAAGATATTGCGCATCTCCGACCCTTCACCGTGGCCAAGGAAGCATGGGGGCATGTTGTCTCCTTGTACAAGGGAAGCGCAAGCATTCAACACTCAAACTTTGAAGTGGTGCAAGATGAAGCCGATGAGTTTGCCATGATTGAAGATGAAGAACCTCGAGAGCTTTATCGAAGGTTAACTACTCTCGCGGTCTCACTCCGAGATCATGGGAGCAAGGATACGGATGACAGTTGGATCAAGCGCAAGTTTCTCAAGGCCATGATGCCTTACCATAAGGCCATGTCCTCCGTCATCCGTCAAAGGCCGGACTTCCACGCTTTATCCTCAAGTGAAGTGTTGGATGAGTTTGTTGCAATGAGGATCTTGGACAAGACCGCCGACAATGCGGTGTTGCGTGCTGAACGATCAAAGAAGTCCAACCTTGCTTTGAAGGCCAAGGCTAGTGTGGAAGAAGAGGATGTAGAGGAAGAAGAGGAGAGTTGCCCCGAAGATACCAAATATGCCTATCATGAGCACATGGCTCTTGCTTCATGGCAATTTTGGAGCAAGAAGAACTCAAGGCCCAACTTCAACAAGAACAACTCAAGTGGCGCCAAGGGCAAGCAACGTGTGAGGACGTGCTATAATTGTGGCAATGTGAGTCACTTTGTTGTGGATTGCCCTTACGAGAAGAGGGAAGACAATGGTGGCAAGCTTATCCGAAAAGACAAGGCCAAGTCTTTCCCCAACAAGAACAACTTCACCAAGAAGACTCCTCCCAAGGGGTTGGTGGCACAAGAAGAGTACAATGAGAATGATGATGATGATGAAGATGGTGAGACGGTTGTCATGGCCTCCGTTGCCATTGCAACAACTCCACGGGTGTCCCTCTTCGATTCACCCAACGAGAACATCACCACCAAGTGCCTCATGGCTAAAGCCACCAACAAGGTAACCCCCAACATCAAAGCTACCATCACTACTAATCCTTCCTTGACGGATTGCATTGATGAAAGTGAGGGGACGAAGGAGGAGGAAAATGAATTTGAGTCGTTTATGAGTAAGCTCAAGGGTAAATCCAAGAAGCACTTCGTTGCTCTCTTGGAACAACTTGGTGAAGCCAATGACACCATCGAGGCCCACGAAGAAACCATCTCTAAGATGGAAGGGCATAGTCGTGACTATGCCGATGAGATATCGGATCTCTCTAATGCGCTTGAGGAAGAGCGTGGTCATCGTTTGGCTCTTGAGGAGTCACACAACGATGATCATGCTAAATTAAAGAAAGATCTTGATCATGCTCTTGTTATCTCTCGTGTGCTCAATTTTGAGAAGGCCAAACTTGGGGTTGACAATGCTAGACTCAAGGAGGAGTTTGATCTACTTGACAAGGCTCACAAGGCCTTGAAGAGTGCTCATGCTAGCCTCAAAGAGTCTCATGATCAACTCCAAGTGAAGCTAACCAAGGAGAAAGCCACATTTCCTCATATGGTTTTAATTGATAATGCAAATGCTACTAACCCGTGTTGTGAGCATGTGCATCTTGTGGAGGAGAATGCCAAGTTGAAGGAGCAACTTGAGAAAGGCCTTGTGTCTTGCATACAAGGTGAGAAGAACCTCAACGACCTTTTGAGCAATCAAAAGGAAGTTGTGGGCAAGGAGGGGGTTGGGTTTGCACCCAAGTCCAAGAAGAAGAAGAATGACAAGACCAAATAACCTCCTCCTCTCAAGCAAACGTTTGTGAAGGAGGGAGAGGGTATTTCTAAGGAGAAGAAGAACAATGCGAAGGGTGGTGGTGTCAAGAAGGGCAATGCCACTCCTTCCAACAAATCCGGCGACTTTAACCCTTCTTATGTGTTATGCCGTGCTAGTGATGGGCATGTTTATGCAAAATTTGTTGGTTTTTCTTATGAGTACATTGAATGGTCTATTTGGGTTCCTAAGACCCTTGTTGCTAACATCAAAGGACCCATTACAAAATGGGTACCTAAAACCAAGCATTGATCTCTTGTAGGTGTTTGCTTCCGCTGGGGGATCATGGTTGCTCGATAGTGGAGCCACAAATCATATGACCGGAAGCAAGGACTTGGTGGTGGACGTGCACAAGATTTCTTCTATGCCCACCAATGTCGAATGGGGAGATGCCTCATCTTCTAAGGTATTGGGTCTCGGCAAGGTTGTCATTTTTCATGATCTCACGATCGAGAAAGTCATGCTTGTTGAGTCCCTTGCATACAACTTACTTTCCGTTCGTCAACTTGCACTCATGGGCTTTGCCACTTTCTTTGATATTGATACCGTGGCCCTCTTGTGGAGCAAGACTCTCAAAGTAGCATTTGTTGGGCATGTCGAGAACGGTCTTTATGTGATTAACTTTTCGGAGCGACCCACTAAGACCGCGACATGCCTAATGGCTAAAGTTGACGTGGGATGGCTTTGGCATCGCCGTTTAGCCCACGTCAATATGAGATCTTTGCAAAGTCTTCTCAAGGGGGACCATGTCCGTGGACTAACAAATGTTAGTTTTGCCAAAGATCGTGCTTGCAGTGCTTGTATCGAAGGAAAGCTACATGAGAAGGCTCACCCTCCCACGACTATCATCTACTCGAAGAGGCCCTTGGAGCTCCTTCACATGGATCTCTTTGGGCCTCCATCCTTTGATAGTTTTGGGGGTAGAAAGTATTGCTTGGTGATTGTGGATGATTATTCAAGATACACTTGGGTATATTTCTTCAAGAGGAACAGTGAGACCCAACAAACCGTCATCGACTTTGCAAATGAAGCTCAACGTCAACACAATGCAAATATTTTGATGATAAGAAGTGACAACGGCACCGAGTTCAAGAACTACACCTTGGATGAGTTTCTTAGTGATGAGGGGATCAAGCATCAATATTCCGCACCTTACACCCCTCAACAAAATGGTGTAGCGGAGAGGAAGAACCGGACATTGATGGACGCGGCAAGGACCATGATGGCGGAGTTTAAGTCTCCGTACAACTTTTGGGCCGAAGCCATCAACACCGCTTGTCATGCATCCAATCGGCTTTATCTTCGCAAAGGCTTGAACAAGACTCCATATGAGATACTCACCGGCAACAAGCCCAACCTCAAGTACTTTCGAGTGTTCGGTTGTAAGTGCTTCATTCTCAAGAAAGGTGTTCGTTTGTCTAAATTTGAGGCTAGAGCTCATGAGGGCATTTTTGTTGGTTATGCTACAAACTCTCATGCTTACCGTGTCCTCAACAAGTCCACCGGACTCATTGAGGAGATGTGTAACATGGAGTTTGATGAGAATAACGGCTCCCAAGTGAAGCAAAGTGGTACTTGTGATGTAGGTGATGAAATTCCTCCTCAAGCCATAAGAAGAATGGGAGTTGGTCATATCCTACCCATTGAGGAATCCCTTATGGCCGAAGGAGAAGGACAATGTTCCACTCAAGTGGAACCATCACCAACCCAAGACCCACACGCTTCCGAAGAACAAAGTGAAGGCCCTCAACCAAATGAACAAGATCAAGGGCAAGATCAACCTCAAGATGGTGGTGATCCACCAAGTGATGCCCAAGGTCAAGTTCTTGCTACCGAGCAAGTTCAAGATCAAGAGCAAGCTCAAGATCAAGAACAAGCTCAAGACGACGCTCATGATGATCAAGTTACTGCTCCTCAACTCTCTCTTGAGGAGGAATTGGAGCGTCGTGCCACCAAGATTTCCTCCAAGCTCACTACCAAAGATCATCTCTTGAAGAATGTGCTCGGAAGCTTAAGAAAGGGGGTAAGCACTCGTAGACAATTAACAAACTATTGTGAACATCATGCGTTTGTTTCTTGTGTTGAACCCCAAAAGGTCTATGAGGCGCTCGAGAATCCGGATTGGCTTAATGCCATGCATGAAGAACTCAACAACTTCAAGCACAACAAGATGTGGAGATTGGTGCCAAGGCCAAAGGAGAACCATAATGTTATTGGAACCAAATGGATATTCAAGAACAAGCAAGATGCTCACGGGATTACCGTTCACAACAAGGCTCGTTTGGTGGCACAAGGCTACTCCCAAGTCGAGGATATCGACTACGGTGAAACCTTTGCTCCCGTTGCTCGCCTTGAATCTATTCGTTTGTTGATTGCTTATGCTTCTCACCATAACTTCAAGTTGCAACAAATGGATGTGAAGAGTGATTTTCTTAATGGTCCTATTAATGAGTTGGTGTATGTCAAACAACCCCCGGGGTTTGAGGATCCCGAGTTCCCCAATCATGTGTACCAACTCGATAAGGCACTCTATGGCCTTAAACAAGCCCCACGTGCGTGGTATGAGCACCTTACCGAGTTGTTACAAGATCATGGGTTTGAAATTGGAAAAATTGACCCCACTCTTTTTACTAAGAAGGTCAAAGGGGAGTTGTTTGTATGCCAACTATATGTTGATGATATTATCTTTGGTTCTCCTAGCAAAGCTTTCAATGAGGAGTTTGCCGCACTCATGACCTCGAAGTTCAAGATGTCCATGATGGGAGAGTTGAAGTTCTTTCTCGGGTTGGAAATCAAGCAAAGAAGAGAAGGAACCTTCATCAACCAAGCCAAATACACTCAAGACATGCTCAAGAGATTCAAGCTAAGTGATGTCAAGCCGGCTTCTACACCAATGCCCGTCAAATGCCAACTTGACATTGATCCCAATGATAAAGCGGTGGATCAAAAGGTATATCGTTCCATGATTGGCTCCTTACTTTACCTTTGTGCATCTAGACCAGATATCATGTTGAGTGTGGGAATTTGTGCATGGTTTCAAGCCTCACCTAAGGAAAGCCACTATGTGGCGGTCAAGCGAATCTTTCGATATTTGGCTCATACCCCAAACTTTGGCTTATGGTACCCTAGAGGAGCAAACTTCAACCTCGTGGGCTTTTCGGATTCGGATTGGGCGGGAGACAAAGTGGATAGGAAATCAACTTCCGGAGGGTGCCAATTTCTTGGTTGCTCTTTGGTGAGTTGGTCTTCTAAGAAGCAAAGTTGTGTGTCTCTCTCCTCCACCGAAGCCGAGTATGTGGCCGTCGGTAGTTGTTGTGCTCAACTTCTATGGATGAGGCAAACTTTAAAGGATTACGGTGTCATTTGTGACAAAGTGCCTCTTTGGTGTGACAATGAAAGTGCCATCAAGATCTCTCTCAACCTGGTGCAACACTTCAAGACGAAGCATATTGAGATTCGGTATCACTTCATCCGGGATCACATTAGGCGAGGGGAGATTGAGCTTAACTATGTCAACACTCATGATAACCTTGCAGATATTTTGTTGGATGAAGCAAGATTTCGCGAGTTAAGGCATGAGCTAAATATCATTGATTCGAGCAATGTGGCTTGAATCTAGGCACACCCCACCGCACTCATCAGTATATCTTGTTCTAGATGTAGGCATGGACATAGGGGGAGTATTGTTCTCTCAATGAACTCTTCCTCCCCCCATTATGCATAAATTGATCACTTCTTTCACATTAGCCATTTTTTTATGGTACTTGTGCTTCAAAGATGAGTTTTGGTCATGGGCCCAATGTTAAAATCTTCGTGGTGCCATACCACTTGACTCAAACATAGGTGGCCTCGGCCACCGCCCTCTCTTTGAGAGTTGTGTGGTTTTTGTTTCTTGTCCTCTCGTCGGAGTTTTTCTTTCCTGGTTGTGCCCTGCCTTTGTGTTTGCTCCCTCGCCTCTTCGTGTGTTCTCCTTGCTTGAGCTAAGCCATGTTTTCTGTCTAGTGTTCGAGTTGTTGGCTGGGCGGTACTACCGCTGGGGGCGCGCGGTACTACCGCTTATTGACATCAAGCGATACTGCCGCCTGCCCGAGCGGTACTACCGCTACGGGGCGGGACTGGGGGGTTATGTCGGGCAGGGGGAGTTTTCTTTCTCCCCCATACCCATTCACTCGACCCTCTCGTCTTCTTCGTGCGCCAGCGACCAACTCACCGCGGGAGGGCGCCGGTGGGCCGCCTCCTCCGGGCCGTCCTTCACCTTTTCCTCCGGTGGGATCAATCCCCACCCCTTCCTCTAGCCATGGATGCTGGTATTGCCCCCGATCTCTTTCTCTTTGCTTCTAGGTTTCAAATCTAGGCTTTAGGGGCAATAGGCTTTGCATTCATTGATTTTTGGCCAAATCGAGGCTTGAGAAGGATGGTGAAGGCTACTAGACTATTTGGATTGATGCTTGGTAGGTTTATTTTTGAATTTGGCATCCCGGCATTACCGGATTTGGCCGCGGCAGTAGGGGAACCACCGTCCCTCGCCTGGAGCGGTACTACCGCTCTCCTGGAGCGATACTACTGCTTGGGCGGCACTACCGCTTCCGGATCACGGTACTACCGCTGGATGCCAACTTCCACCATACCCGTACCAACTATTGATCCTTGTTGCTTTTTCTAGTGGCTTATGCTCGTTCTTTCGTGTTGTTTCTCGTATTCGTGTGTTTGGTTCCAGGTGATGGCCCTTCGGAGCGTCCTGTCCGTCGTGTCAACCCCGGGCGTTCAGTTTCAAAGCGCTATCGCACCTCTGAGGCAGCGGCTGCTTCTTCAAGAGTTCCTTCTTCAAGTGTTCCGCCAACTCAGTCCCAGCAGCCTTCCAAGAGTACTGCGAAGAAGCCCAAGCCCAAGCCGAAGCCCAAGTCCGTGACTGAGATGACTGCCAAGGAGTTCTGGGAGAAGCATCGGCGCAATCCCTATGAGCAAGATCAAGAGCCCAATCTTGTCAACCGTCCTTTCTGGAACCGTTTTCAGTGGGCAATCTATTTTGATGTGATCAAAGCGAAGAAGATTCTCTATGTTGATGTCCGCTCCATTGACATTGCCTATATGGAGAAGGATCCTGCCTACTTTGGCGAAGCTCTGCAGATGTGTACTCAACTGAATATTCTCAGGATCATGGAGTTCAACAAGGACTTTGATGCGGATTTGGTGACTCAGTTTTATGCCACGGTCCATCTTGGCACTGAAGAGGAAAGATCATTGACGTGGATGACAAATGGCAAGCTTCTCTCTGTAAAATGGAAGGCATTCATGGAATTACTTGGGATTGAAGATCACGGGCTTGAGAACCCGGTTGGCTTTCGTCCTCACCGCCATGCAACTTCTACTCACAAGCAATCTCTCTGGCCTTACTGCACTTTGAAGATTAACCCCGAGACGCAGAAGGAGACCTATGAGCTGCCTGCCTTTCTGGATATCCTTCATCGCATCTTCAGGGAGACTCTTTTCCCTCGCATTGGGAACTTGGATATGGTTCACTTGTTTCTCGTGGACATGTTACTTTTCTGTCAGCATGAGAAGGAAGAAAACACTGGAGAATCCTTGGATATCTCTCATGTCATGTGGTCTGAGCTTGTCACCGCTATCTCTGAGCGCAAGTGCCCCATCTATGCTCCTTTTCTCATGTTGCTTATTGAGAAAGCTTGGGGCACACTTATCCTGGTGACGCGATGGAGACTGGCGAGTTGATCCCTCATGAGGTTAAGCGCCTGAGGAAGAAGGACAACTGGGGCACTTCGGTTCCGAAGTCTGGGATTCCGTCTGGAGCTGACAAGGTTGAGGCAGAGGCTGATGCTGACGATGATGAGGACTATGTGCCCTCTGGAGCAGAGCCCTCATGGGCAAAGAAGCTCAAGCGCAAGATGAAGAAACTTTTCTGCATGGAGTCTCATGGACAGTATATGGCTCATGTGTCTGAGAAGAAGGCCAGGAGCCGCCACAAGGAGCTCATGCGTCAGTTAGGTGCGACAGTTGCCAGCGGATCTGAGGGCAAGATCACCGATGAGGAGGAGTGGGTTCAGCAGCACTGCCCGTGGACAGACTCAGACACCGAGCAGCCCCCTGCCGATGACGGAGGAGCGGACGATCATGCGGGGATGTGATGCTGGAGATTGTCAGTTGTGCTATCACCTGTGGCCGTAGCAGCACTCTTTGCCCTTTTGGTGTCTCGATGTGAAAGGGGGAGAGAGTTTAGGGATTTGTCGAGTTACGAGCGTGTCTTATTTGCCTTGTCTTTCTCTCTCGCAAACTCTTTTCTTGTCATTTGCTTTGGTTTGGTTTGTGCTCGTGAGACCTGGTACCCTATCATATGGTGTGAGACATATGCTACCCTATCCTATTATTATCTTTGTATGTCGAGTCCTTTAGTAGTTTGTGAGTTCATGCTTATCTCATATGTCTACTTTGCTCACTTGCTACTCTATTGCATCCTAGCTCATATATGTCTCATCTTTGATGCAAATGTTGTCAGACTATAAAATATAGGGGGAGTGTTGATCCTAATGTGTGTACTTTGCATTCCAAAGGCACCTCTAATTAAGTGCGCACATCTAGGGGGAGCCCGTCTATATTTTGTAGTCCCTGGGATTCGCTTATTCTCTTGTGATTCCTTTGTGCAAATCCCATATTGTCATCAATCCACCAAAAAGGGGGAGATTGTTAGGGCATGTCTCTCTCTAAGTAGTTTTGGTGATTGATGACGATGCTTTTGCGGACTAATCGTGTGCGTTGAGTATTTCAGAGATTCATTCATTGGCACGAGACGATTCTTTCCCCTCGGAGCTTTCAGTGAAGACGGTGTAGTCTCCTTCGTTTCAGTTTTGGTGGACTTGAGTCGTAGGAGACACCGTACTATCAAGAGGGGGTCCGCATTGGAAAGGCTAGGGTGGAATCAACACGTACACTTCATTGTTGCACCCCCAGCTCCTTTCCTCTCCTTGGAGTTTACCGTTTCGACGGAAGTGGAAATTGTGAGGTGCTAGCGGTAGTACCGCCGCCCTAGCGGTAGTACCGCCTATGGTCCTCAAGCGGCAGTACCGCTGTCCAACAGCGGTAGTACCGCTCGGGTGCATAGGCGGCACTACTATCCTGGTTCGGCACCGCTACCGCCTCGACTCGAGGGCGTCTCTCCTCGTGTCGGGTTGTGCAGCAGTAGTAGCGGTAGTAGCAGCGGTAGTACCGCTCGTAAGCGGTAGTACCGCGGCTACCACCGCTACTAGTGCCGCCCCAGCCCTCTGTCTCTCTTCTGTTCCCCCTCAGCTGCCTCTGGTCTCAGTCTCCGCGGTAGTACCGCTGGGGGTCGCGGTAGTACCGCTGCTACCAGCAGTAGTACCGTTGCACTGAGCAGAAGTACCGCTCCGTGCGGGCTGAAAGGGGGGGTAACGGTTGGATAAGTTCCCCCACTATAAAAGGAGGTCTTCTTCTCCAAAGAGAACCACCTCTTCTCTCCCCAAGCTCCATTGTTGCTCAAACCTCCATTTTCGTCCGATCTCTCTCCCTAGCCAATCAAACTTGTTGATTTTCTAGGGATTGGTTGAGAAGGCCCCGATCTACATTTCCACCAAGAGAAATTTGATTCCCCCCACTAATCCCTTGCGGATCTTGTTACTCTTGGGTGTTTGAGCACCCTAGACGGTTGAGGTCACCGCGGAGCCATATTCCATTGTGGTGAAGCTTTGTGGTGTCGTTGGGAGCCTCCAATTAAGTTGTGGAGATAGCCCCAACCTTGTTTGTAAAGGTTCGGTCGCCGCCTTCAAGGGCACCAATAGTGGAATCACGGCATCTCGCATTGTGTGAGGGCGTGAGGAGAATACGGTGGCCCTAGTGGCTTCTTGGGGAGCATTGTGCCTCCACACCGCTCCAACGGAGACGTACTTCCTCTCAAAGGGAAGGAACTTCGGTAACACATCCTCGTCTCCACCGGCTCCACTCTTGGTTATCTCTCACCTTTACTTGTGCAAGCTTATATTGTGTTGTATCCCTTGCTTGCTTGTGTTCTTGTTGTTGTTGCATCATTTAGGTTGCTCACCTAGTTGCATTTCTAGACAACCTATTTTGATGCCAAGTTTAATTTGATAAAGAAAAGCTAAAATTTGTTAGTTGCCTATTCCCCCCCCCCCCCCCTCTAGTCAACCATATCGATCCTTTCACTGACTACTTTCAAGAAAAGGAGAAAGGAGCATCTGCTATATGGTGACATCATTTTTATAGAAATATCAAGTGACATATAGGTAGCCTAAAATTTATAGCTCACTAAAATCGGATGCCACTCACATTGTACCATGCAAATAAAGTTGAAGACACCATTCTTCACACTATATGAAAATATCTTAAATGCATTAAGTAGATCTTAGTTTGTAACGGATAATTATTTTGATCATTGCTCTCTATGTACAAATCTTCTATTATATTTTTTTATCAACTTATATTGCAAGTGAAGTGGACTTCAATTACTTCTCCTTTGTTATTTTTTGTCAATTACTTCTCCTTTGTTATTTCATTAGTGTTTCAATCTAAGAAAATGTTCAACTTAAGAGAATGTGCATTTTATCTGTTTCTATGTATCTGGTTTGATTAGCACCTGGAATCATGTTGAGGTGTCTTCATATTTGGTTTTGGAATTCATGCTCTAAAATGAACGGATATGCTTGTTCATAGTCCAAATTGCTTGTCCGAAGAGTTAATTTCTTCTTCATGAACAGAAAATCCGTGGTTCAGCTGCTCCATGCAACCTTTTTAACTGATTTTTAGATAACCTCACATTGCCTTTTCATCTCTATTTAGTGAACATGTTTGTTTGCCTAAGTAGATGTCGATCTTGCTTCGCAGGACTCAACTCCACCGGCCTCGTCATCCTTTTCGTCACCGAGGTCGTCCATGTCAAAGGCACTGGACGAAGGCACGGACATTGGAGGCAGTGAGGCGATGGCTCGCGGCGAGGGAAGCACCACGGATCCACTCGATCCCGCACCTCCACCAACCGCTGCTTTGTCTATTAGTAAGAAAGAAATGCAAGCATCCTTCTAAATAAGATATTAGCTATCTTGAGACTGGAAATGCATCCTTCTAAGTAAGATATTAGCAATCAACAAAAAATGACAACGATACTTCTGAAAACTAAAAACAATCTTGCAATATTATATAAGGAAACAGAAAGAGGCGAAAGGATCACATGATATATATCATTTTGTATACCATGGATGCAAAAACACAATGTGGTGGGCGCCCTCTGCTACGACAGTGTGCATTCCTTGGCATCGGGAATCGGCTCTGGACACATAGGAGGAGGCAGGCGACACTGTGTGTCGGGGGTGGGGGGGTGGGGAGACTATGGTGAGAGGAACGTAAATGCCGAATGTCGTGGTATCGAGGGAAGACAGTAGTGGCGGTGGCGACGCCATGGCGAGGAGAGCGGGCCGGGGGAACGACAAGTGAGTGTGAGTGCGAGGGAGTGGATTACTTTTTTTAAGATAAGAAGAAAATGATTGGATGTTTGCATTTTTTATAGGGAGAAGGGCTACTTTGCTATGAGAGAAATGTCACATACTTTTTTATATCAGTGAAAAATATCACATACCCTAACAAGTCATTTCTAACCAGGATTGAGATGCGACTCACTCAACTAAAAAGCACAATGCCACTCACTCCTGACTAAAACGGTCACATGCTCGCATTTAGCAACCGACCAATTGTATATGTAGATTTCTTTAATATGTTTATTGTTGACTTTAGATCAGAGATGAAACCTCATGCCTTCAGATGATGATTTGAAAATGTCGATTGACAAAGGTTTATGATGGACTGGACTGAAAACTTGTTGACTTTTACAAAATGGGAAGAGATGCATCCAAATAATTGTTGTTCTTTGTATATTTCTTGCATGTATTTCTATATAGTTTTAGCTTTGCACATGAGAGGGATGGAGATGCACAAAAGTAATACATTAAAAGGGTGTTGATGTGATGTCGTTGCACGAGGCCAAAAATGCATAGAGTTTTATACAACAATACTTGTATACATATGCAATCAACATAAAATTGAAATGCCCGTGGTAACGCATGGGCATTCTACTAGTTTTAAGTAGCTCATGCCTATTTAGTTCTTTTTAAAAATGACCGCCTGGACTAATGCGTAAGCCGCAGACTAATTCCGCACATGCCGCGTCGGATGCAGACTAATTCCGTGCAGGTCGAGTCGAGCACAGACTAATTCCGCACAGGCCACAGACTAATGTGTAGGCCGCGTCAGGCGCACCGGCGCCCCCAACACCAAACCTGACACGCTCGTCCGCTCGGCCAATACAAATCTTTATCTTTACCTAATCTTTATCTTTATCTTTATCTTTTTTTTTAAAGACTAAAGCAGCTATTGCTTCTGCCCGCTCACCGTCCTAATACGCTTCTGCCTGTATCAAAAAATCGTTTATGTTAAAATCATTTGTTTCTGCCGATACGTAAAAATCGATTCGTTCGGTGTTACGTTACTTAGTTCGTATGGGCCGAACAGCCCAACTGCGGCTAAGGAAAAAAGACGGAGACAGGACTCTCCACCTTCCCAGAGAGGGTTTCGGACCTGCTACAGCCAGCCAATGCTTCCTGGAATGTGAGGCTGGTTCGCTTCATATTTTTACCCATTGATGCAGAGGCGATATTGCGGATTCCGGTATGCACTAGAAACACTGAAGACTTCTGGGCGTGGGCACCGGATAGCAAAGGCAGATTCTCGGTGAGCTCGGCGTATAAATTTATGATCAAAACAAAACTACAGCGAGAGAGTTGGCTCGAGGGAAGAAGTGGAACATCCAACGAACAAGATGAAGGCAAATCCTGGACGTCACTTTGGAACTTAACAGTACCCTCCAAAGTCAAAGTGTTCATGTGGAGGCTAGCGAGGCATTCGCTTCCGACCACGGATGTTCTACACAAGCGAAACATGGCCGTCCAAGATGCTTGTCCCTTGTGCGGCTGCGAGGACTCATGGAGACATGCGCTCCTCTCCTGCACCATGTCACGCTGTATTTGGGCTCTCTCAGATGACCAACTTGTGTCACAGATGACATCCAATGAAGAACCGAACGCCAAGCACTGGATGTTCGAGCTGCATGCTACACTAAGCCATGACTTGTTCACAAGAATGGTAGTAACATTATGGTCAGTTTGGTATGCTAGGCGGAAAGCAATCCATGAGGCAATATTTCAGAGCCCGGTACAAACCATCGCCTTTGTGGATTCCTACTTACATGAGCTGCAACGGCTAGAAAAGCCGACCATGCAGCCTTCTGGAGTCTGCCGACCTCCTCGGCCCACTGAGGAAAGATGGCTCGCCCCGCCTCAAGACTGTATGAAGATAAATGTTGATGGTGCGGTCGCTCGCCACAGAAGAGGAGGAGCAGTATCGGCTGTCTGTAGAGATAGTCAAGGGCTTTACCTTGGGTCCTCATCGATGGTGTATCCCGGAGTGACTGACCCAGTGATGCTCGAGACATTCGCCTGCAGGGAAGCTTTATCTCTTGCAGAGGATCTTAATCTGCATAAGATCACAGTGGCGTGTGACAGTCAGGGAGTGGTTGACGACATCAACAAGGGGACGGGAGGACCCCATGCTGCTATAGTACATGAAATAATAGGTCGTAGAAGTGGTTTTCAGCTTTGTAATTTCATTCATGAGCGTAGAAACTTTAACTATGAGGCTCATAAGCTTGCCAAGTTCTCTTGTAACCTGCAATTAGGTAGACACGTGTGGTTGGGATATCCTCATGACCCAACAGTTGTACCTATGAACGTTGCTTTGGAATAAAAAAAAAAAAGGACTCTCCACCTTCCCTAAAAAAAGGACTCTTCTTCAACCCGTCCTCCAGACTCGAGGAATCCTCCACCATGGCAACTCCGCCGCCCTCCTCCTTGCGCGAACCACCTGATTTGTCGAGATCGTGGTAACACTTATGGCGAGTGCGGCGCGGAGCTCGCTCGAGGTCGATGCGCCCCGTGGATGGTGGCGCTCGAGGCGGTTCGGCCCGAGCTGGGTCGATCCAACCGCCGCAGCCAGCCATGGTTCTTGATCCCGTGGACGACCTCACCGACAACAAGCAGGATAGCTGCGATGAATTGTCGACGGGCGCAGCAGCGTCCTATGGGCGGGCGCCGGCGACGTTCTTCGCCTCGTGGACGTGCTCCGCGTCGATCCCGACGAGGACGTCTACATCTCCCTCCCCAGGGCTCCTATCGACGCTGCGAGGTCGCCGACATCACCGCTGGATGGGGCGCATCTAGCCTTCCCCTACTGCTAGCCAATGGGCTGCTGCTCTCCTAGGCGAGCTACAGTGGCCGCCCACAGGGTGTTTGACGAAATTCCCGTCAAGGATGGCATCACGTGGGCGACCATATACTCTGATGGAGGTTTCCAAGATGAAGTAGTAAGGCTTTTGACATGCATGTGTCACGAATGACAGGGACTGGCTGGTGGTCTGCTCTGCCATGCCATTGTGGTTGTGCTCAGCTGAGCAAACCAAGGAACTTCCGTGAGCTGGTGCACGCGCATAAAGAGAGCCCGCAATGATATAGGTAGTTGGGGGAGGCACAACTGCGTCTACTGTGGCCGCTACGCAGGACGTGAGGTCGCCATCAAGATGTCAGCAGCCTGAGGGGGGCACCGCCCTCGCCGCCGAGCTCGAGCACCAGTTTGCCTCCAACATCACCTCCGCTAGCACAACATCAGTCTCCGTACGTAGAATTATTTTTACCTTTTCCTATCGTTCTCTTGCCCTTTTTTCACTTTCACTTCCACTTTCATCACTCCAGGGATTGTTCTCACAGATTAACTAGATAGATAGATCATTGCTTTTCTTCCATTAATATTTTCATGAACGAAATGCCTTTTGATCCCAATAAATTAATTGTTGGTGTGCGTGTTCGTGGATTTTGTATCTTAACTGATCTTCACACTAGAGCTAGAAAACCATATGTTGTTCATTTAAAGCTGGAAAGGAGTGAGATGATTCATGCCTCTTCAAACTGTACACAATCCGATGAAGAGGGAATCAAGGTTCTCTTCTTCTCTCATGTGACTATTTTGTTTTCTATTTGTAGAAAAACAAAGCAGCAAGCCTCCTCGCAGTTTCCATTAAAAACCCGTGTGCCAGAAAGTTTAGCATGAAACCAAGTACTACTACATTTCTGAACTGTGTATTTTAGTGAGTACCTATTATGCAAGCAATAGACATGGCGAGACACACCATACAAATGCCCTGCAGGTGGCCGGACCTGGGGATCCCAATCAACGTCGACAACGAGTTGTACTCTGTCCAGCCAACAACTCCTTTCGCTTCTCAGGTACAATCCACACTTCCCTCTGTCAGTCTAAATGCTCCCTTGTTGCTTGCTGTCTGGCATTGGCAATGTATTCCAACTGTTTGATGAAATGAACTTGCCATGACTTCAATTCTATAAAAGAGTTACCCTTGGGAATTTGTTTATTAGCCACCACTACTGCAAAAACTACAGAACAATGTTATTACTGCTAATGGATAGATGCACTACAGAAATATGAATACTTTTGGTCAAAAGAATGCAGGCTGCACTTTCTTATTAGTCTATCACCCTCACGGTTCGTAATGATATTTGTTTTGCCATCACTATTTCTGTAACTAGGGGAAGGCACTCCTCTGGTTAAAAATAGGAGTGTGGAAACTACAATGGACTTTTGAAATGTTTTACTCGCAAAAAGAAAAAAAAGGCAATGTGTAGCGAGATCCGTTACCATCCTTTCTCAAGCGTTCTCACTCAGTCAAGTGCGAAAATAAAATCAATGGTCGTCTTTGATCAGTTCATACGGAACTAAACTCGTATTTATTTCAAAAACTGCAGGTTCATGGTGACAAATGGACAGACTGTTTCAGGCCTATGACTAAGAATTAGAAACACATACTCAAAATGAATTAGATGCTCTAATTAGAAGGTATGCTTTTGGAGGCATTCCTCGCCTTCTTACTTGGAGGCCTTCCTTGCCTTTTTCCTGTGGCAAACCATGGGGCTTGAAAAATGAAAAAAAAACATGCACGGCTTTCAACTTGCAATTGATGTGCCGAAACCGCCACCACCTGCAACCGTGCCCTCAGGCTTCCCTCGGACCGTCCTTATCAATTGTAGTCTCTGCTCGCCCATGTTAAGTCCCTCCTTTTAGAAACGCCTTCCTCGATGGTGGCCTCCCCTGGAAGCTCTTGAACCTACGGTGGAGTCCGTCCCCGTCAGTAGGAAATGCTTGCGTTAGGCCGTCAGACTGTTAGTTGTAACCATGTTATTCTGTCGAGCTTTTCCATCGAGTTTTTGAAACAATATCAAAGTAGAAGATGTTAAATATGAAACTACCAAGTTATGTACTCTGTTATTGTGGTTTTGAAGCTCGTACAGTCTGCTTGATGTTCGCACCAAATTTCCTTCAGGCAACAGGATGATGAGTTCAGTGCAAGTCTTCAGGCTGTAGGGCTAATCATAGGCAAAGAATTCTGGACTTCTGTGGGTTTTCATGAATGATTTGAAATGAATAATAGTTGTTAAGTTATTATTTTTGCTAGAAGAGTAGCGTCGCAAAAAAGAGTATTGCTAGCGAAGTAACTGGAGTACATGCTACTACTTTTATAGTAAAGAGTCTAGACGACCAACTTATGCAATCTACAGATGTTGCTTACGAAATCGGGTATAGAGCCATGCATCTGCAACCATCTATTAGCAACATCAGGTTTGTGTCTGTATCCCTCTGCCTGCATCATTTCTTAATCATTATGTTATTCATTTTGTCATCTTGAATCCTTTTTGTTATAGTCATACATTCTCTTTTGGTTTAAGAAGATAATAATCCAGTTTGACTAAATGCATTTTCTATAGCAGTCAGATTCTCTAATAATTCAATCAACGTACTGGTCTATAATTTCATTTCTTTGGTCATTAATCTACCTTTTCCCTGAGATGGTTTCTCATAGTGAACAACTCATACAAAAGACTTGTAGGAAATAGACAAGAATGATAAGGTACATACTGATGTTTTCCGTAATTTTCCTGTGTGGTTCAAGAGAAGCGTATTGCAGCAGAAGATTCGAGGGCGATAACGCGAGGAAGAAAAACTGTCTGTTGTGGGAGAAGAAATTGTTGCCCCATAGGCTTTCAGTTTAAAAGTTTCCATTACATACAGTTTAACTCTGTGCATATGATACATTTGTTATCACTCGGTATTCTGCTCAAGGGGAACTGATACTTCCGCATGAGAATTCTTATCATTCTGACTATGGCATGCCTTTTGGTCCGCCCTGGCTTAGGTAGTTTATGTTGACTCCTTGATGCTTCAGTGATTGCCAGCTATTCATGGAATGAGCAACAGACTGGATTTGCTTTGTCCCAAGATCATGGATACTTGAATGCCCTTTATTGACCATGTATTTGAGAGGCCGCTTCTGATTGTTTTTGTATTTTTATGCATCTTTTGAGCTTCTCGAACCCATTTATTTTCCCAAAGATCTCACTTATGCGTGCTAATCTCCGGAACTGTATTTTGCTTTTGTGTTAGAATAAGTAATTACTATGTAATCAGAACCATTTTTGGTTCTTATGGGATTGTCCTGTATGATAACTTGATAAGGCATGAGAACATTTTTATATGTCAAAAGTGGTCAATCCGTAGAAGAACGCGTGCTCCTAAGCCATGGAAGAAATTAGCAAACAGATAAAAATTAAGGGCCTAAGGCAAGACCGGCACACCTATGTGTAGACCATCATTTGATTTTAGTACTTTGAATAAGTTCATGCCAAAAGATAAACTTTCAGATGTACATGGTATCACCCTCACTTCTGATGGCACAAGCGCTTTATTTGATGTTCTTCAGGAGAGGTTCAAGATTACATTTAAGGAGAGAACACAGCCATGGCAACACTCAATAAAGTGAAGCAACAGCCAGCCTTGCAAGAGAGGGAGTAGTCCGGGCCTATCATCAATGTAAATGTGTAAAATTCATGTTAACTTCCTGCGAATAAATAAAATTATTGTAGAAAGCACTGCAACTTTTGCCTCGAATGAAACAAGGTCTTTGGGTGAGACTGTAAGCACCCCAAACATTTTTGCTTGCTTCATTTTTGAGTTTCCAGTTACCCTCTATTTCCCTGCTTCATTTTTACTGGTTGTGAATCATTTGTTGCTGTCACTAAATCCATGTTGGAAAATCTACATCGTTTTGACATAGGCACATTGATGAGAGTGCTTGAAGCTGCCACAGTTAAGCCAGAGCCATCTTATTTTTTTTTTTTTTTTTGCAAAGAAGAGCCATCTCAATTTAAAGTGTGAGTCGTTTGTGTTTTCAGTACGAAACCTGCTATTGATTTATTTATTTTTGCAGTGAAACATAACATGCATGCAAGCTAGCTACTGTTATGTTGAAAACCAAACTTACCGCATCTAGAAAAGAATACTCATTGTGCAACAGTTAGTAGCAATTTCGAATCCTGATGGTTAGAAGCATGTTTCACTTGCGCGAAAACTTTTGCTGTCATTTTCCTTTCATAAGTTTTGATTTGTTCCTATTGCTGATTGCCTGGCCTGTTTTTATAATTTTCTGAGTACTTTTCTATTAAGACATTCTTACATTCATCTTCATATATACAACTGGATAGTTTTGGTTTTCTTCAGGCTGGGGGCTTAGAGCATCTCTAGCAGATCCCGTATATCTCACGGAACTGTAAAATAACCTTGTTAGACAGTGAAGATGTTGTCACATAACACATGTTGAGCCTATCTCTCGGTGCAACGCACGGGCAATTTTCCTAGTATATATATTTTTCCCTAATAATAAAGCAGCTATTGACTCTGCCCGCTCACCGTCATGGCACTTTTGCATAAAAACCCCTGATGTTTTTTCATATCAACCCGCGGTCACGTCCCTTAGTGAAAAACGGTTCGCCATGGGAAAAAAAAGTCACCCGCCTCCTCCCGTACTGCACGCCTCCACCGCATCGCCTTGGTCGACCTCCACCCCCCTCCATCCCTCCCTCCCCCCCTACGTGCACCATCTACCACCACCAACCCCGCTGCTCCCTCCCCCATCCTGATCTAGAACCCTAACCGGCCTCCCAACTCTCTAAGCACAGCGTGCTCCATCGGCGGCAACGGAGGCTTCTTCTGGTCGGATCGAAGCGCGGAGACCCATGATCCCCTAATCTGGTGGGATCCCCTCCTCCAGCAGGATCTCCTCATCTGGTGAGATCCCCTCCCCGTGCCTCCAACCGTTTGGCAAGCACCGGCAAGAAATTTTGTTTCCTGAGGAATGAATGTATTGAATGCAAGATTGCATTGTTGTAGGGACAGAGAGTGGAACACCACCTTCAGTTTCTCATCTGATCCCACCTGCTGGACTCCATGAATGAAGTAAGATAACAATCAATTGGTCAATTCACATTGCCTCTTTTGTTTTGCTTTGTTTGTCCCGCTCAATTCCTCATCATGGTGGAATTAACAATGGACGGTTTGACTTATCAACAAATAGAAATAGGACTTACTACATTAGTTAGTTTGTTTACTATTTGAATAAATCGAAATGATTATATACGCCATTAATCTTGATAGATTACAATATTGCGTCCATAAGGGAGCATGCAATTTTCATGCTCTACGTCTGGCTGAATCTAATTTCTTCTCGGGAACACGCAGGAGACCTGCACGCCCATATATTAAGAAAGAACAAGTTTTTTATGACTGAATCTAATTCATGGTTAAGCATTTCGTTTTCCATTACATCTGATCCGATTCCAATCGTTGCTTAGTTGTTAGGACAAATGAATCCAGATGGTAGTATCGATTAATAAGATGAGAAGCTGCGGGGGCAGTGTTGTGGTTTGAGTATTTAATTTAGAATCCAGATTGTTGCTGCTACCTCTACTCTGCTCTGCCATTTGGTTACTAATGACAACGCAGCAGCTGCGTGGTTCAAAGTTTACGAAATCTTGATTAGAAGCGCCTTATGATGTTCTTCTGCCCATCTAAATTCCACATGTTATGTGATTGGTACAGCCGCATGGATTGGCGATATGTATTTTGGCTTGGTTCAAAGGGGCAGTCTGGAGATATGAGCATTTGTACAAACTATCTAGGACATCAAGTTCACATGGGTGTGCTTATTTACCTACGAACTACAGATCACACCCACTAGATCAATTAGTGCCATCTCCTGATTTCTATCATCATGTTGCTTTGTTTATCTTCATATAAGTTCCACTGGGAGATGCATGCATTAAACATAGTGTTTTTTTTAGTGGGCATCAGACTTGGATCAGATGGTTTTTGTCGTGAAAGAAAAGTTTGGTTCAGATGGCTTTTTTTGTGAAAGAAAAGTTATCTTTCTAAAGATCTGTACTCTGGATCCTACATCTCATACTTGATTTTTTTTGGCATAATTTTTTTAGGCCTGATGAGTATAAGATGGCATGAGAAATTCAAGAGTTGAATGAGAAGAGTGAAGAAGACTAGCAGGTTGGGTTCTCTAAGGAATGCCTATACGAACTCGCTATGGCGAGGATGACTCAATGAATGGACATGTCGATCATGCTCAGATCCAGGGTGGACTTCTCTCCAATAGAGACTCCAGGTCATTCTTGGACTGGAAGAATTCCAGGTGTTTATTCAGCTGAACTGAATCCCGAGATTTGGGCATGCTGTTTTAAGTGGCGCTATTAGAAACAGCTAGAAACAGATTCATTATTAGTAACTAGAAAGATGGATACCTAAGGACTACAATAGCTGATTGTAGAAAAAGCATTTAGTCTCTTTAATTTATTGATGCTGGCGATATGGTGCAGATAGTGGCCATGGTGGATGGATGATATGAGGTGATCTGGGTGCTGCATTCGATGGCCATGGTCTGTTTGCTGCAGGCCAACTCCCTGCTTGTGGCCTCTGAAGGTTGGGTAACTATAACTGGACTGTATCTGAAGACATGGTCCAACACATTTAGGCATTTATGAATTCCAAAATGTTTATTGTTTGTTGAGCATTGAAGTTTTTCTGTACATAGTGCTTCATGCCGATAAGCGATAAGGCATCGTTTTTGCCAATGTATACATAGAAAAGAATGGAACTGTAGATGTTTTTTGAAGGCATCTAGCTACTTGGATTGCGCAAATCGACAAGTACTCCCACAGATACAATTAGAACTAGGTCTATTCTTAATTAAGCAGCTCGCTAGATAACTTTTAAGAATTTTCCCCACTTCAAAATAATAACCTTGAAGTTCAGATCTTCTACTGAAACTCCTTTTCTATCTATGAACATCAGGAGACAACCTCCAGTAAACCATTCTAATAGAAATCTCAAAGTTCTTAGCCTGCAAGCTCTCAGTCAGCTATATTGTATTCGCAACTCAGCGTATTTTTTTCTGAAGTTTGGTGCCCAACTCCCAGACATCTTTTCCCAAGGGTAAGAATGTAGATGTTGACAACTTGACATAAATTTTATGCTTGATTATTTTTGTTATGTTAATAGCTCTCTACTCTGTTCTTAACTGGGTATCCTTGCTCCTTGGTCCCCTGTCAATTGTACAGAAGGTAATTTATCAGAATCTTACAGCCTCTTAGCTGCATCTGAGCCTCTGAGGTTCCTTAATTTCACCACTGAACATGAAGCCAGTCAAGTCTGAAGTCTGATACGATTGTCCAGTAATGCGTAGACGATTGCCGTATGAATTCAGAATTGAGAAAATGATGCACTATCAATAAAATCATTACAACCAGTGTCAATTTAAACCGATTAATGTGCTTACTTCCATGATGCTAAAATATATACAATCCCAATGTTTTTTAAAATTAAATTAGCTAATTGTTCTTAGTCTCTCTTTCAGAGACAACCCTTCTGAATCACCTTTTAACATTGCAACATGAGAAGAGGATTAATGTTCGTTCATCCTTTGTTGAAGACATTGTGATGGTGAATACTGGTTTTTTATGATGCACTGTCCAAGGGGAGTCTTGTAAAGCTTCTGAAGTTGGTGAAGTTTGATCACATATTTATCGAGCCAGCAGGTAAATCTCATTAATTAATCTTAAGTTGTGTGAAGTTCTAATGTCTAACAGACCCACTCACAGTATAGGTCTTGCAAAGCTTGGTCTTGTTATTAAAATATTTTGTTATGATGAATGGGTCTGAAAGTATGTGAAACTTGATGCTGTGGTTGCTGTGGTTGATTGACTAGCAGGCCATGAAACATTTGATGAAAGGAAGGTGGGTTGTCAATGAAGCAGTAGAGCAAGTTGCTTATGCAGACAAGATTATTTTTAACAAGCTATTTAGTCGGTCTATAGAACTATATACAAGGATCTGGTGCCAAAAAAGGTGTTATTTACGCACATATTTCTGTTGGGTTTTATTATGTACGAAAATAACATAAAACATACCTCTAAACGCCGGTCGGCCGCCAGCACTACGACAGTCCGAATGTGGTGATCTTTTAGGATAACTAACATATGTGTTGTGATTAGTTTTATCAGGCATGAAAGTGGTGGGTGCTAGCAAGGAGTTGATGGGTTTAGCAGGACTTCCTTGCAAGAGCAGCAGAGCTGAGGCTGCAACTGGCCAATATGAACAGTATTCAAGCAGGACGCGTTCATGCAGTTGAGTTATGTACATTCATAGAGGTGCTACTGACAAGCCTGGATTAGATTGGAGAATCATCCACTAGGAACAGCGTGCGGCCACAACAGTTGTGGACCAGGAATGCAAGCCAGATCGCCTCCGCGTGGGCTGTTGTTGTAAGGTCACGGTGCTGCACCTCAACTAATTCAGTAGGATCATCGCTACTTCATCTGTTTATTCTCATCTAACTAATATATTTAATATCTTTTTGTATTTTTGGCTAATTCTTATTTCAATCTTTTGTGGTTTTGCGGTGGTCACATGGATGATTAGCATCTTTTGGCAAAGGTGAATAAATACTACTGCACCTATGACTATGAGCATAGATCTCCACTCTTAATTTTTGAGGACCACTTCAGGATGTGATCATGATTGTTGCTTCGCAAGTTTGATTGTTACTAATCTGAAAGTCGAGCCTAAGCAATGTTAAGTGGACTTCATGGAATATCAATAAGGAAATTACATAACTTGATATACTATATTAATTAATTATTATTTTTCTCCCGTTGCAACGCACGGGCATGTTTACTAATATATATATATATATATATATATAGGCTCGCTATAATAAGCCAGAGCGCACAATAAGTAACCGTACGCTCCGCCCAGCGCACGAGCCAGCCAGCGACCGGTGCGTTAATTAGCCCCAAACCACCCACTGCCCACCTTCCTCCGCGGCCTATATGCATCCATCGTAACGAGCCAATTCACATGGTAATGGATACTGCACGTACTCCCCGTGAAGCGATACTAATTAGCAAAGGAACTTACTAATAAATTTACCATAATTAGTGAAGGAACCTAATAATCACACATATTTGTTACGAGGACTTTGTATGAAGTAGTAAACAAAAAATCCGTAATTTTACCATGGTTAGAAGAATCGTGTGTTTGATTTACATCATGTGGTAACTCCATTACTATATTTGCAACTTGTGGTGATTCCATTACCATATTTGCGAGCTATTTTACCATGATTAGAAGAATGGTTGGTTTGCAGGAATCGAGGATGGTAATTCCATTACCATATTTGCCAGTTATTTTACCATGGTTTCTGGATTGTGCATGGTACATAGTACTATATTTAACTCAATTACTATTGTTGCTAGCTTTTTTTCCGAGATTAGAAGAATGACTAGTTTGCGGAGCGGAGTCTCGTGCTGACTGGCAGTAACCAATTTAATTTCGTTACTTTTTCTTGCATGCGGTATTACCTTCATGATTAGTGGGGTGGTTCAAAGCAACGGGACGTGGAGGTGGGTGCATGGAGTGGTAACAGAAATTAAACACATTACTATATTTTGTACTTCCTTTTACCCTCAAACAATTAGCAGGGTGAGACTCCAACCGACCGGCGCCCAGAATAAGAGATTTGCGCTCTCGCTTAGTTTAGCGCCATCGTATATATATAGAGAGAGAGGCGTTTTGGAGGACGAGCGACATGAAGCTCGGAATCTCAGTCAGCTGTTCGCTCTTTGGGATGTGTGTATCGTGGATTTTCAGTTGTATACTGGCGCTAGTCAGCAGGAAATACAGAGGTGCCGTGGGGTAGTGTGTTAGCTTTCTACATGGGCCGCCGGTGGGTTGTATGACTGCAAGAACATTATGTGCCTCCTGGGCGCATTTAAGCTGGTATGAACGGCTTGCTCACATTTTGTTGCTCTTCGCCGCGTTGCACATCTGCCTGGCTGGCGAACTAGTTGTCTAGTCAGCGTCTAACTACTACGCTAACTACCACACCATACGATGGTAAAAAAAAAATAGCACACCATACGTTGTTTCTCTTTTTTTAGTTGGCGCTGTTTCTATTTCTATAGCACACCACACGTGTATGTGTGCACGATTCAAAAAGGAAAAAATGTGCGTGAAAAAACTTCTTTCCCACATATATTTTTTGAAAGAAAAATAATTAGTATTTTTTTTGCGGGAAAAATAATTAGTCTTATATATATAGAAAGTGAAAAAAGGTCATGTATTGCAAGAATAAAAGTATTCACGTATTTATTGAAAATCATGCAATTTTAAAAATTTGGTCACATATTATTACTAAAATACACGATCAACACTTTTAAAAATACATGCTAAACAATTTCTAGATACACGGCGTACATTTTTCTAAATATGCAGTTGAGTTTTTTAAAGAATACAATGGACAATTTTTAAAATACACGTTGAACCTTTTGTAAATGTACGCGACGCAAAATTATAAAATGCATGACTAACATTTTTTTTGTTCACTGTACATGAATTTTACATGTACGGTTCATGGTAGTCTCATGGTGTTCACTCTCGAACCAGCCATTTTTTTTTTTTGTTCACCGTACATGAATTTTACATGTACGGACTAGGTGGGTGTATCCGGAGTAGTTCTCTAAATCATGTGAATGGCCCGGTAGCTGGTGGGCTACCATGTAATCTGCTCCCACCTAAGTGGTTGGGTTTCTGTACCCTTTTCTCTCCTTTAATATATGATATGCACTCTCATGCGTATTTGAGAAAATGAATTTTACATGTTTGTTTCTAATTTGAATATGAATACTTGTCATATAGTATAGTCATGTGACGAATACTCCCTTGATTTCATTTTTTTTTCTTTTTGTAATTTACTAGTTCGATAGAGGATGATGATTTTAGCTGGGCACCATCGGCGGCACCAAATCTCAAGATGCACTGAGATACTTTCGCCCGGTGCAAATGGTGCAACCTGTCAACATGGAATTCACAATTTTACACACGGATGCCGGCTGAACGGCGAATTGCGAACAACATTTGTTAGTTTTACACGAGTATACAAAACATAAATATAAATTATTCGCTCATGAAAAAAAACTATATTTTGCGTGTTTCGCTGATTATTTTCATATTTTCTACGCAGATCATCATGATCATTTAAAAAAATCCGAAAAGTTTTTCTTAGTCCAACTAGCCAAACAAATTCTAAAGGAAAAAAATTCCGAAAAAAATCAAAGGAAAGTGCAGTTAATGCATGCACCGTGTTGATGAATCAACTCAGATAAATAATTATGCACCATCCACTAAAAAAAAGTAATTATGCACCATGAGGCATGAGCTCGTCACGCTAGGTTCAATGTGTGGGGTGAGATGTAGAGCTTTTCTTTATGTGTGATGTGCTTGCACACCAAAGGCCCATCGCCGCACTGGTTGGCACGTGACGCATATGCCGCGCATGTACAGCAACGAGGACTCGGGATGGGCTTGCGTGTAAACTTGCAGAAGTGCGGTGCACTGCGCACTGTCGCAGAATACGGCATAAAATAAATTACTGACAACCTGAATACATGCAATAAATATGGTCTATGGCCTGATCACGAAGCATGTTGGTGGCCCAGATACCGAGCTCCATGCAGCTCGAGCGCCATCAGGCATATATATATACGGCGCCGTATCAAGTGAATCCGGCATCCCTCGTGAATCCCTGTATCCTCTTCTTTCCAGCCACCCGATCTAAATCGCGCGTGTCTACTTTGTTTGAGGAAATTTTCTACTAAAGCGCCCGCCACCACCCCTCTTCTTTGCAGAGTACCCCCTGTAGATTGAAACATCCCCGACTGAATCATGCCCCAATTCCTATCGCTGGGTGACAAACCAACGCTGGTTCTCCCGGCGGCGGCGAGGTCAGTGCTCGTGACGCGTCCCCACATAAGATCCGTTCATGCCTGCCGTAGCCGCAATCGAGATGTGCTTCTACAGGTGTTTCCGGATCGCCCTGTCCAAGTCCCTAGCGAGCTTCTGCACCCGTCCACCTCGTGATCTGTCCCTGCCGCCGGTGACCGCAACCTCCTCTACATTCTTCCACTCGATCTGATGGTGCCGACCTGCTACAGATTCGCGTGGGCGTCGAATACAGCCCGGGGGCTCCTTGCAAAGCAACGACGTGCACATCTCTGAATTTTACCTGCTCCTGTTTGATGTATGCATAGTAGTTGCAGATTGACAACCTCCTGTGGATTGTGAGCTTGTACACTGCAATTGTTGTTTGTTGGGTGTACGTGTAGCTTCAGAATTTGTAATGTGAAGGTACATCGTGTTAGAAATAATGCATGGACGCATGTATTAGTTTGTATACTCTTTCCAACACATCATTGGTGAATATTTGTTTTCAGAAACAAGTGAGTGTAAGATGTTGTGTATTGAAATATCAGAAAAATGCGTGCAGTTCTTATTGCTATGTTCCTATTGGCAATTGAGTTGTTCCTCACATAATACATAATGTAGTATAACTCCGATGGTATGCATAGTATTTTGTTATCCTGTGAGGGGAGTGAATGTAGTGGTTTTCAGTCTCTTTTGCAGTTCAGCTGCTAGCTTATCATGTGTTGTGATAGTTGGAATAGGCAGCCCCTTCTCTTGCTTTCGCTTTTCTCTTGTACTGAACCTGATAGTTTTGAATGAAAAATCTGGGCCATATGCTTTATCTCTATAAAAGATATAACTCTTATACTACTAGCACTAGAAGAACGCCCGTGCGTTGCAACGGGGCCACATTAACTTTAAGAGTTCAATATTAATATTCTCATACATATCAAGTGACATTGACGACCTTTTTTACCATCAAATCCTCACACACACTCTCTCCCTCCCTCTTCCTCACTCTCTCTCCCCCTCTCCCTCTCTCTCTCTCTAACACACACACACATATTCATCTTATTGGGTACGGGACCATAATCCATCTATTTCACACACACACACGCTAGTGCATAACAATATGGATTATGTGTATTATATTTGCCACCATAACTGAGGAAATTAATTTCATGTAAATCGGCCAGCCACAGCTCCAAGAATACGGGGAGGAGGTGGCCCGGGTCGGCGTCGGCGCCGTCCGGCGCGGGCCACGGGCCCGCTTCCAAGTGCGTCTGCGCGCCGGCCACCCACGCCGGGTCCTTCAAGTGCCGCTTCCACCGCACCAACTCCCAGGGCCACGGCCAGGGAAGCCGCCCTTCTTCGCCCCCTTCACCGGCCGCGGCCAACGCGGTGCCGCAGCACCCGGCCTCGCCGTCCTCGTCCTCCGGCACCGTCGCGACCCAGTGACGCAGCCCAAGCATCGGCCTCGAGAATCAAGAACGCTCGACAACGGAGAGGTAAGGGAAGATCATTTACATGTCATCGGAGAGGTAAGGGAAGATCATTTACATGTCATAAGAAAGGGAGTTTATTTACTGCTCCCTCGATGTATTGTTTCCTTTGTTTGGAGATTGATTACCATCCGTGAGTTAAGGTAAGGTTAATGTGATTGAGCGATTTTTCTGAAAATCAATTAATGTGATTGAGTGATTTAAGGCAAGGTTAATTAATTTAGATTTGATCTTTAGAGATTGTTCGTGATTGATTCTACATTACTAAATATAACTTGCACCAGTATGAAAAGTTCTGATCTGTTCAGATTTCTTTCGTTGTGTGAGAGGGTGACGCAAAAATAAACCGGTGAAGTGGGGGGAGGGGACGAAAAAATCTACGAAAAAAAACAAGTGAAGGTGGGAGGAGGTACCAAAAAAAACCATGGGAGGTGGGACGAAAAAAAACCTGGAAGCGAGATTACCAACTGCTCCATTAGGAGTAGAGATGATGTGATTTTTGGAAGGTTTTGCACGTGATACATGCTAGCAGCCCAAAGAATCCATGGATAAAATCCCCTATGTTGCTAGCCTGGTATGATTTTTTAAAGCTTTTTCACCTGATACATGCTAGGAGCAGCTAGCAGAACAAACAAACCATGGAGAAGCTAGCTTACTGCTGCTCCTTGGAAACATGGTGCATTCCAAATTTTCTTTAATGTATACTCATAAAGAACAAGATTCCAAACCTTGATACAACAACTTAAACTCATAGCATCTAATCATCACTCTGAATTAATTAAGCACACATCAAATGTGATACAAATAAGAAAACTAGTTGGAGAAAACACAACTTTTCACCCGTTAAATAAATTGAAACATTCACTGAACTGAATATAATGGTATTAATAAGCCATGCTCTTTTTTTGAAACAGTTGCTTTTGTACAGTGTGTTCTTTGCCCTCTCAGTAACTCGACAATTTGATCTGATCAAATGCCGCTTATAGGTGACACAAGACCATGGCTGTGGTGCTCGACCCGTGATTCTATCTTGTAGGTACCATTAGCACACAACTTCACACAGGAGCAATTGCTTTCTTTATGGGTGTACTGAATCCTTCCATGTTCATCTGCATTTGTTAGCTATCTGTCGATCCCATTGCTGCACCGACAGGTAAATGATAAGCGTTTGAGACTAACAAGAGAAAGGACACAATGTTTGACATAAGAAGTACATAGAAATCTGTATTCAGCCGGCAACGCCAACGGAAAGGGCTGAAGCAGAACGATCTCAATGATCTGGTATATAATTTACTGTATAATGATGCTCCCGGTACTTGGCATACTCCATTCAACGAGCAGTGTGAGCAACAAGTCATAGAAAATAAGAGAGACAATTTGACGAAAGATATATTTTTCATCCATCAAAGCATACACAAATTTGAGTTCTTGTTGATTTTTGCCTGAAGCTCCATGTGACGTACTTAAGGTCAGTTCTTATTCTGTAGTGCTAGCATCTTCGACGGCCATAACAGGGAAATTCAAACGGGTTTCCTGATGGATAGATGTGGAGGCCAATCCAGGGCACCCACGTAATTTATGGAGGAAGGAGGCCGAGCGAGATCCATCCACCACTGTAGATGCAGATTCACCGTCCCTAACTGCACAAGCCGCCATGGTGAGGAAATAATCCACGTAAACTACGGGGATATAAAGGTCATATCCTAAAGGTAGTGGTACACAACAAGACAAAGATTATATATTGAACATAGAAGATTTTTCTAGTAGCAATGGTAGAGGAGAATATTAAACATATTTGATTAAGCTTTAGAGAGGGTGTGGACCATAAATTATTCAATCAGAAATTGCCAGTATATCAAATACAGTTTGGAGGCTTTCCAAGACATTGGTTATCTTGCTGTGAACACTGGAACAGAGAAAGCACAAACTAAGGTAGAGAAAAAGGAAGAATAAAGATGCTACCTGCAGGCTGCAACAGTTGTAGCATGGAGGTGGCTGTCCGCATGGATGGGTTCACATCAGCAGTGCAGGGCAGAAGAGGTCCTGGCTGAGGCAGAAGGACCCCCGACAGTGGTGCAAGGCAGAAGAGGTCATGGCTGAGGCAGAAGGACCCTCGACGGCGGTGTTGAAAGTATCACATTGGCTGTATGTAGCATCTCTATTCTTCTTTTGTGTTTGCTCTGTTTCGCCCTGGTTTTGCTGTTTCGATCCTTGTGTGCTCTTTTGTATGCGAGCGTTGATTGCGTCATTATCACAATATTGGGATTAGCAGCATGAAGTCATAAGAATGCGTGAAGTCATATGTGAAGCACATGGTTCTAATTCTGTCAAAATACCTCTGCACAGAATCTGCCATGTGTAACCTTAGAAACATTTGGTGTCGTACTTGCCGCACCAACCTGCCATGGATTAAGTAGTTTTTTTTATCAAAGATGCAAATCATTTAACTATGCACACAATACTAAATAGCTAGTCACCAATTTAACCGAACAGACGGTGAGCAAATGCCCATAGAAAAAGAAGGCACAAATGCATTGCTTGCTTCACACACACAATGCATTCACCTCCTCACTTTCTGCTCTCTCCCTCTCCTCTCCATGTGCATCCCAATTTCATGCCTGAACGGGAAAAAACAAGGTCAACCGTACCATGAGGCACCCCCTGCAGAGCATAGTGCCTGAACAGGAAGAAAGCGAGGCCGGCCATAAAATTGACGGTCTAAACTGTATGATCATTGAATCATCTCACTGAAGATTTAAGCCAACAACTAAACTAATGCCAGCTGACCATTCCTGTCATTAACTCAACATGGTGAGGACTATGCTATAGAGACTTTCAAAACAACAGGGAGGGTTGGGGGTATACTGGGCTGACCTTGCATCTACATTTACTAATGTAGAAACAAAGGAGGAGCAGACGGAGGAGGAGCAGCCCCAACCCCGGCAATGACTGCAAAAACGAACACGACACCAAACCTAATCACAACCCTGTGCAGCCGAACACAACAACCATACTGTGAGCCACGGAGAGGAATTATTTGGTGGTATAGGAATTAACCAGTCCAACAATAGGGCATATCTTACTGAAAGTAACCAAAGGAACATAATATGGAGGAGCTTACAGCCTGGTAGACTTAACTGGGCAGTGCCTCGTGGTAGTCATCAACCTTTGAGCTGCAGAACAACATGATCAAACTGAGACTCGGGCCTGCATAACCATAGGAAGAAAAGGATCATCAACAAAGAGGATAAAGTCAAATCAGGAACCAGTTCCTGGTGAAGAAAAAAGAACAGGTCCTGATTCCTATAAAAATCAACTTTAGATGACAACCCCTGGTAAGAAAAAACAGGAAGCAACAACCTTAAAGGGAGTAGCATCGATCATTCATTGTCCTAAGCCACAAAAGCATGATACAGCAGCAACTACAACCTGCACCATAGGGGGGAAATCCCTAAATGAAAGGCATAAATGGGCAAAATTGCAACAAATGCAAGGAAGCATATATTACCAGGAGTCTAAAATAATATTTTCATTCAGCAAGGTGCCATGGTTCAGTATGCTTGCACATCCTAGTTGTCAATCCTTAAGACAGACTGTTTTGTGCATAACAGTGAACCTTTTTTATCTTCCTATATTAAGAAATAAAAGGTTTATTATGGCCATTCATCAATGATTTAGTCGCGCCTCAACATATAATAAGTAACAATAAACCAGAAGAAACAATTATGTTCTTTGCTTTCCCTCTATATAAAGAATGTCCTTATTATTCCTAGGAGGCATGTTGCCATCAAGTTTCTTGTTGGACTGCCTAATTTTGACATTTAACAATGATGCATATCATTTCAGAAGACTAAATATCTTACCTTGGATCCGTAAATGGCAGTTGGTGCTATCAGCGACACTGCAAATTACTTCCAAACCCTCTGCATTATCTTTCCCCATTGAGTGACATTGAGGACAATTCCTTGAACCTGCAATTGGAGATCATATTTAAACTAAATTAGTTTCTAATCAATAAACCTGCAATTAGAGATCATATTTTAAACCAAATTAGTTTCCGATCAATAACCAGTAGTACACACAAGGTCCACCTCTGCCAATTTACATGAAAGCATACCATTTAGTATTTTTTCTAATAACCATTGTAAAGAGAAAGGCAATGGAGTTCTTACCGCGAAAAATGGACTGGCCTTCTTTCAGATGGATCTCTTTCACTTCGTATTTGGGGGCCGAGTCAGCTGTGTGCGGGCGATGAATATACTCCAGCAGCTTTCTTGTGCTTGTGACAGAGTGGTGATATGGTTTTTTGCGCTTGTAACAGAGCGATGGGCCTGTACAAGATAGTAGAAGACAATTAAGAAGGAAATGAAGGCGGGGTGAAATAATTTGGCTAATATAGAACTTGAGGCAGAGGGTTACCATCAACATCATTGCTGGCATCAACTTGAATTATATAGTTAGCGTTAACATCAATACCAGCATCTAATTCCTCTTGTTTAACTGCGAGTCTCTGAAAAAAAAACAGTAGAAGCATCACATTGATTTAATTGTTGGTGGTTTTAGCTAGGAGGGCTAATTGAAAAATATGACTGTGTTCATTAATACAACTATCTAAAACTAATCACATAGATCTGTAATGGAATACAACTTCATAGTCTTTGTGGCTTCATATAAAGTGGGTGTTCACATGGTCATTTTACAGAATGAGTAAAAATTATAGGTTGGTATAATCATAACTTCTGACTGAGTGCCTTAAGAAGTTATTTTCATTACTGTAAAACAACATAATGTTTAGGGATACTCTTAGATGTGGTCCCAAAATATCAGTAAAAGTAGCGAATATTTGGTATTGCCTTTTAACCATGGCCTACCGGGAAAAAGTGACAATAGTCACACAGTCACATGGTGATAACTCTAAATTCCACACATATAATTAGCATGCTGATAGTGTTATTGTCATGTGAAAAAGATCATAAATTGACATATAAATTGACATATACATTTGCTGCTAGCCATGGCCTGTCTACTTCTGTGTGAGTATTAATATATTCGAGTGTGGATTATTAGAAAGCAAGTTAAATACTTTCAGAGCATTAGTCTGAATCACATACTTACACATGGACTCTGTAGGTTCCTTTCCTAACATTTAGAATGTCGACAATTTGCCCTTTTAAACTATAATAAAAACGCAGAGAAGCAAGTTTCCTTCCCCTTCTATTATTAATCCACATGCTGATATGCTTCATGACGAGCAGGCATTTGTCATCCCTCATCTTCTCATGTTAGAATCACTCCTTTCTCATTTGTTCATGTATGCCTGCTAAATTATCTGGTAAGAAAAAGTTCTAACGCATATTTTACTGAACAACAAAGTACGTGCTTCATGTTTGTGAGTACCTCAAAAATATGTGTATGTCCGTGTCTGTGTATGTGTGTGTGTGTGTGTGTGTGTGTGTGTGTTTGCTCAAAGAACCGTATGTGCTCATGTGTGCCGCTCATCATGCTCATGTGTGCCGCTCATCAATTACTCCGCTATCTGAAACCTAACGCTAAATTGGATACCAAACAATGCAGAGAAATTCAGAGCAAGACCAGACTAAACTTCATCTGATCTCAATAAAAGGGATTATAAAACAGCTAGACCATCAACCTACGCCATCTTCTTTTTCACGCCTCGGATAGTATATCTTTAAATAGAATTGTTCGTGCCAACTTAATGTATTGTAGTAATTCAAAGGATAAAATTTGTCTAGAAGATGAATATTAAGGAAAGAGAAAGATAGACCTGTGTCGAAGGAGCTTGGCGTACGGGTGGCCTGAGCTTGGTTCGACCCAGCGCGCGCTGCGTCGCGAAGGAGTACCTCGACACACCGTGCTGATGACCCGTGGACCGTAGTTGCCTCGCCATGGCCGAGGCAGACCCTGGCGACGCTGCTTCCAAACCGCGGCAAGAAGGCCAGGCAAGAGGAAAGAATCACCTGCAAGGAAACCAATGAGACAACCTCGAGCACCAGCAAGTTTCCTCACAATCATCTACCGAGGTCCACCACTTTCCATTTTTCCTTGTGATGAATCTGCAGTTCTAGCCTCTCTTCAGTTAGCAGATCCTCATAGCCAGTCCAACTCCCAAGAGTACAGCGAGACATGTGAGACAGAGAGCCCCATGGAAGGAAGCAGCTACGCAAGTGGCAGCCTCCACTCCGCCAGGCATGGCAACGCAGCGAGCTCGATGAGGCCTCCTCCCGGCGACCAAGGCGACAGGAATCAGCGGCCAGGTCGCTTTCCTCTCCCAATCCACTCACCCGATCCAACTGCCACACGACAAACAGATCAGGAATTCCCATACAGACCAGGCAGAGGCCGAACGAGAGCGGGATGAAGCATACCTGACCAATGGCGACGAGAGAACGACGAAGGATAGCTGACCACCTCGCGCTCGTCCCCATGGAAGCCTGGATCTGGCCGGCTCAACTCGCACGAGACGCTTGGAGGAGGAGGACGACGAGGTAAACTCGTGCTGGACGATGAAGGCGTGGGAGGCGGCCGGATTTGACCGGGAGGCCGCCGCTGGCCGCCTCGCGCGTCGGATCGGAGGCGGGTGACCTCAGGTCATCTTCTTGCCTTCTCGCGCGGTGCGGCTAGGGAGGAAGCAGGGGGGGAAGGGCGGCGTCTCGAGCAGGCCATGGCGTGAGCACTCTCGGAGGCCGAGGTGGGACGACGGCGCGCGGCGGATCTGCAAGCGCCATGGCCGCCGTCCTCCCTGCTCGCTCTCCTTCTTCTCTTCCCTCCCCTTCTGATGACGGGAGGGGGGAGGTTGCGGGCGGCGTGGTGCGAGGGAGACTAGGAGAGAGGTCCACCGCGGCGGGATCTGAGCGGCGTCGGCGGCGGCGATGTGGGCGGGGCGGCGAGGTGTGAGGGAGGGAGAGGGCTGGGCGAGCGGGGGCTGAGGAGGTGGGCACGGGGGAGGCGCGAGTGCGGGGTGGGGAGCGGCTAGGTCTCCGCCACAGGAGCGGCCCACTTATATACGCCTGTACGCGAAAGGACGGAAATGCCCTCGGCGGGGCACCGATTTTACAGGCAGGGGCACACCGAGGCGCACACTGTTCATTCGAACGGCCTCAGTTTTGATCCGACGGCCGAGATTGTCCGGGAGCGAGATCGGACGGCCCAGATCGCGTCAGGAAACGGATCCGACGGCCGAGAGTGCCTGAGCTCTGAGGAGCGCCAGTGGTGCTTCGTTTCTTCTTTCTGGATTGGCTTCTTACGCGGCTGTCCAGGTTGGGTGGCCTGCTGGCCAGGCTCGTTGGGATGGTGACTGGCAAGATGGAGAGGAATACATACGTGTCCTTCACCCTCGACAATGACACTGGCTGCATCAATTTCATCAGATGGTGAGAGCGTCTCGTTGAATTGCACACTTTCTAGTGAAGTTTCAGATGTATCTTAGGGGTACAATTTTATACTTTTGTGCTCTCAGTGCCACTGCTAGATGTTGACTTGGTTGTGGGATTTGCCAAATGCCAATCTTAAATAGAAATAAATTAGGCTGACTGTTACGACAATGCAAGCACCAAGCAGAACTTAGTAACGGGAAATCTGCAAGTTCTTAATCATCTCTGGTTTGATAAAGTAACTATTTGAGAGAGAGATATTACTGTAAAATTCTTAAAATTTGCGGTAGTGGATTTTGCGGCTTTGGATTTTCCTCTCGATTTTTCAAATTGATGTGGCTGTAGGAACTTGAGGCTAAATTTATTAATTGGTGTGGATGCGACCTGGATTGTGCATTAATTTTACAAATTCATAGGAAACATGCCCGTGCGTTGCAACGGGGATAAACAAAAATTCGGTCAAAATACATAGCCTTGAAGATCATCCATAACGCCCCTGCAAAAAAAAATATCATCCATAATGCCCCTGCAAAAAAAAGATCATCCATAACGACAGCATAATCTTCGCTGAAAATATTATATGATGCAGTGTGAGTGCTTTTGACAATCGTGGCATCTAACTGAAACTTTCATTGTTGTAGAAGTAAGAGGAGACAGACCAACGAGAGAAATATCAAAATAACAAAAATAATATTAGCTTACACCAAACCTTCCAAAAGTCTACTGAATCTTACAACCCGAGATGCGGGATGACAAAAGAAGATCTGATAGACGACCCATCGATGATCATACAGTGACCGACGAGTGCCACCGCCCATAAAAAAAGATCTGATAGAGGTAATGGAGGTGGTAAAGATGAAAGGTCTGTAAAGGACACAGTGGAAGATAAGAATGCAGATACTTACGTTGTTGCTCATAAAAAGGGTTCATCTGTATCTAAAGATGAAATGCTGGATATTGGCAATGGGTAATCATAAGAAATCTAGACATCTGATATCGTGGAATATGATTATAATATCCAACACATTCTTTACTTGATTAATATTCAATCATAGGTAAAAGGGGGACCCTAGAAATGAAGTTCATGTAATTAAGATGGACCATTTGTAATTAATTTCAGTTAAATACTTGTAGTACTATACATCACACTGTTGTTGATGACCCTTGAAAGCTTACCATTTTTCTCACCTGCAGAATACACACTTATATGTGCCCCATACTCCCACTCTGACACGTTGATGACTTCAGAAAAATGCAAATTCTGGAAAAGGTGAACATAGAAATATGATTCATGTCATCACAAAGTTGGACCATCTGTATGAAGATTATTTGGAGCGTAAACTGTATAAATATAAATGATCCTAAAATAACAAAATAGACGAATCATTAGCGAGTTGAGGGCGGAATGGTGCCGATCAGCCGTATAATTGCTAAACATTAGAGAGCACATAACTAACTACTAAGAAATCAAGAGAGACAGAGAGTGCGAAGTCAGACTGAATATTTGAATAAAAGAAAACAATAGATTGCATTGCTTCAGAAATTGGTAGCATCACCCAGTTTTATGTAGTATGCAAGCCCGCATATGAACTATAAAACTTTGCAATTCGGATATAGGCAAGATGACGGTAGGTACACTTTAATTATATGGTGGAAACATCAGTACAAAAACTTATAATGCTAATTAAGCTAATTATGTATGCATGCAGCTCCACGCAGATATCTTTGTTTAATTATGTACAACCAACTTTCATGACTTAATTATTACAAAAAAGAAAATTCCCTCCTATTTAGAGATAAAATAACTATAATCAAATACCTAATTTTGTAAACGAAAAAAGGATCCTTGAGCTTAGCCTAGATGTGGTGGTAAGAGTCTCTGATGCAATGGACGCATACATAAGAACACAACGACCTGTGGTGATTGGAGAAGTGGAGAGGCGAAGCTAGGACAGAGTTAGTCGGACCTAGGGTGGTGCAAAGGGGGGGGGGGGTCAGAGCTTCAGAGGTGGTTCTTGATTTATGGTTTCCCTGTATGATAATAAAAAACTGTGATTTTCTCTATATAAATTTCTCTACATTAACTTCACATTTACGCCCAAATTGGTATCGTATTACAATTATTATTCTTATAAACATTAAAGAATATCATTTCAAGCTAGTGTGTAAGATTGCCTAATTTGCAACAGAGCAGATTAGAAGAAACTAAATAGTAACTCATTCTCTTGGTTAGGCGAGTAATCAAATATAGAGGTCGCTGAATGGCAATACAAAAAGAGAACTTGAGTAAATTGTGTAGCTAAAGGAAAATGCCTGAGATGAATTCGCATATGTAAGATAGACCTGCCTAAATTTAATTCATATTTTATAGCATAATACTTTGAAGAATTAGCACCCTGGTGTGTGCAATGAAAGGTAGTGCTATTTGCGTACAAAAAATCCAAGGAAGAATTAGCACCCAGGTGTGTGTGCAATGAAAGATAGTGATATTTGCGTACATAAGTTTAGTACTTCTAAGCATAACTTGTTGACACCACATACCTAACAGTACTCATAGAAGCAAACCCCACCAGTGCCAACCTTCAACTTTCAATATCTTCAGTTCGATATAAATCTCACTACATCGTCCCTATCGACAATGGAAGCTCAAAGGAATAGCCATCCTCCATGATCAGCCATAACAATAATATCTTCAGCTGCTTATCCATTTATGCATCTTTCATTTTTTTCAGAAATTACATAAGGTTAAATTAAACATTGAACAGTAACTGTACAAATAATACATAACAACAGATAAGGAAATAGATAAGGCACACTACAATTTTCACATAATTCCAATTAAATATATACAATATTGTCTCAATTTTGATTATGAAACTCAAAGTTGTTTACTATTTGCCTTTTTCAGGCTTCCAAGTCCATAGGCAGCTCCCTATATTTAAATTGGTATAGTGATATATAGGTGTATAGCAGGGGAAGAAATAGGGTGTCGTGACTGCATTAGTTCATATTAAATTCATAGTGGAATGCAAAATTCGTAAATTAATATAATGATGATATGAACATAGAAGGAAAACCATTCCAATAACTGAAGCACAATCATTTTTCTCACACTGGCCTTGATGCATTCTGTCGTTGGTTGCAGATTCTACGTGGACATGTCGGCATCCGGTTGTTATTTGTCTGGCGCATATCTTGCAACATCCTATAGTCGGCACCAGCTTCTCGAGCTTCCTGTGAGACACATCGGCATCCCTTCGTCGAAAATACCTTTGTGTGCAGTATTTGCATGCATCCATTGTCAATAGCAGCTTCCCACTCGAACCTGATGAATATAGAAGGGAAACCATTCCAATAACTGAAACAGAACCATCTAGTGAACCATAATCATTTTCTTTTGCTGTAGTATTTTACATTACAACACTACCTAAAGTATTTCATCTCTCTTTTGTTGAAAAACTTGGAAGGATTATTTTCACATTGGTCTTAATTCGTCGATGTTTGCACCATCTATGTGGACATGTCGGCATCCAGTTCTTGTTTGTCTAGCACATGTCTTGCAACATACAGTTGCTGCCATATAGTCGGCACAAGCTTCTCAAGGTTCCCGTGGGACACGGAGGCATCCCTTTGTTGACAATAGCTTTGCGCGCAGAACTGGCATGCATCCATTGTTGACAACAGCTTCGAACTCCAACCTGATGGCATCCATCATATCAACGGCACTTACCCTGGTCTGATAATAGAACTCTCCTGCAAAAGTAGCAACGAAATAGTCATCCTCATACAAATATGTCAAATTATATCATTGATGTTTCAGTGCTGTTGTCAAAACTGTAATGGCTGTGTCTAACCTTACGTGGCATTAAGAATATCAGGGGCAAGGAACTAACAATCAAGATTGAGAGACTTTGGGATGCAAAAGTTCAGGTCAGGCTCATGTATTACAAAATAACTACCTACCATACAATTTGCAGAGGAAATTAAAACTAATTAAGGATTCCTGTGGCAAACAAATAGCAAGAGATGAGACTACTTGCTAGCATTAGCCTCATCCGCTCTTTGCTTCTACCCATGCTTGATGCATCTCCAGCGGCATCCAAACCGCCATCACGTCGCGTCACTTGGACTGTATGACATCTGAAACCACAACGGGGGCGTTGCCAGGACAGTGAAGGATGCACAATTGAAGGCATATGCTCCAGATTTCTGTAATGGGACACCATAGAGATTACATGCAAAATTCATCAAATCAACTGCTAGTGTGACATTCTACTCTACCACAACAATCATCAGATCTTGTAGTTGAATAAAGTAATACTGTTTCAATGTCTCATACATCCCTGATGGCCACCATCTTGATCCTCCAATAATCTAGGGATTAGGTGGCGAAGGGTTCATAACTCTGTCCAAACTTCAAAAATGACGAAGGGTTGCGCCTATTTGCTGTTCAGAAAAAGAAAATCATGCCGGTCTCTATCCCTTGCCAAGTCCCATTACAAAATATAATTAGCCAATGTTCCAACGAAGATCGATGGAACCACCAAAGCAGAGTAAAACAATTACCAAGGGATGTAGTCAGGCGCCACAATAGTTGTGCTTGCTGTCAGATTTTGGCTTGCCTCCCATGGTAATCGGTAAAGAGCTATTCAATTCTTCTGGTCTAGGTGGCCTGGATTGGATTCGACGCTTCCCCTGTCCACCTCGCCGCAGACCAGAGCGCAGCCCCAAATCTTCTTCCTGTAGCAAGTTTGTTATTATATATGAAGCAATCGTAATCTCGAGCACTGATTTTCTATACACAACATTTACTCATTGACAGAAAACGGACCAAAAGATCAGTCCTAACATTTTCAAGCACAACAAATACGAAGATTGGAGAAAAAAAAGTTCAGTACAGGATAAAACCTATCGCATGATCTTCCAGTTTTATTTGTTCATGAACTTCAACACGGAGCAAACAGGGAATCAAGTAGAGAAGGTGGGATTAAATGAGAAATTGAAGATGGTGTTCCACTCTCCGTCCTTGTAACAATGCAATCTTGCATTCAATTCGTTCATTCCCCGACAAACAAAATTTCTTGCTAGTGCTTGCCGCATGGTTGGAGGCTTGAGCAGGGGATCTTGTGCTCACCATCCTGCTCGGAGAGGAGATCCCGCCGGAGGAGGGAATCCTACCAGATGAGGGGAGCATGGGTCTCCGCGCCTCAATCCAGCCAGAAGGAGCCGCCATTGCCGCCGACGGAGCACGATGTGCTCAGAGATGAGAGGGAGGGGCATCTAGATCAGTCTGAGTTCTATTGTTTTAAATTTATTTTCTAACGGTGCAGCCAACATAGAGTTTGGGGTGAACAAAGAGGCACGAAAGAGCCAAGATGACCATATGGGCAGAGATAAACTTGATGCTAACTGGAAAATGGTGGAAAGAGGAAGGGGATGGTGATAGTGATTAGACGGTCAAAACCTGCATGCTCAACACTCATTGCGGTAAGTGGCCCAAAATAGTTTTGCGCGGGCTATTTGTAAGTCAATTGAATTTTTTGGGGGTGCAAGTCGATTTGGAAGGAAGCCGTGCAGAGCTCGAGGCCGAGCTAAGACAGGGACGAGGCGAGGAAGCAGCTGTGGGTGCCAGAAAAAGTGAGTTAAGGGTGAATCAATGTGCCTAGGTTTAATTGGAAAATGAGAAAGTTGCGTAGTGACGAATCTTGGTAGCATCACTAACTATATTACTCTGCATGTGTTGTTCTCCGGTTGCGATGATGCATAGGTACTTCAGTTAAGAGACATGGAAAAAACATTATTTCTCCCGTTGCAACACACGGGCATATTTGCTAGTGAACAAAAACACCCCAACACCAAACCAATCCAAACGAACAAAAACCAAGTCCATTTGCATCGGCCAGTTGGAGTTGCCCTTACGTGATCAGCATTCGAGTTGCCCAAAGGGCACTCTTCGGACGACATACCTACAGTATGAAACGTAGGTACAGCGGCTATGGGCCTACGGCAACCCAGTACCACATGCTCAGTCTCGAAGTTACGAAACCGTAACAGACGCATATTCAGCACGCATTCACGATGCACTGATAGAACGTTAACTTAACATCCACCATAGTTACAAATCCATGTTACATAATTCACTTATAGCCCCATGCTTCAGAATTCATTCATAATCCAGAAAATAGTTTATTCAGGATACTGTTCCAGATCATAGTTTTGATGCTTCTGGTGTTTACTGCATTCCCGTCATCAGACCCTGTCAGAACAAAGAACACCGTGAATAGCGGTTTCACACATGAAGCCTTGGTAACAAAACTAATGGAAAATTTAAGACTTCAATTAATGGTTAAGGAAGCAAAATACATATAAACATATTAGAAACAGGAACTTCACAGAAAAGCAGTAGCTTGAGTGCAACAATTAAGCAAGCATGTGCACATTAACTACTAAGATACAATTTATAACCCAAAATTTACACAGGCTGTTTTGAAGAAGTCATTAGGGCCAAAGTATGTGAACTCCACTGCGGCGGTCTGTTAACTCAATACTTTTGAGGTGGCTCCGAATTTCAAACAGAATTACGCAATTAATAACCAATTACAGAAGGACTAGATGGATAAAAATACTCCCTCCGTATCAAAATATAGGATGTTTTTTACACTGTCATAGTGCCAAAAAACATCTTATATTTTGATAGAGAGGGAGTACATGAAAGTGGGCCAACAAAAAGACAAGAGACAAAACAACGCTAGAGAAATAGCAAACATATGCCCCACAGAACCAAAGTGAAGACAAACAACAATACGACTTAACATGGTGTAAGCATTTGACAAGATAAGGTATATGCATGACAACTAAGTTAATATTGGTTACATTTCATAAAGGACAGACCACCTGACTCCTAATGAGTTTGAGTTCTACACAGGTTCATCTAGTTAAGACATGCAGGTAAAAATCCCCCAAACAAAGCTAGGTTATACAGTTGGTTGCGCATTAACTCATTTTAAAGTTAAAGAATATAGGTGGGTATAAGAGGGGATAATCTGAAATTTTTCTGTGTTCAAGAACAATTGAACGTTTCCTCAAAAAGTAGGGACAGCTAAGTCAACAGAAGCATTAGCGAGCTCTGGAAAGCACCAATATAATTAATTAGAAAATACACAGTATGAATTCAACTGTGCTAAAATAACAAAGTAGAGACCATTTGAAAAGACTAGTTTTTCTACAAGGTAACTTGACCTGATATTTTAGAGGATAAGTATTTGAGTCCAGAGAACAGATTTACTGGGCGCTGCAGAATTGCATTGGGAAAAATACAATTTTCCCAATTTAAGCATGGGCTTAGAAGTTTGCTAGATGGTACAAATTATTCCGTGAAGTTTTAGGGCTTCCATATAATCATAGTTCAGACGACAGGTGAAGCTACATAAGTATGCTATATATATAAACTAGGTGTCATTTTAACAGCCATCTATTGTTAATACCTCATCAATAAAAGGATGTTAATGACAGCAATCCTAAGGTGCTGGTTTTGCCAATGCAGAAATGTATTGGAAAAATTAATACTGCAACTTGAGAGTAAACTGCAGTATGAGCAACCTGATTTTTTTAAGATAAAAGCTATCTATTTATTTTCTCAAGTTGTATAAAACAACAGTCCGACACCATTGGATAAAAGTGGTCTCTGCTCAACTGGCTGATGCAACATTAAACATCAGAGATTGCAGAAACTGCAGCTTACTCGAGAGTAAACCAAGTGCATATTTGAAATGTGTTAGTGTTGGTGCAATGTTAAGTTATAAAACGAAGGTTGGAATTTCATACACATAAAACACTACCTACCAGGAGGAATTCTTTATCCCTCCAGCCTCAGGTTCTTCTCCTTGGCACCTTGAGCCTTCTGCTATCTTTGGCTTCTTGCATTCCAGCTCATCTCCAATAGGAGTGTGTGGTCGTTTCGTGATATCGGGTTTCTTTTCATCATCTAAGAGCTGAATAGGCAGAAACATGGTGGAGATCAGAAGCAGGTATTAGTCAAAGACTGGAGAGACAAATTCGCCCAACATAAAGAATATAGTACATATTTTAACATATGGATAGAACGAAGCTTGTTACCACCTTCCCTACCTTTCTATCCGCCTCGTCCACATCCACGTCGTCGTCCTCGTCGTCTTCGTCGTCCTCGTCGCCATCCTCGCCCTCGACCATGTGGAATACATCACGAGCACGTTCGAAAGCACTCATTTCCTGAATAAATGTAAGGAGAATATATCCTAAGGATTAACTGAGGTATACAGATCCAGCACGGGATTACGAATTATAGCGATCTTGAAACAAACGGAGACCTGAAATCTGGATGGAAGGACAAAACTAGACGACGAAAGACAAGTGAGTGATTGGGCGCACCTCTCGTAACTTGTCGATCTTTTGCTCGAACGTCTTACCATCAGAACTGTTCATGATCGCGCGGATCTTGTCCAGACCAAAGTGTTGGAACAGGTAGGTCAGGCGAGGAGGAAGAGGCGACGACTGTGGATAGGGTGAATAAATCACACTACAGTAGCCTTTGTCGCCGGTTGTCTTGCCTTCGCAGCGTGATGCCATCCCAGCCATGGTTGCCGGAGGGGAACGGCGGCGGCGTGGGGAGATGGCTAGGGTTTCTAGTTGCGAATGGCTCGACGATTGCGGAGACCCGACTACTTTTATTTTATTGGGGATGCCAGGCCGTCATTATGGGCCAGCCCAGTAAGCTTCTGCAGGTCCCGATCTATGGGAAGCTTCCATAAGCTTCTCGGCCCGGTTTTGTGAAGCTTCCGGCTCGTTTTTTCCATTTTTCTTTTCTGTCTCTTTTTTTTAGCCCTTTTCTTTTTTTTAGGGTTTTTATCATTTATGTCACTAGCTGCGTCTCACTACTCAGTTTTGCCACTAAAAGATACAATTATTCAAAAATGTCATCGTTTCATGAAATGTTTCCTCAAAAATATCGTTAGACACCTAAAAAATGCCAACATCCCATTAGACGTGTGCTCAAAAATACCATTCAACATCGTTATTGTCAGGTCAAACCTGTTGACCATGTTATATGACCAGAATAACCCTAGACCCACATGTCAGTTCTCTCTATCTCAAAATGACAAGTGTGGGCTCCACTAGTCAGGAGTAAGACGTGAATGATTTTAGAGGAAAATAACAACGTTGTTGGGGCTCGAGTGGGACCCACACTTTATCGTAGTGAGATCGAGGGAGAGCAGATATGTTAGTCCACGGGTATTTTGGTCATATAACATCGTAAACGGGCTTTTTTGAGCATACGCCTAACGGAGTGATGGCATTTTTGAGCAGTTGAAACTCCTAGTGGCAAAACTGAGTGGTGGAACACAACTAGTTGCATAAATGATAAAAAAACCTTTTTTTAAAGAAGATACCTCGCACCCCTGCCAGTAGAAGCAATGCATCACCCCCAACGATTTCTTTCCAAAAAGAAAAACGTTTGGAGCCAGCAGTCTGGCCGAACTTTCCGCCGGCCCGCACGCCACGCTGGCGCACGCGCCCACGTAAACAACCGTCTCGCGCGAGCCAAGTGTACATGGGTGGGCCCACGCACGAAATTGCCCTTCTCCTTTCCTCTTTCTTCAACCCCCAGCCGCTGCGGCTCTGCTCCTTCACAGACCGCAGCCTCCCTCCATGCCTCTCGCAACTTCTGCAAGCTCCGTCACCGGCGGCGAAGTGCTACCACCGGCCGGCGAGATGTTGCAACTCTGCTCTACCGGCCGGCGAGGAGCGCAGAAAAGCTACAACCCACCGCTGATGGTGCTGGACCCGTGTGCAGAAAAGTTGCAACCCCACGTCAACGGGAGCTGTCGTGGTATTCTCACGGGGGGTTCCGTGTCATGGCAGATGCCATGGGATGGCTTGTAAAGAGGTGAGAGCAAGGCTACTGTGGAGATCCGGGATGGGATCGCAACAACACGCGGTGGTTTACCCAGGTTCGGGGCCCTCGCTGGGAGGTAACACCCCTAGTCATGCATGTCTGGTGTATATGCGGATTATATAGTAGTACATGGTTGCTCCTTGAGCTGTCTGGAGGAGGAACGAGCGAGCTTTGTGCTCTCTTACTTGCCTCATGCGTGTGTGTGGAGAAAAAGAGGGAGTGTGAGCCTGAGAGAAAATGGGCTCCCCGGGTCACCTTATAAAGGGGTGCCCAGGGGACAAGAGGTGGCCCACATGGCCTAACTACACTATTGAGGTGTCACATGATGCAGGAACAGTGCCAGCTGCTCATCTATAGTGCTCTACTGTAGAGCATGGCCGTCACGTCTGCGCAGGTCCGACGGGACGTCTAAGGTTGACTTGGCCGGATTCTAGCCGGACGGGCTCCACCCGGACGGCTCCACCCGGACGGCTCTACCCGGATGGCTCCAATCGGATGGCTCCACCCGAACAGGCTGCTAGGTTCTAGACAGCCAGGTTCCAGCCAGCCAGGGGTCACTCCCCTCGCAAAGTTTTGAAGTGTCTTTTCCTCTCCTTGAGCCTACCCGGGGGTCATCCCCCGGGTAGTAGCCTCCGAGCCTCCGGGCGACTTGAAGAGTCGGGCAGAGGGTTTCCGCGGGCGTTGATGTAGCAGATATTGTTGATGACAGCCGGCGAGGCTTGCTTCCAATGGGGGCGGAGGGTCTTCGCAGTTGTTGGAGCAGACGATGGCGTCGAGGATGTCGGTTCTAGACGGCGGTGGGCCTGCAACCGGCGCAACATTTTCCCAGTGAGGCACGCCAGCGCACCCACTGGGTGTAGCCTCCGGGCGAGGAGTGGGGTCCCCCACGAAAATGATCATGCAAAAAACAAAGTCAGCGCAAATATATCGAATGTTTGGTTTTGGCGGCGCAAGTTTTTTGTAGAAGGGTGTCGACTCGGTTTCGTCCGAGCCCCCTTTAGTCTTTTTCATGTCCCCTCCACTCTTTGGTTTTTGCTCTTGCCAGCCGGGAGCCGGTCTGTAGCTGAGGTGAAGAGTGGGCCGCGGAGTAGAGCGTACAGTACTCGGACTCTGGGCGCAGATTCGACCGAGCGAATACTCACAAAGGGTCGCCCAAGCCGTTTTCTCACCTGGACGTTTTTCGCGTGGGGTGACCTCCGACTTTTGCTCTCGCTACCCGGACAGTCACGGTGCGGTCTGTAGCTAAGACGAAGAGTGGGCCATTGGTATCATACACGCTACTAAGCCGTATGTGGGAACAAATGTATTGTTGGGGAACGTTGCATGGAAAACAAAGAATTTCTACGCACACGCAAGATCTATCCATGGAGATGCATAGCTACAAGAGGGGGAGAGCATCTACATAACCTTGTAGATCGCTAAGCGGAAGCGTTTATCAACGTGGTTGATGTAGTCGTACACCTTCACGATCTGTCCCGATCAAGTACCGAACATACAGCACCTCCGCGTTCAGCACACGTTCAGCTCGATGACGTCCTTGCCTTCTTGATCCAGCAAGAGGAGCGAAGTAGTAGATGAGTTCTGGCAGCACGACGGCGTGGTGACGGTGGTGGTCAAGAACAATCTCCACAGGGCTTCGCCAAGCACAACGAAATTATGACGGAGGATAAACTAGAGGGGGCGGGGTTGCCGGCACATGGCTTGGTGAATCTTGATGTGTTCCGGGTGCTAGCCCTGCCCCTCTATTTATATGTTAAGCCCTGGGGTCGTTTCTTGGAGAAAGTGCCTCCTCAAAGTTGGTTTAGCCCGCAAGGCAAGAGTCCTTCTCAGACTCCAGGACCAGACGCCAGGGTCCTTGGCGTCTGGCCCCAGACGTCAGGGTCCCTGGCGTCTGACCCCTTGGCCTCCGCAAAACTGCCTTTTGCACCTTCCTAAAGCCCCATGGGCTTTACCCCTTGGCCCAAATAAAGTGTTCTCGCACCAGAACATTTTGGGAAACATCTGAAACCCCTTCCGAAGACCAAACACAATTATCACATATATCAATCTTTACCTCCGAACCATTCCGGAGCTCCTCGTCATGTCCATGATCTCATCCGAGACTCCGAACAATATTCGGTCACCAACATACATAACTCATATAATACTATATCGTCAACGAACATTAAACATGCGGACCCTACGGGTTCGAGAATGATATAGACATGACCGAGACGCTTCTCCGGTCAATAACCAATAGCGGGACCTGGATGCCCATATTGGTTCCTACATATTCTACGAAGATCTTTATTGGTCGAACCTTTATGACAACATACGTAGTTCCCTTGTCTGTCGGTATGTTACTTGCCCGAGATTCGATCGTCGGTATCTTCATACCTAGTTCAATCTCGTTACTGGTAAGTCTCTTTACTCGTTCTGTAATACATCATCCCGTAACTAACTCCTTAGTCACTTTGCTTGCAAGCTTCTTGTGATGCTGTATTACCGACAGGGCCTAGAGATACCTCTCCATCATACGGAGTGACAAATCCCAATCTCGATCCATACCAACTCAACAGACACCTTCGGAGATACCTGTAGAGCATCTTTATGATCACTCAGTTACGTTGTGACGTTTGATAGCACACAAGGTATTCCTCCGGTATCCGGGAGTTGCATGATCTCATGGTCGAAGGAATATGTATTTGACATTAAGAAGCAGTAGCAATAAACTGAACGATCATATGCTAAGCTAACGGATGGGTCTTGTCCATCACATCATTCTCCCAATGATGTGATCCCATTATCAAGTGACAACACATGTCTATGGTTAGGAAACCTTAACCATCTTTTGATCAACGGGCTAGTCTAGTAGAGGCTTTGATGCGGAGCATCCTTCCATCATCCCCATGGACTCTACACCAACACATCAAGCACCACGTGGACCCATGACAAGAGCTCAAGCACGTGCAATGGAAACCGAGGTGAACTCCTTCCTACTTGACATGCATATGGATACAAGTGGAACTTGGTTGCTACCTCACCAAAATGATCTATGTATCATTAGGTACGAAGAGGAACACTCCCAAGCAGCTAAGGAGCATCACCAAGGAGTAGGAGAACCACCCCAAGGCCTTGAGGAAGAAGATGGCAGTGCAAAGGAGCGGGACAGAAGGTCCCAGGCGACCCCGTGCGCACGGGCCCTCGAGACCCCGTGTCCATGGGCTACACAGGGAGCTACGGCTGTAGCACCCCGTGCGCACGGGCGTGTACACACGGGCCCAACTTACCCCATGCGCACGGGTCCTACAGGATGGCCGGCTGAGATTTGGTTTTGGGCCTCCTCTTCATCCACCTCGCCCCCAAGCCTATATATTCCGTACCTAGGGTTATGTTTTGGGTTAGCAAAGACATATGTGAGATATTTGAGAGCTTTGCTCCTTCTAGCACTCCATTGGAGATCAAGGCCTCTTAGGAGAGGATCCACTTGTGGATTTCAAGACCTCCTCTTGGAGAAGACTACCATCATCAAGACCTCATCTTTTAGGAGTGGGAAGAACTATACCTAATGTTTGTTTCCTTTGATTGTGCTTGTAATCTTGTGGATCTATGTGTTTGCTATTCTAGTGGATGTGTGATTGGGTATTGTTGGAGTGAATTCCTCTTTGTGTTCTTGGTCTTCATCCTTTTTTTTTCCTCCAAGTGTGAAAAGATCCATCTTAGGTTTCCACCCTACAACATCTTGGTATCATGAGCAAGGTTGATTCACATCTTGGAATCCCTATCCCCCATTTGCTAGCTTGATTTTGTTGTTTTTCATCCTAATTCGAAAATCCCCACCAAAAATAGCCCCAAAAATTTTCTTGCAATTTGTTGGATCTTGTGAGATTTGGTTGATTTGATCCACGAATTTGGTGTTTGACAAGTGGATCTACCCCTTACCACCATTACCCACCCTTCCATCCATCGATTTTGGCCGGAAATTTGAAAATCCCCACGAATCTGAGGTGTTCTTGAGTTTCCAGAACACCCCGTGCGCACCCGTGCGCACGGACCGTATAGAGCAGTTCGGCCATTCCCATTTTTCCACCATTTTGCCTTTCCACCACCACTTTTGACCTTCCGCAATATTCTCGTGAGTGTTTGAGCTTTGGAGTTGCGGTTCTCACGTGTCCTAAGGTGTTTCGGCTACTTAGGCGTGATTTGTCTTCATCAACACCGCCACTTGTCATCGGCTTGGAATACACTTCAACATTGACCACTTCGTCTTCATACCAACCGTAAGCAAGGACGGTAACCTCGACGACACCATTGTATTACCCTTGCCATTACCTTGATAGCCTCGAGCCTCTTTTGCGTAGCTTACCCATCGAGACTAGCAAATTGAGAATTGCCGGGCCACGCTTATAGTGCACCTTTAGTGTTACGTCTCTCCTGTGCATATACTACTTGTTACCTCGCATATCAAGCATTATGACATAGTAAAAAAGAAGAAGCTTTTAAGCAAAAGAAAAGAGAAGCAAGAGCTTGTAAGCAATAGCATTGAACCACTTTGCCTAGTTCATCATCTTGGTTCATACATACATAAGCATACTTGGGATAGTAGATGACCCGTTTCTCTATTAGGTTGGTGCACTAGCGTATCTAGCCCATTAGAGCAATCGAGCTAGCGTCTCTCTAGTATCCGTACAACAAGAGCATTCCCGTGGCTATACCTCTTCGAGCTCATTCCTTGGTTGTGTGGATCCCATCTATCTTCCGTGTGTGTGTTCCTAGTGATATCCTTGGGTTTGATCTATTTGTCTTACTTGCAATTTGTGCATATTTTCAACCTTTTCAACATCTTGACTAACATTTTCTTGAATTATTTGTACCACTTCCTAACCAAGATCCTCCACAAGCCTTTTACTTCTAGGTGTGAGAAACAAATACCCGGTACCAATTCTCCTATTATAGCATCACGTGGGATCGTACTTGTTACATCCACAATCTTCGAAAAAGGTAATTTTGGTTTTGTTCTCTCATTTTCCTACTCACCACCACTTCCACATGATGGATAGGCCTACTTCTTCGGTGAACCCGCTCTTCGAGGATCAAGATGGCGAATGCAACTACGTCACCAAGAATCACTTCTTCATCGTACAGCGAGCTCTACATCAAGAGAGTGAAGCTTTGGGTCATCGCATCGAGCAACTCACCACCGGCCTACGACAATTGGAAGCACGACAACGGGACTATTTGGACGCCAAGCTCTCCAAACAAATGGATGAATTCCGCAACATGATCGTGAGCCACGCGTCTTCCTCAACATCTTCACCAAGACGGCGCCACTCAAGTCGCCACTCATCATCATATTCTTCTTCTGATGCGAGTCCTCCTCGACGCGACGACACTCAAGACCGCCAATCACAAGAAAATCAATTCCATGGCAATGGCCTACAAGACCAAGTTCGAGCACGTGAGCAGGCGCAACGCCAAGAACGAGAAGCCATGGATCAAGAGCAACTACCGCCACATCGTCCACGTCAAGTATCTCAAGATGGCGATGCAATCCGGCAAGAGCAACAAAGCCGGGAAGCTCAAGCGGCTCAAGACACACTCCAAGTGTCCGCTCAAGCCGTTGCCCAATGCAGCCATCAAGTATGTGAGCAAGAGGAAGCACTTCGTCAAGCACGACAAGAAAAAGTCGCCCGATGTGAACAACAACAAGAAAGGTGAAACCGAGCACATATGCCTCAACCTACTCTACGCCAAGAGCGCGACCACGACGAAGATCCTCCTCCACGTCAAGAGCGACACCACGCAGATCGAGTGCTTGAAGACCCTCCTCCACGCCAAGAGCGACACCAACATCGTCACTATGATGAAGAACTCCGCTACGGCAAGCTCAAGTTTACCATGCCCAAGTTTTCCGGAAGCAATGATCCCGAGGAATATCTCTCATGGGCATTGAAAGTCGACAAAATATCCCGTCTTCACAACTATGAGGAGGAGGAGAAGATCGCCATGGCATCCCTGGAGTTTCAAGACTACGTCCTCATTTGGTGGGAGCAAGTGATCAAGCGACGCCGCGAGAAGGACGAGCCACCCATCACGACTTGGACACAAATGAAGGACGTCATGCGAGCTCGCTTCATCCCACATACTACACACGAGATCTCTTCAAGAAGTTACAACTTCAACAAGGCACAAAGACGGTGGAAGAATACTATCAAGAAATGGAGATCGCCATGATACGAGCTAATGTCAAAGAAGATGATGAGCAAAAAATGGCACGCTTCTTGAACGGCCTCAACCACCCAATAAGGAAGATCACCGATTTCCAACCCTACTCCAACCTTCTCGAGCTAGTGCATCAAGCGACCAAGGCGGAGCGACAAGTACAAGAAGACTTCAAATACGCCAAGTACTCATCCAAGAACAACGACTCATACACTCAAGCTACCTCTACTATGACTTCGGCACCTCCTACCTCGACTAGAGCATCACCAAGTACCGGCGACAAGTCAAGTTCCAAGCAAGCAACACCTTCCTCGACTCGTCCTCCGGCAAGCACCTACAGGAACAAAACTTCTTCTTCATCGGCACCACCAGACGATCCCGTCAAGACAAGTTCTCTCAAGTGAAGGAAATATGCCCTAGAGGCAATAATAAAGTTGTTATTTATATTTCCTTATATCATGATAAATGTTTATTATTCATGCTAGAATTGTATTAACCGAAAACTTGATACATGTGTGAATACATAGACTAGCTCGTTAATCAAAGATGGTTAAGTTTCCTAACCATAGACATGTGTTGTCATTTGATGAACGGGATCACATCATTAGGAGAATGATGTGATGGACAAGACCCATCCGTTAGCTTAGCATAATGATCATTAAGTTTTATTGCTATTGCTTTCTTCATGACTTATACATATTCCTTTGACTATGAGATTATGCAACTCCCGGATACCGGAGGAATACCTTGTGTGCTATCAAACGTCACAACGTAACTGGGTGATTATAAAGATGCTCTACAGGTATCTCCGAAGGTGTTTTGTTGGGTTGGCATAGATCGAGATTAGGATTTGTCACTCCGAGTATCGGAGAGGTATCTCTGGGCCCTCTCGGTAAAGCACATCATAATAAGCCTTGCAAGCAATGTAACTAATGAGTTAGTTGTGGGATGATGTATTACAGTACGAGTAAAGAGACTTGCCGGTAACGAGATTGAACTAGGTATGAAGATACCGACGATCGAATCTCGGGCAAGTAACATACCGATGGACAAAGGGAATTATGTATGTTGTCATAAGGTTCGACCGATAAAGATCTTCGTAGAATATGTAGGAGCCAATATGGGCATCCAGGTTCCGCTATTGGTTATTGACCAGAGAGTTGTCTCGGTCGTGTCTACATAGTTCTCGAACCCGTAGGGTCCGCATGCTTAACGTTCGTTGACGATATAGTATAATGTGAGTTATGTATGTTGGTGACCGAATGTTGTTCGGAGTCTCGGATGTGATCACAGACATGACGAGGAGCTCCGGAATGGTTCGGAGGTAAAGATTGATATATGGGATAATAGTGTTTGGTCTCCGGAATTCACCGGAAGGGGTTCCGGATGTTTCCCGAAATGTTTGGGTACGAGAACACTTTATTTGGGCCAAAGGGGAAAGCCCACGAGGCTTTTGGAAAGTGCAAAAGGAAGTTTTGCGGAGACCAGAGGCTATACGCCAGGAACCCTGGCGTCTAGGGGGTAGACGTCAGGAACCCTGGCGTCTAGCCCTGGAGTCCGAGTAGGACTCCTGCCTTTCGGGCAAAACCGACTTTGAGGAGGCTTTTACTCCAAGTTTCGACCCCAGGGCTTAACATATAAATAGAAGGGCAGTGCTAGCACCCAAGACACATCAAGAAATACCAAGCCGTGTGCCGGCAACCCCGTCCCCTCTAGTTTATCCTCCGTCATAGTTTCCGTTGTGCTTGGCGAAGCCCTGCGGAGATTATTCTTCACCAACACCGTCACCACGCCGTCGTGCTGCCGGAACTCATCTACTACTTCGCCCGTCTTGCTAGATCAAGAAGGCGAGGACGTCATCGAGCTGAACATGTGCTGAAAGCAGAGGTGCCGTATGTTCGGTACTTGATCGGGACGGATCGTGAAGGTGTACGACTACATCAACCGCGTTGATAAACGCTTCCGCTTTGCGATCTTCAAGGGTATGAAGATGCTCTCCCCTCTCGTTGCTATGCATCTCCTAGATAGATCTTGCGTGAGCGTAGGAATTTTTTTGAAATTGCATGCTACGTTTCCCTACATCAAGTGCTTCACATGTGGTGGCCGTGGACACAAGTCTTTCCAATGCATCAACAAGCGAACCATGATTGCAAATGATGACGGCACATACGACTCCATGAGTGAAGACGAGATGGAAGCTCTCGAGCATGTCGCCATGCGCTGTCAAGTGAACAAAGAAGAAGATGCTCAAGTCTATTGTGACACTGAGTCAAGTCCCGCTCTCGTGATCTCCAAGGTCTTGACACTTCAACACCAACAAGATGAAGACCAAAGGTGTCACATCTTCCACACCAAGGCCGACATCAACGGACGCTCCGTGAAAGTCATCATCAACGGAGGAAGTTGCCACAACTTGGCAAGTGAAGAGCTATGTTCCAAGCTACAATTGGTTAAGAAGAAGCATCCTTGCCCCTACAAGGTCCAATGGCTTAGCGACTCCGGCACCATACAAGTGGAGCACACCGTGCAAGTTTCGTTCAAGATCGACGCCTATGAGGACACCTTGGAGTGTGATGTGGTTCCTATGTCCGTGTGCCACCTTCTCTTGGGAAGACCTTGGCAATTCGACCGCAGCGTCAACCACAACGGGAGAACAAACAACTATAGCTTCAAGATGAAGGGAACGGAGTATGTGCTACGACCTATGTCACCAAGCCAAGTGATCGCCGACAAGCAAGCATCCACCCATCATGGAGAGACTAGTGAGAGAGTGAACTACCACAAAGAGAGTGAGCGCCACAAGCCAAAATTGAGTGAATCTTCGCCAAGAGAGAAAAGAGATGAGAGAAGTGTGTGAGAACCCATCGAGTGTCATCCACTATGTCCTAGTGTGCAAAGATGAGGTGGCAAAGACTAACACTCCTAATCCTCTTCCTCTAGTGTTGTCTGATTTGTTGCAGGAATTCGCGGATGTCTTTCCCGATGAGCTACCTCCCGGTCTTCCTCCTCTACATGGCATCGAACATCGGATCGACCTCATCCCCGGCGCACCTCTTCCTAACAAGGCTCCATACTGCGTCAACCCCGAAGAAACCAAAGAAATACAAAGGCAAGTCCAACATCTCATAGACCATGGACATGTGCGTGAAAGTTTGAGTCCTTGTGCCGTACTAGTCATTCTTGTGCCAAAAAGAGATAGTAGTTTTCACATGTGTTCCGATTGTAGACCCATCAATGCTATCATCGTTCGATATAGGCATCCCATTCCACACCTGGATGATATGCTAGATGAGCTTAGCGGTGCCACTATTTTCTCAAAAATTGATCTTAAAAGTGGTTATTATCAAATCCGCATATAAGAAGGTGATGAATGGAAAACCGCTTTCAAAACAAAATTTGGTTTGTATGAGTGGTTAGTTATGCCTATGGGTTTATCGGAAGCACCTGGTACTTTCATGCGTGTTATGCATTATGTGCTTGATGACCCACAAGTATAGGAGGTCAATCATAGTCCTTTCGACAAGTAAGAGTGTCGAACCCAACGAGGAGCAGAAGGAAATGACAAGTGGTTTTCAGCAAGGTAATTTCTACAAGCACTGAAATTGTCGGTAACAGGTAGTTTGATAGCAAGATAATTTGTAATGAGAAAGTAACGGTAACGGTAAATAAAGTGCAGCAAGGTAGCCCAATCCTTTTGTGGCAAAGGACAGGCCAAAACGGTTTCTTATAATAAGCAAAGCGTTCTTGAGGGTACACGGGAATTTCATCTAGTCACTTTCACCATGTTGGTTTGATTCGTGTTCGCTACTTTGATAATTTGATATGTGGGTGGATGATACGTCTCCAACGTATCTACTTTCCCTAATGCTTTTCCTCTTGTTTTGGACTCTAATTTGCATGATTTGAATGAAACTAACCCGAACTGATATTGTTTTCAGCAGAACTACCATGGTGTTGTTTTTGTGCAGAAATAAAAGTTCTCGGATTGGAACGAAACTTTGCGAGGAATTTTTATATAATAAAAGATAATTTCTGGAGCCAAGAACCACCGGAGGGGGGCACCTGGGTGGGCACAACCCACCAGGGCGTGCCTCCCCTCCAGGCGCGCCCAGGTGGGTTGTCCCCACCTGGTGGCCCCGCGGGCCTCAACTCTGATACTATAAAATCACATATTTGGAGAAAAAATAGGAGAGGAAGAATTATCGTGTTTCACGAGACGGAGCCGCCGCCACCTCCTGTTCTTCATCGGGAGGCCAGATCTGCAGTCCGTATGGGGCTCCGGAGAGGGGGATCTTCGATCTTCGTCATCACCAACCCTTCTCCATCGCCAATTCCATGGTGCTCCCCACCGGGAGTGAGTAATTCCTTCGTAGGCTCGCTGGTCGGTGAGGAGTTGGATGATATTCATCATGTAATCGAGTTAGTTTTGTTAGGGCTTGATCCCTAGTATCCATTATGTTCTGAGATTGGTGTTGCTACGACTTTGCCATGCTTAATGCTTGTCACTTTGGGCCCGGGTGCCATGATTTCAGATCTGAACAGTTTATGTTATCACCATTATATCGATATTCTAGGTCCGATCTTGCAAGTTATAGTCACCTACTACGTGTTATGATCCGGCAACCCCGGAGTGACAGAAGTCGGGACACTTCCCGGTGATGACCGTAGTTTGAGGAGTTCATGTATTCACTATGTGTTAATGCTTTGTTCCGGTTCTCTATTAAAAGGAGGCCTTAATATCCCTTAGTTTCCAATAGAACCCCGCTGCCACGGGAGGGTAGGACAAAAGATGTCATGCAAGTTCTTTCCATAAGCATGTATGACTATTTACGGAATACATGCCTATATTATATTTATGAACTGGAGCTAGTGCCGTATCGCCCTAGGTTATGACTGTTATATGATGAATATCATCCAACAAATTCACCGATCCAATGCCTACGAATTTCTCTTATATTGTTTCTACTAAGTTACTACTGCTACTGTTACTGTTGCACTTGCTACAAAATCATTGCTATCACTGTTACCATTACTATTGCTGTTGCTACTACTATCAAAACTATCATACTACTTTGCTACTGATCACTTTGCTGCAGATAATTAATCTCCAGGTGTGGTTGAATTGACAACTCAGCTGCTAATACTTGCAAATATTCTTTGGCTCCCCTTGTATCGAATCAATAAATTTGGGTTGAATACTCTACCCTCGAAAACTGTTGCGATCCCCTATACTTGTGGGTTATCAAGACCTTTTTCTGGCGCCGTTGTCGGGGAGCATAGCTATATTTGTTGAGTCACTTGGGATTATTATCAAATTATCACTATGAAGAATCTGAAGGACGCTAAGACTAAGATTTTTCCCTCTAAGACGAGGGAAGGTAAGGACATGCCATCTAGCTCTGCACTTGATTCACCTTCTGTTATAAGTAGACTTGCAACACCACCACATGCTATTAATCCTGATATGTCGCAAGTTATTGATGATGCTACTTCTGCTATGAATGATATTTATGATGATGCTAGTACCTTGCTTGATGATAATGTGCCACTAGGTGAATTTCTTGATGAACAACTTGCTAGAACTAAAGCTTTTGAGAATGCTGAAACTGATGAAATTGTTGAAACTGATGAAGAGCTTGAGACTAAAAATCTTGAAACACCTATTAGACCTAGTTCTCCTAGATATGAATTGCCTAAGATACTGAAAGGTTATGTTATGGATGAGGAGACCACTAGAGACCTTCTTGCTTGCAATGATAGAGATGATCTTAAGAAATTATTATGCAAATTGAAAGAAAATTCTTTGAATGCTAGAATGAAATGTGATCCTAAGTTTGCTGCTTCACCTATCTTTGTAGATGATAAGGATTATGAATTCTCTGTCGACCCAAAGTTAATTACTTTGGTTGAACTGATCCTTTCCATGGTTATGAAACTGAAACTGTTGTGGCACATCTTACTAAGTTGAACGATATAGCCACTCTTTTTGCTCATGATGAGAAAATTCGCTACTATTATATTCTCAACTTATTTCCGTTCTCATTAAAGGGTGATGCTAAGACTTGGTATAATACTGTTGCTCCTGGTTGTGTGCGTAGTCCCCATTTTCCTGCTCATGAGAAACAAGCTGCCTTACAGGAAATATTTAACTTTGTGCAAATTGAAGAAGAGAGTCTCTCACAAGCTTGGGGGAGGCTTCTCCAATTGCTTAATGATTTGCCTGATCATCCTCTTAAGAAAAATGAAATACTTGATATCTTCTATAATGGACTAACCGATGCTTCTAGGGATTTCCTAGATAGTTGTGCTGGTTGTGTTTTCATGGAACAAACTATTGGACAAGCTGAAGAACTATTGAATAACATATTGAAAAATTATGATGATTGAATCCTTCCTGAATCACCACTCAAACCTACTCCGAAGAAGAGGGGTATCTTATATCTCAGTCCTGAAGATATGCAAGAGGCAAAGAAATCTATGAAGGAGAAAGGTATTAAAGCTGAGGATGTCAAAAATTTACCTCCTATTGAAGAAATACATGGGCTTGATACACCACCACCACCTAAGGTGGTAGAGGTAAATTCTTTAATGAAATTCAATGACAATGACAATCCTTACAATATGCATCCTAGTCAATGCCTTTATGAGTTTGATAACTACATTAGAAAGCAAGATCTCTTCAATGCAAATGTTATGAAACAATTGAAATACAATTCTGATATGATTGCTCGCTTGAGTGACTTGTTATTTAGAATTACCAATGATGTTAGAGGTGTAGGAAAAGATGCCTCTATGGTTCAAACTCAATTAGAACAAGTTGCTAAATCTCAAAGAGAATTGCTTGATGAAATGAACAATAATATCAATGATCATGCTGTTAGAGTAATGACTAGAGGAGGTAGAATGACTCAGGAACCACTTTATCCTGAGGGACACCCAAAAAGAATTGAACAAGACTCTCAAAGAGTTAACACTGATGCACCTAGTCCTTCTAAAAAGAAAAAGAAGAAGTAAAATGATAGGACTTTGCATGCCTCTAGTGAACCTGAAGTAGAAAAACCTCCTGATAATGATAATGAAGTCTCTATCTCTGATGCTGAAACTCAATCTGGTAATGAACAATCACCTTTTGATAATGAAAAAGATAATGATGAGGTTCATGAAGACACTCAAACAAATAATAAAGAACCAGACAATGATGTTGAGATAGAACCAGCAGTTGATCTTGATAACCCACAACCCAAGAATAAAAGATATGATAAAAGGGACTTTGTTGCTAGAAAACATGGTAAGGAAAGAGAACCATGGGTTCAAAAACCTATGCCATTTCCACCTAAATCAACTAATAAGAAAGATGATGAAGAATTTGAACGCTTTGCTAAAATGCTTAGGCCAGTCTTTTTGCGTACTCGCTTGACTGATATCTTAAAAATGCCTCCTTATGCAAAGTACATGAAAGACATCATCACCAACAAGAGAAAAATACCGGAAGCTGAAATCTCCACTATTGACGGGGGGATAGACCCCGGGTAGCCTGATCAGCACTTAACCATATCTCAAGACATCGGGGCTGGCCCAGCCCCTCAGTCCGATTGGTCGTAAGACTGGCCCCCGGGGCCGGACGGGACCGGGGGGCCGCCTCCTAGAAGACGGTGAGCCCCAAGAAAGCGGCTGAATCTAGAAGGCTGCCTCCTAGAAGACGGCGCATTCCAGAAGACGGCGCACTCCAGAAGGCGGCGAGGGTACGGGCTGGCTCCTAGCAGGCAGCCCATCCCCTCCCTAGGAGTTCGAGCCCGACCAGGAGACAAGCTGGGGCATGGCCACAGTGCGCCGTGTCTCCCCCAAATCATGGTCGCATGGCTACAGTAGGCGCCGCTAGGCGGCCGCCGACCCGCCCGGCGCGGCGCTGTAGCCATGGCACGCCCGACATGGCCTCCGTCAGCGCGGATGGCGCCACAGTGAAGAGCCGTCAGCGGGGCCCGCAGGCGGCGGGCCCCACCCGTCGGCCGGTTCCTCGGCAGCCGGCAGGGCCCAGCAAGGGCGGGCCCCAGCGGCCGGCGGAGCACCCGGCCCCCATAGACACTGGCAGCCGGGGCCTACCACCCGGCCATATTACCATTGTACCCCTGGGGGGCTAGCCTATAAAACCCCCCAGGCCACACCCATGCAAAGGGGTTGGTTCCACCTCAGTTCCACACACCATAGCCAGGGAGAGGAGAGAGCTAGCCTTGCTCTTCTTCCTCCTCTGGCCGAACAGCTTTAGGAGCACCATTGTACTCTTTGCTTGATAGTGATCATGCGGAGACCCCGCAAAGCAGGTGTAGGGGTTTCATCTCTTAGGAGAGCCCTGAACCTGGTAGATCTCCTGTCCGTCCGAGCTTGTGCCCACTCCCGCTTCCAGAACCCGACGACGCTCTCATGGCCCCAACCACGATAAGCCACCCTCCTGGCATCTGTCGAGATATCACCACGACAGTTGGCGCCCACCGTGGGGCCTTGTGCACCATTGGCCGAAAACACGTTCTGGACGAGAACCCTCTTCCTTCCCAGCGAGCGTAGCCAGCCCGGTGCGCCCGATGGCGTTTGCATCGATGCGCTGCGCGGCGTGGAAGCCGCCTGCGCCGCAAACTCCGTCACTGATCTCATCGGCGGGATCTGCCTCTCCGACGAGCCCGCGCCCGACGCGGGAGCGGCCAGCTCCGAGAGCTGCCTCGTCGACCGCTTCAGCAGGCTCCACATCGCCAATGAGCCTGCCTCCGACTTGGAGTCCGACGGCACCACCGACCCATCCGTCGAGATGCCCATCGACTCCGACGTGGCGAACACAAATGCCTTCCCTGACAACATGGTGATCATCGACGACCCGCTCCCTCCTGCGGTCAGCAACGCCAGCGCCAGCACCATCATGGAGGTGTTGGTCACTAGCCACGACGGAGCCTCTGACGGGGCGGGCCAGGACCCGCTACGGGTGGCAATGCAGGGTCTGTCCGCTCCCGTGGAGGCGGGCACCGATGGTGCGGCACTGGAGACGTTCCGCGTCTCGCTCCTCGACAGCGCCAACAAGTTGGCGGCCATGAGGTGCCTTACTGAAGCCTACCAGCGCGAGATCGACCGCGCCGTGTGCAGCACGCCGGCTGCTGGTGAGCCTAGCCAAGTGGGCACGATCCGGCAGCGCGGCGCGGCCATTGCCGGCATGCTGGGAGCCGAACGCCCAGTCTACGCCACCCCGATGGAGAACTTGCGCGCCGCCCAGGTGGCGGCAGACGAACTGAGCCATCTAGAGGGCAACGAGCATCGCTGCATGACGGCGCGCCTCCAGCAGCTCCTCGACGCAGCTACCGCGCAGCAGGAAGCTGACCGCCTCATGGTGGAACCCGGCGTGCAAGACGAGAATCTCCCCCCCCCCGCCGTGAGCACGGGGCGATCTCCCGGTCCCCGACAGGCGGTGCCCGTGGTCGAAAAGACCAAGAGCCGGCTGCTAGCCGCAGTCGGCGCGTCCACCTCACGATTGAGCGCGACCAAGATGGCCGCCCACGAGCAGTGGAACGGTGGGACGACCGCCCGCCTCCCCCGCGCAGGGAGAGGCGCGCCTCCCTGCCGCCTATTGAGCATTCGACTCTCGGAGGCCGGCTAGGCCCCCGTGAAAGAGTCGGAGAGAACGACGCCCGTCATCGGATTGACCGGCTTGCTCGGTCCCTGGCGGTAGAAGAAGAAGATGCAATCGGCCCGCCCTGTTTCGGCCCCCGCATTTGCGACGAGCCCTTCCCTAAAGGGTTCTCGCTCCCACGAGACACTCCCAAGTACAACGGCTCTGTGAAGCCGGAGGACTGGCTGGTCGACTACTCCACAGCCGTCAGCATAGCAAACGGCAACAAGCGCGTTGCCGTGAAGTATGTTCTGCTCATGCTCCAGGGCACGGCCCGGACATGGCTGAATAGTCTCAAGCCGTACAGCATCAACGGCTGGCTGGACTTCGCTGACGTCTTCATCCGCAACTTCACCAGTACCTACAAGCGGCCGCCCAAGCCGTGCCAGCTCTCCATGTGCGTTCAAGGCCCGACTGAGTCCACCCGCGACTACTTGACGTGCTGGGCTGAGCTGCGCAACTCCTGCGAAGGAGTGGATGAGGTGCAGGCCATAGAATACTTCACCGCCGGGTGCAGAGAGGGCACCCTGCTCCAACACAAGCTCCTCTGTGGTGAGCCGGCCACCCTATATGAACAGCTGGTCATAGCGGACAAGTACGCCATGGCCGACTCCTCCATTAAGTCAGAACTCCGAGTGGATGCGTCCGGGAAGGTGCTCCCCCCGGCCCCACAGACGCCGGCTGGAGACTCCAGCCGGCGCCAGCAGCCGATCGACAACAAGCGCAAGGCCCAGCATCCGGCTACTAGCAGCCGGCAAGTGGCAGCAGTCGAGGATCAGCAGCCGGCCGGGTAGCCCGGCCCCAAGCGTCAGCGAGGCGGCAAGGGTGCCTGGTAGCCTGCCTTCTCCTTTGAGCAAGCCCTCGATGCCCCGTGTAAGTTCCATAGCAGCGCGAAGCCGTCCAACCACACCAACCGGAAGTGCAACTGGCTCGCCCGGATTGCCAAGGGCGAGGCCCTGCCGCCTCCTCCACCAGCCGGCCAGGTAGCTCCGGCTGTTCAGCAACCGGCCCGAGCTGCCGGCATGATTCAAGATGAGTTCCCCGAAGAGAACGCCACCTACGTCGTCTTCACGAGCGAAGCCGACGACAAGCACAGCAGACGGCAGAGGCACCGCGAGGTGAATGCTGTCAGCTCAGAGGTCCCCACCCTCATGCACTGGTCCGAGAGGCCCATCACCTGGAGCCAAGCTGACCACCCGGCTGAGATGCCCTCGCCGGGTGCATAAGCCCTGGTGCTGGAATCAACCTTCTCAACGGAGAGGCGGACTTGCCGCTTCAGCCGAGTTCTGGTAGATGGCGGCAGCAGCATCAACATCCTGTACCGCGAGACCATGGAGCGGTTGGACATCAAGGTCAAGCAGCTTCAGCCCAGCCGGACTGTCTTCCACGGCATAGTTCCCGGCCTTTCCTGCTCTCCAATTGGCAAGATCAAGATCGACGTCCTATTCGGCGACAAGAACCACTTCCGCCGCGAGCCAATCTAGTTCGAGGTGGTCGACCTGGACAGCCCCTACCACGCGCTCTTGGGCCGCCCGGCGCTGGCCAAATTCATGATGGTCCCGCACTACGCTTACCTGAAGGCCAAGATGCTGGGTACCAAGGGCATCATCACTGTTGCCGGCGACTACCAGAAGTCGCTAGACTGCGCCGTCGCCAGCAGCCAGCTGGCCGAGTCCCTTGTCATCGCTCAAGAGAAATGTCTCCTTGACCGGATGGTAGCCATGGCCAGCGAGAAGCCGGCCATGCCGACTGATCCCAAGGAGACGGAAGCAGGGGCCTCCTTCCAGCCGGCTAAGGAAACCAAGAAGATCGCCTTGGACCTGGCGCACCCGGAGAGGTTTGCTGTCGTAGGGACCAACCTCGACAGCAAATAGGAAGGCGAGCTCATCGATTTTCTCCGTGAGAATCGAGACATCTTCGCATGGTCCCCCAAGGACGTGCCAGGTGTCCCGACGGATTTCGCCGAGCACAAACTACATGTGAGGCCGGGTGCTAAGTCGGTCAAGCAACCCCTCCGCCGCCTATTAGAAGAGAAGAGAAGGATCGTTGGTGAAGAAATCGCCCGACTTCTGGCAGCCGGCTTCATCATGGAAGTGTTCTACCCGGACTGGCTTGCCAACCCAGTCCTCGTCTTGAAGAAGAATAACAAGTGGTGCATGTGTATCGACTACACGAGCCTCAACAAGGCTTGCCCCAAGGATCCGTTTGCCCTGCCACGGATCGACCAAGTGATAGACTCCACGGCCGGCTGCGAGCTGCTATCCTTCTTGGACGCATACTCCGGCTACCACCAGATCAAGCTAGATCCGGCCGACCGCTTGAAGACCGCCTTTATCACACCATTCGGCGCCTTCTCCTACATCACCATGACGTTCGGCTTGAGGAATGCCGGCACTACCTTCGAACGATGCATGCAAAAGTGCTTGTTGAAGCAACTCGGCCGCAATGCCCACGTCTATGTGGATGACATTGTGGTGAAGACGGAGAAGCGCGGCACCCTCCTAGAGGATCTCAAGGAGACCTTCGAAAATTTGCGCCGTTTTCAAATCAAGCTCAACCCGGAGAAGTGCGTCTTCGGAGTACTAGCCGGCCAGCTCCTCGGCTTCCTTGTCTCTGAATGTGGCATCGAGTGCAACCCCGTGAAGATCAAGGCCATCGAGCGGATGGAGAGACCCACCAAGCTGCATGACATCCAAAAGTTCACCGGGTGCCTGGCATCCCTCAGCCGCTTCATCAGTCGGCTGGGCGAGAAGGCACTCCCCCTGTACCAGCTCATGAAGAAAACCACTTGCTTCGAGTGGAACGACCAGGCGGACGAAGCTTTTCGTCAGCTTAAGCGCATGATGTCCACGCCGCCTATCCTGGCGGCTCCGGCTGCCAAGGAACCGATGCTCCTCTACATCACCACCACCAGCCGAGTCATCAGCACGGTGATTGTGATCGAGCGCCCAGAAGTCGGCAAGGTGCAGCCGGTCCAGAGGCCAGCGTATTATCTGAGCGAGGTCTTGTCCGCCTCCAAGAAGAACTACCCCCACTACCAGAAGATGTGCTACGGCGTGTACTTTGCCGCCAAGAAGCTGAAGCAATATTTCCAAGAGCACTCCATCACGGTTGTCTGCACCGCCCCCCTTGCCGAGATCATGGGCAACAGAGATGCCTCAGGCCGAGTGGCCAAGTGGGCCATCGAGCTGGCTCCCCATACCATCCTCTACCAGCCCCGCATCACCATCAAGTCCCAAACGCTGACCGACTTCTTAGTCGACTGGGCCGAGTCCCAATACCTGCCGCCAGCGCCGGATTCTACGCATTGGCGGATGCACTTTGATGGCTCAAAGATGCACACCGGCTTGGGAGCCGGCATCGTTCTCACCTCTCCCAAAGGCGACAAGCTAAATTACACACTGCAGATCCACTTTGCCGCCTCCAACAACGTAGCCGAGTACGAGGCGCTCATCTTTGGGCTCCGACTGGCTAAAGAGGTCGGCATCCGCCGCATCCTCTGCTACGGCGACTCGGACTTGGTGGTCCAACAGTCGTCTGGCGACTGGGACGCCAAGGACGCCAACATGGCAAGCTACCGCTTCCTCGTCCAGCAGATGAGTGGACACTTTGATGGGTGCGAGTTCCTCCATGTGCCAAGAGCCGACAACGACGCAGCGGACGCCCTCGCCTGCATTGGCTCCACCCGGCAGGCCATACCAGCCGGCGTCTCCCTCGAGTGTTTGCGCAAGCCGTCTATCAAGCCGTCGCCAGAGTCCGACTCCATCTTCGTGCCGGTTGACCCCGGAGCAGTCGGATCCGCCTCGGGGACTCCAGCAGCCGGCCCAGGGACTTCAACAGTCGGCCCGGGGACTTCAGCAGGTGGCCCGGGGGCTGCACCACCAGCACCCAGCCCAGGAATTCCAGCAGGCGGCCCGGGGACTGCAGCAGTCGGCCCAGGGACTTCATCGACACCATCAGGAGCGGTCGGCTCTAGCCCGCCGCCTCCCAACCCGGCCACTCTCGTGCCAGTTGCCGTCTTCACAGTGGTGGCGGCCCCATCTTGGGCGCAGCCCATCCGCGACTATCTGGTAAGCCGCGTGCTACCAGCAGACAAAGTGCTAGCCCGACAGATCCAGCGCCGGGCAGGCGCCTACACCATCGTCAACAGAGAGCTCGCCAGGCTGAGCGTGACCGGCGTTTATCAGCGCTGCGTGGAGCCGGAGAAGGGCATGGAGATCCTCAGAGATATCCACCAAGGCGAATGTGGCCACCATGCCGCCTCCAGGTCCCTCGTAGCCAAAGCCTTCCGCCATGGTTTCTTCTGGCCGACTGCATTGGATGACGCCAAGGAGTTGGTCCAGAAGTGCAAAGGGTGCCAGAAATTCAGCACCAAGCAACACCAGCCGGCCTCTGTCCTCAAGACCATCCCCATCACCTGGCCGTTTGTCGTGTGGGGTTTGGACATGGTGGGTCCTTTCAAGACAGCACGCAGCGGCATGACTCATTTGCTGGTCGCCGTGGACAAATTCACCAAGTGGATAGAAGCCAAGCCAATCAAGAAGCTGAACGGTCCGACTGCCGTCACGTTCGTCGCTGACATCACCGTCCGATACGGCGTTCCCCACAGCATCATCACCGACAACGGCACCAACTTCGCCAAAGGCGCCTTGGCCCGTTTCTGCGCAAACCAGGGTATCCGACTGGACCTAGCGTCCGTTGCCTATCCGCAATCAAACGGCCAGGTGGAGCAAGCAAACGGCCTCATCCTGTCCGACATCAAGCCCCGCCTGATAGAGCCGCTGGAGCGATCGGCCGGCTGCTGGATCAACGAGCTGCCGGCCGTCCTCTGGAGTCTTCGAACCACGCCCAACAGATCAACCGGCTTTACGCCCTTCTTCCTCATGTACGGTGCCGAGGCTATCATCCCCACGGATATCGAGTTCGACTCGCCTCGCGTCACTATGTACACGAAGGCGGAAGCAAAGGAGGTGCGAGAAGATGGCGTCGACCTGCTGGAAGAGGCCCGGCTGCTAGCATGCAACCGGTCCACCATCTACCAACAGAGCCTGCGCCGCTACCACAACAAAAAGGTCAAGCCACGTACATTCCGCGAAGGCGACCTTGTGATCCGCCTGATCCAGCGATCAGCCGGCCAGCACAAGCTCATAGCACCTTGGGAAGGCCCCTTCATCGTCAGCAAGGCCCTGGGCAACGACTCGTACTACCTCATCGACGCCCAAAAGCCCAGGGCACGCAAGCGAAGCACAGCAGGCGAAGAGACGGAGCGACCATGGAACGCGAACCTACTCCGCCCGTTTTACAGTTAAAGCAAGTGTATGTACCACGCCAACTTTTGTATTAAGTAAAGACCTCAGGTCCCCCGAAATGCACTCGGGGGCTACCTTTTTATCCATGAGATAAGCTTATACCATGATTTGAGTTTTTCATATATTCTTGCCTCGTCCGGGTTCCGGTCAGCCAGCCCGGGGGCTCACCGTCTTGGCCTAAGTTCGCACCAGCCGGAGCCGACTAGTAGTGTGCCGACGCCAAAGCCCTCTCTTCGCCCCATGTCACAGCTTGCAGTGCGGCTGTCCGACTGGCAAGAGTCAAAGGCCGAAAACGCTGTCCACACGAAAAACGACTAAGAAAAACGCCGACTACGGCCAAGCCGGCATCTCGCCTCCCTCGTCCGGCTGCTCAGCAGCCGGCATGCCGGCTTCTCGCTCGACTAAGCTACGCTCTAAGCGGCTGAAGTAACTTGCCCGTTCTAAACGACCAAGTCCCTGACCCAGCCACAGACCGCAGCGCGGCTGTCCAGCTGGCAGGGAGGCGGCCAAGGGAACGCGGCGAAGGAAAAAGCCAAAGAAGGCAAAGGCAAACTCAAGCTAGAACCCGACAACACATGCAAAATGTGGGGATTTAAACTTTGTACATCGCAAAAGGGCCCAAGGCCAGCATTCATCAAGTTTAAAAATACACCCCCAGTGGGTGGAACTGTGCATAACTGACATTGTTTTCAAGCACGAGACAGAAAAACTCGAAAAAAGACAACAGGCCATCTAGGCGGACGGCCCCTCGGGCTGCACGGACTGGTCGGCGGCAGGCGTAGCTCCGGTTGGTGGGGTTTCCGGCTGCGGAGTCTCGGCCTGGCAGTCGGCGGCGGCTGACGTGGTCTCCGGCTGGTCGCCAGTCGGCGCCGGGTCGGGCTGAGTCCGGCTGGTCGCTCTGCCACCTGGTGCGGCGTAGCTGCCGCCCTCGTCCTCGTCGTCCTCATAGCCTTCGTCGCTGGAGGCAATCTCCTCCGCCGAGTCCTCCCCGTCCGACGGGTTCAGGCCGAACCAAGACGGGGGCAGTTCAGCACCGTTGTTTTCCCGCTCTGGGACGAACATGCTGACGTCAGCATAGTCGGCAAGAGCCGACCCTCGGATGGCGATGGCGTCGCGCTCCGTCGCCAGCTCCGGCAGCGCCTCCTGGCGGAAGGTGGCCAGTTGCGCCAGGCGCAGGCCAGGGTACCAGGCCTTGACGAACTCCAGCGCCTTCGCAACCCCAGACCGCGCTGCGGAGCTCTTCTAGGCTTCGAGCCGGTCGGCCGCCACCTCCAGCCAGTCGGCCGTCCGACTGGGAGTCCGCGGGATCCGAGCACCCGACCACAAGCCCTCCAAGACCTGCGACCCAGCCCGCTGAAGCCGGCGGAGTAGGCGCGCGTCGGCTCGAGGCGCATCCGGACGGCCATGAGCTGTTCGCGCAAGGTCCGAGGCCGGTCCTGCATGATCTCCTTGCCCCGCCGCCTGTACTCCTCGCGCTGGGCCTCGATAGCCATGCAAACGGCGACAGAGTGGCCCGGGAGGAACTCTGTTCAAAAGAAGACAAAAGTGTTAGAAGACGGCTTCCAGCAACAGCTGGCAGCCAGTAGCCGGCAACAAAAAGAAAGGGACGCACCGTCGAGCAGATCCTTGATCACGGTGTAGCCGTCCCGAAGGATCTTCTCCTTCTCGGACCAGTCCGAGCGCTAGATCTCGAACTCGCCCGTGAGGTTTTCCTCGTCCGCCTTCAGCTGCCGGACCCGCTCCGCGTGCCGCACGGCCTGGTCCGCCAGCTCCTTCTCCAACCGGTCGTGCGCTAAGGCCGCCTGGTCGTGCTCCTGCTCCACAACCCGGAGCTGGCCCTCGAGCTCAGCCACGCGCTCCCTCAGCTGGGCGGCAGCCGCTGAAACAAGCAAGAGACGTCACCATCCACTCCAACAAAAACAAGAACAAGCTGCCTGAGAAGATCCGGCCCGACTGCTCAGCAGTCGGCCCAAATCTCGGGGGCTACACCAAGTGGGTGCGCTGGCGCGCCCCCCCACTGGAAGCCGGCTTACGTACCTCGGCTCTGAGTCAGCTCAGTGGTCCGGGCGGTGAGTGTCCGGTTCTGCGTATTGTATGCGGCCGCCCGCATGTTGTGGTAGTCCTGCAACAGCAGCAAGTATTTTGGCCAAAGAGAAAAATACCTTGGAGTTCCAACCCGCCTGCTCAGCAGCCGGCTCGGAACTCGGGGGCTACACCTAGTGGGTGCGCTGGCGCGCCCCCACGGAAGATTACAAGACAAAAAATATATCAAAATAAGGTGTACATACCCGGACGGCCGACCGCGTCGCCAACAGCTCCTCCCTCGCCCTCTGCAGAGTGGTGTTCTGGGCGAGGAACCGGTCCTCCAGGTCGCGCACCGCCAGGTTCAAGGAGGCCGAACCGGCCCCCGCCACCCAGCCTGAAGGAGGGGCGCTCATGGCCCTGGCGTCGGCTCCCCGCGAGCTTGAGGCCGCAGCCTCCACCTGCCGCCTGGGCTCCGATGTCGCCCGCGTCGCACGCTGGCGCGCAGGAGCGAGCGCCACCAAGGCCTGGCTCGTCGCCTGCTCGGTGCCGGCCGGTGGTACCTCCGGCTGGTTGGGCTCGCCGCTTCCTTGTCCTCCGGCATCCGGCGCGTGCTGGGTCTCCTCCACCTCCGGGATGACGGTGTCGGGGACCACAAGCTCCGGCACCGACTGGTCATCCCCGGCTGCCCCAGGCGGCGTTCGGTTCTCCGCCATCTGCACTTCCAGCTGCTCAAGAGTGATGGTGTCCGGGACCTCACCACCAGCTGGACCCAACTTCGCCCTGGCGTCGGCCTCCGCCTGCGCGGCCTCCTCCGTCTGGGCGTCGGCCCGCGCCTTCTCCGCGGCCTCCTGCTCCTCGCGTGCCTCCCGCGCGTTCCTCGCCGTCGCCTCTCGAAGAGCGACAGCCGGATCCACGCGCCTGGCTTCCTCGGAGCCACCCACTGCGTCCATCAATGAGGCGGACAAGGCCCGCGTGATGACGCAGGCCGTCCTACTCAGCAAGAAAGAAAGAGTAAGAAAACCCCCAGGGGAGAAGAAAAATGTGAAGTCAGGGCAGCAAGAGCGCATACCCGGACGTGTACGGCATGGGCTTGGGCCCCTTCCGGGCGGCGGCCACCTTCAGGGCCTCTTGCCGCCTGGTCGCGTCTGCCTGCTTGGCCTTCTTCGCCGGGTGGCTGCCAAACCTCCCCGCGAGACGGCATTTCTATCCGCCGGCTGAAGCAGCCGGCTGCGGCGCAGAAGGGCCGTCTCCCGCCCCCGCGCCTCCGCCAGGTCAGCGCCGCTCCTCGTCATCCTCGTCGTCGTCCGGCCAAGACCGGATGTCACTGACTCCTCCTCCTCCACCTCCCGAGGAGCCGCCTGCTCCGGTGCCGCCTCCTCCGGTGGCCTCGTCGTCGCCACCTTCCTCCATGGCGGCCGCCCCCAGCTCGGGGTCGCCCACGTCGCTGTTCTCGCGGTCCGGCATCCAATGTCGGTCCGCAGCCGGCCCGCCTTGGCCCGGGAAGCGCTGCCTCAAGGCCGGCTGGTCAGGACGGAGGGAAGGAGAACATTATAAGTAAAGCAGTTGGACCTGGTACTTACCGCTGGGGGAGGGTTGGCCCGACTGTATGGCTCCTTGCCGATGTGCCACTCCTCCTCGCTGAGCTTGCAGTTGGAGAAGTAGTTCACATGGCGGACCACCTCCACCTCCGGCATCTCCTTGGTGGACATCCGGCATGGGTCCCGGCGGCCGCTCATCTTGCTGATGAGATGCGGCCGAAGTTGGAGGGGCGACACCTGGCGCATGACGAAGCCGGCCAGCAGGTCGGCCGGCTTGAGCCCCTCCCGGTCGGTCATCTCTTGAAGCCGGGAAAGGACGCTGACAATGGGGGCCGGCAGGCGCTTGGGCGGCTGCTGTTGCCAGTTGTCCCGCGGCCCAGCAGGCGGCCCGGGCACGAAAGCCGGCAGGTTGATGAAGTCGTGGACCTGATGGAGATTTCGGACGTAGAAATAGGACCTCTGCCAGAGCTTGGTCGACTCGTGCAGATGGATGACCGGGAAGCGGGTGCCACCTCCTGAGCGCCTCATGGCGACGCATGCCCCGCACTGGGCCGGCTCATCCTTCACCGACGTGCCCAGTTTGAGGTTGAAGAATCTACCCCAGAGCTCAAGTGTGGGCAAGATGCCGAGGTACCCCTCGCAGAGCGTGACGAAGGCCGCCATGAGCACCACCATGTTGGGGGTGACGTGATGCGGTTGCAGGCGGTAGAAGTCGAGGAAGGCCTGGAAGAAGTTGCTAACCGGAAGCCCAAAGCCGCGAAGGAAGTGCGTGCGGAAAAAAACAAACTCACCAGGCTCCGGCCGCGGCGAGATCTCCCGCTCGGGGGGGGAGACGCGCGCCCACGTTGTCGGCGTGGGGAAGCCTCCGTGTCACGCGGAGGAAGTCGATGTGGTCTTCATGTACGTTGGAGCCTAGCCAGCCGCTCTCCGCCATGGGTTGGGGACGGCGAGGAGAAGCTCGGGGACGAGAACGACAGGTGACGCTGCGGCGGCGCAGGACAACCAGGGCGTCGCGGTGGCCGCGGCGGAGTAGTGGCTGCGGCGGAGCGGCAGTGGAAGAGCAGCAGCGGCGGCGGCGAGAGGAAGAAGAGGGAGTAGGAGGGGGCACGCGTGCGCTCTGCCGCCCCTCCTCCTCCCCCTATTTATATCCGGCGGGGGCGAAGCCGAGGCGACGTGGGGGCGTGGGATTAACCGCGCCCCACGCCCCGCATGCCCCCGTGCATCCCGCGCGGTAAAGGCGCATTAATCGCGCCGCAGAAGGGCAACCGCCCCCTCCGGCCGCAGCGGATCCACGCACGGGCCGAGGCCCTATAGTGGCGGGCCCCAGCCTGCGGCGACGTCCTGTCGCGCGCGTGGGCTGGCAGGCCGGCTTGACCCGCTGGCGCCACGTGGCGCGCGCGTGGCGGGCGGCGCCACCCCAACTCCCGCCTGTCGATTCGAATTCCAACAGGCGGCCGCGGCCGCGGCTGGCTCCTAGTGTCCGGCTCCTCCCAGCCGGACAGAGCAGAAGGCGGAAGACCACTCAAAGGGGAAACTACTGAGGCCCTCCAATTGCTAAAGCCGTAGAACCACACCAGCTTCGGGGACTACTGACGGGGGGATAGACCCCGGGTAGCGTGATCAGCACTTAACCATATTTCAAGACATCGGGGCTGACCCAGCCCCTCAGTCCGACTGGTCGTAAGACCGGCCCCCGGGGCCGGACGGGACCGGGGGGCCGCCTCCTAGAAGACGGTGAGCCCCAAGAAAGCGGCTGAAGCTAGAAGGCCGCCTCCTAGAAGACGGCGCGTTCCAGAAGACGGCGCACTCCAGAAGGCGGCGAGGGTACGGGCCGGCTCCTAGTAGGCAGCCCATCCCCTCCCTAGGAGTTCGAGCCCGACCAGGAGACAAGCTGGGGCATGGCCACAGTGCGCCATGTCTCCCCCAAATCACGGCCACATGGCTACAGTAGGCGCCGCCAGGCAGCCGCCGACCCACCCGGCGCGACGCTGTAGCCATGGCGCGCCCGACACGGCCTTCGTCAGCGCGGATGGCGCCACAGTGAAGAGCCGTCAGCGGGGCCCGCAGGCGGCGGGCCCCACCTGCCGGCCGGTTCCTCGGCAGTCGGCAGGGCCCAGCAAGGGCGGGCCCCAGCGACCGGCGGAGCACCCGGCCCCCATAGACACTGGCAGCCAGGGCCTACCACCCGGCCATATTACCAATGTACCCTTGGGGGGTTAGCCTATAAAACCCCCCAGGCCACACCCATGCAAAGGGGTTGGTTCCACCTCAGTTCCACACACCATAGCCAGGGAGAGGAGAGAGCTAGCCTTGCTCTTCTTCCTCCTCTGGCCGAACAGCTCTAGGAGCACCATTGTACTCTTTGCTTCATAGTGATCATGCGGAGACCCCGCAAAGCAGGAGTAGGGGTTTCATCTCTTAGGATAGCCCTGAACCTGGGTAGATCTTGTGTCCGTCTGAGCTTGTGCCCACTCCCGCTTCCAGAACCCGACGACGCTCTCATGGCCCCAACCACGATAAGCCACTCCCTGGCATCTATCGAGATATCACCATGACAACTATGCTTGCTAATTACACTTTTAAGGCTGGAGTACCTAAAAAACTTGGAGATCCGGGAATCCCAACTATACCTTGCTCCATCAAAAGAAACTATGTGAAAACTGCTTTATGTGATTTAGGAGCTGGTGTTAGTGTTATGCATTTCTCTTTATATAAAAGACTTGATTTGAATAAACTCACACCTACTGAAATATCTTTGTAAATGGCTGACAAATTAACTGCCATACCTATCGGTAGTTGTGAGGATGTGCCCGTTGTTGTTGCTAATGTTACTATCTTAACTGACTTTGTTATACTTGAGATGCTCGAGGATGACAACATGTCGATTATCCTTGGTAGACCCTTTTTGAATACTGTAGGGGCTGTTATTGATTGCAGTAAAAGCAAGGTCACTGTTCATATCAATGGTAATGAGCATACGATGCACTTTCCGAAGAAACAATTCCAAGTGAATGGTATTAATGTTATTGAAAAATCTCCGACAATCAGTATTGGAAGTTTTCAACTACCTCTACCTACTGCCAAAAAGAAATATGAAATGCTTATTGTTGGGGATATTCATATCCCCGTTGAGGTAACTTAGTGTTTTACGAAAGTTCTTCGGTTTCATGCTAATCGGATGTGGTTGTTAATAAGACTTGATCAACCTTATTAATGGATCATTTTTTAGAGGTATGAAGTTGATGAATTTAGTGAGCACTACATTCTGTCCCTACCTTTTGTTTTCTGTTTTTATTAGTTAAATAAAATAAAATGCCATGTTTTGTCTATTTTATGAATTTCCCATGCAATAAAAAAATGATCCAAAAATAAAAGTTCTCAGAATGCTCTAAAAATTTAATATGATTTTTTTCTGAATTTTTGATGCAAATAACATCAGAGGGGGATGCACGTGCACCAGGTGGGCACAACCCACCTGGGAGCGCCAGCACCCCCAGGCGCGCCCTGGTGGGTTGTGGTCCCCACGTGGGCCCCCTCACTTATCTCTTTAGCCCATGTCACCATCTACCTCCAGAAAAAAAATCACCATTGCTCTCTCTATCTCGTGTTCTTGCTCTCAAACCCGCAGATTTCGATCTCTTTGCTCGAAGCCCCGTTTCCGAAACTGTTTCGGGGGATTGTTACTTGGTATGTGACTCCTTCATTGGTCCAATTAGTTTTTGCTTTAGTGGCTTATATTGTGAATAATTAGTTACTCTTGGTGCTGATGTAGATGAGCTTGCATGTTGAATTCTTAGAGTTCTAAGTAGTTTGAATGCTTGATATAACCTCCATGCATCCCTATGAGTAGTTGCTATCAATCTTGAGAAGTTTTGTTGTCAAATTTTTGTGACCCAATTTTTTTTTCAAAAATTGTACGCAAATATGATGAACCTCTTTGGGAGGGGTTCTTCGAGGAGGAGGTCCTCGGAGGCATCTTCTAGTAGCAGCTCCGTTCGTCGGTCTTATGTTGAACCAAGTGAAAATTCCATACGAGATGCCGCCACCAAATCATGTTTATGGCCATGCAACGATTATATGGTGCATGTAGGTATTAAAGAAGAATTTGAGCAATATGTTCACAATGCCGAGCTCGGTCCCTACATTTCAGATAAGTGCTACCAACACCTCAACCTCACTGAATCATTTACTAAAGAATTTAAATTCCATCCTCGTGAGTCTAGGGTGTCGTTTAAACTGTATGACAATCCATTTACCATACCTCTAGAGAGATTTTCTAACTACTGCAAAATTCCATTTTGGGGTTCGTTAGACGAACCACCAAGATCTGAGTTTGAGATATTTTTGACTAGTCTTTGTTATGGTGAGACTAGAGGAGTGACACAAGGTAGAATAAAGAGCATTCATTTCCCCTCAATCCAATACTTTGCACTGTTTAATGGGAAATGCATTGTAGGCAAACAGGATTGTAGTACACTTTGTGCTCCAGACTTGAGCCTTATACGCACCGCTCTCACCGGTGACAAAAGTTACAACCTTGGAGCGATTGTTGCATGCAGGTTGCAACATAACGCTGGTAGTGGATATTTTTATGGTGGAATTTATGCCACACGCTTAGCAAGAAAGCTGGGTGTTTCACCCTGGCCTTATGACCCCATCCTACCCACGCAGTACTTAGACTTCGATGCCATGAAATGTCATAAGATCCTTAGTGGTGAAGCCCATAATTTTACATATAACTTGTTGTTTAATAAAAAGTCCGTTGTGGACACCTTTTTGCCTGCGCCTGCTCTCTTTGATGTTCACAGCAAGGGAAGATATTATGTTCTTGAGAGCGAAGCACGAGCACATAACGCAGCGGTTGTGGCTGCGCGGCGGGCTGAGGCGTCTGCACCTCGAGCCTCCGTGAGCTATCACTCTGACCACTATGCAGGCTACTGACGGTGATTACCAAGTTAGGCCAAAAGCCTAAGCTTGGGGGAGTACGTATTCCCACCGACATTACATTCATGTTCACATATTTTATTCCAGTTGTCGGTGTCCACACTCTTTCATTGTATTATCCATGTTAGATTTTGTTTCGCCTTCTTCTTGTGTGTTTGAAAAACTTTGAGAAAATCCAAAAATATTTCCTGCTTCTTTTTGGTTTTTCTTCCTAGTTTAATTAGTTGTAGGACTAAAAGAAAACCCAAAAAGATTTCCTTGTTCTTCTTTTGCTTGTTGGGAGCTTTCCCGTGTAAATAGTTTTTCTCGTTTTTGTTTTTCCCTTTTATTTGCTTGTTCAAGAAAAACCAAAAACTGCAAAAATATTTCAGTGTGTTTCTCTGAATTTCTTTTCCATTTTACTGAGTCATACCGAGGCGAAGACCACGATGAAAATGTTGAGTGGCTCTCATATGCATTATTGTTGATCTAACAAAGAGCCCATATTACCTTGTCTTCTCCTTTTTGAATAAAATTTTGCAGATTTCAGCTTAGTCCACGACACTCTTGCACTATTATTATTTTCAAATCGTTCGATCGTGCAAGTGAAGGGCAATAATGATGATAATTGACGAACCGGCTGTGGCAGAGAGAAACGGGTATGAACTCAACTTGTTCTGTTTTTGTAAATATGTTTAACCTAGTATCCACGATTCAGCCTATTATGATCAAATATGTTTGCAATGACAATTAGAGATTATAGTTTCTCATGCCATGCTTAAGTAGCTAGGAGTGGATAATGATTTATCTTGAATGTCAACATTGCGTTAAAATGATTGTGATGTAGTATGATGATATGGTATCCTCCTCTGAATGTTCGAGTGGCTTGACTTGGCACATGTTCATGCATGTAGTTGAATCAAAACCAACATAGCCTCTATAATATTTATGTTCATGGTGTTCATATCCTACTCATGCTAGTATCCAATGTTACTTATGCATAATGCATGTTCATGACCGTTTTCGCTCTCTAGCTGGCCGCTTCTCAACCTAATTGCTAGCCTTCATCTGTACTAAGCGGAATTACTACTTGTGCATCAAAATCCTGAAACCCAAGTTATTCCAGATGAGTCCACCATACCTAACTATATGCGGTATTACCCTGCCATCCTAAGTAAATTTGCATGTGCCACCTCTAAAAACTTCAAATAAATATCCTTTTTGTGTGCCTGGATTGTTCATAGAGCGACAGGAGGTAGTCAGTATCTTCCATGCTAAGCGGGTTATTCTCATGATGAGTGTTTATTCACTCGTCCTTGCACGAGAGGGGCGGTAATAGGGATTCCCAGTCCCGAATTCAAATTGCAAATAATTAAACAAAACTCCCCCAGGACTGTTGTTGCTATGGACGGTACCCGTTCTTTCGGACAAGCTGTGGAGTGTGATTGTTGGTGGAGGGGGAGTAAACCTTTACTTTTATCGCTTGGGAACCACCACTAATGTGTTTAGCATGGAAGATACCGATAACTAATGGTCGCGAAGTAAACAAGAAGGGTGCATTTCTCAAAATTTCATTTACCTCTGTTTTTTAAACTTGAGCTCTGGCACCGCTGCAAATCACTGCTTCCCTCTGTGAAGGGACTATCTATTTACTTTTATGTTGTGTCATCACCTTCTCAAATAAGCGCCAGAACCTGAGAGCACTATTGTCATCCTCATGCATTGTGTGTAGCTAATGTTGGGTGCATCATGACTGGATCTTTTCTACCATGAATTATAATGCTTAGTCGCTGCTTGAACTTTGGAGGTGCTCTGCATTTATGTTTTGCGGTCTCAGAAAGGGCTAGCGAGATACCACTATTGTCATATTATATCATGGTTGTTTTGACAAAGTGTTGTTGTTTGAGATATCTTATTATTGCTCACTAGTTGATTATGTCATTGATATGAGTTAATATAATTTTTAAGAGTTATTGTCGACATGGATAGTTATAATCTTGGCTTAAAACCTGGGTGCTACTTAAGCTTATTTATGTAAACAAGAGCAAAAAAGTTCGTAAAAGTTTTTCTTTTTCACTTTCAGTTTATCAACTGAATTGCTTGAGGACAAGCAAAGGTTTAAGCTTGGGGGAGTTGATACGTCTCCAATGTATCTACTTTTCCTAATGCTTTTCCTCTTGTTTTGGACTCTAATTTGCATGATTTGAATGAAACTAACCCGGACTGACGCTGTTTTCAGCAGAACTACCATGGTGTTGTTTTTGTGCAGAAATAAAAGTTCTCGGATTGGAACGAAACTTTGCGAGGAATTTTTATATAATAAAAGATAATTTCTGGAGCCAAGAACCACCAGAGGGGGGCACCTGAGTGGGCATAACCCACCAGGGCGCGCCCCTCCCTCCAGGCGCGCCCAGGTGGGTTGTCCCCACCTGGTGGCCCCGCATGCCTCAACTCTGATACTATAAAATCACATATTTGGAGAAAAAATAGGAGAGGAAGAATTATTGCGTTTCACGAGACGGAGCCGCCGCCACCTCCTGTTCTTCATCGGGAGACCAGATCTAGAGTTCGTTTGGGCTCCAGAGAGGGGGATCTTCGATCTTCGTCATCACCAACCCTTCTTCATCGCCAATTCCATGATGCTCCCCACCGGGAGTGAGTAATTCCTTCGTAGGCTCGCTGGTCGGTGAGGAGTTGGATGAGATTCATCATGTAATCGAGTTAGTTTTGTTAGGGCTTGATCCTTAGTATCCATTATGTTCTGAGATTGATGTTGCTATGACTTTGCCATGCTTAATGCTTGTCTCTTTGGGCCCGGGTGCCATGATTTCAGATCTGAACCATTTATGTTATCACCATTATATCTATGTTCTAAATCCAATCTTGCAAGTTATAGTCACCTACTATGTGTTATGATCCGGCAACCCAGAGTGACAGAAGTCGAGACACTTCCCGGTGATGACCGTAGTTTGAGGAGTTCATGTATTCACTATGTGTTAATGCTTTGTTCCGGTTCTCTATTAAAAGGAGGCCTTAATATCCCTTAGTTTCCAATAGAACCCCGCTGCCACGGGAGGGTAGGACAAAAGATGTCATGCAAGTTCTTTCCATAAGCACGTATGACTATTTACGGAATACATGCCTACATTATATTTATGAACTGGAGCTAGTGCCGTATCGCCCTAGGTTATGACTGTTATATGATGAATATCATCCAACGAATTCACCGATCCAATGCCTACGAATTTCTCTTATATTGTTTCTACTAAGTTACTACTACTACTGTTACTATTGCACTTGTTACAAAATCATTACTATCACTGTTACCGTTACTATTGCTGTTGCTACTACTATTAAAACTATCATACTACTTTGTTACTGATCACTTTGCTGCAGATAATTAATCTTCAGGTGTGGTTGAGTTGACAACTCGGCTGCTAATACTTGCAAATATTATTTGGCTCCCATTGTGTCGAATCAATAAATTTGGGTTGAATACTCTACCCTCGAAAACTGTTGCGATCCCCTTACTTATGGGTTATCAAGACCTTTTTCTGGCTACATCATCTAATAACTACTCCAGAATGCATTCCCTTAGGCCCAAATATGGTGAAGCGCCATGTAGTCGACGTTCACATGACACCACTAAGGGAATCACAACATACATATCATCTGTCGGGGATATACCCCGCGGTATGACCCGGCCTGGAGTATAACCCGCCCATATTTGGCGGCTCACCAGTGACCCGGCTGTGACTTGGCGACTCACTGGTGACCCGCCCGAAGCTTGACCACTCATTAAGTGACCCGGCGGGTGGGTCAGGCGGACAATAAGACTCAATGGCCTAGAAGGCAGTTTATGAAAGGCTGACTCATGTTATGGTGGGTCGGTTTAAGAGGAAAGACATAAGGAATATTCCCTTACAAAGAAAGTAAGACTAGGATTTCACTTGTAATAGAGTAGTCATAATCCTACTAGGACTCTACATGTAACCCGCCCCTTCAACTTATATAAGGAGGGGCAGGGCACCCCAAGAGGGACAAGTGAAGACAGACAAGTCAATAGCTCTCGAGAGAGAGGTAGCCAAAGAGCACCATTGTAATTGTGAACACCATGATCAATATCAATGAAGCAGGATGTAAGTTTTTACCTCCACCGTGAGAGGCTGAACCTTGGTAAAAAACCTCGCGTCTCTCGTCCCACTCAACCCCTCTCAAGCTACCAGTTAGATGCGTCAGCCCCATGACTAAGTCCTTTTCACTAAGGACATCTGCCGTGACAAATCCACGACAGTTGGCGTTCACCATGAGGCTACGCATGGTGGTGGTGAGTTCTTGGAGGGATCTAGGACCGGCACGGAACAACCGCGCAGGTTAACCCGGCATTGGACAAGCCTCGGGCAGGACCGGCAAATTCATCATTTTTATGGTCAGAATTGTGGTCAATCTTTGGAACAGCAGATAGAAGATCGCGATCAAGAGATTATGGTTTCGTGCGCGACGCCGCACATGACCCGTAAGGCAGATTGGTTCTGGTGCGCTGCTGTCAAATTAAGCGTGATTGAGCTGTCTAAAGATCTACAGGAGTTCCGATTTTCCATTGGATCGCTAATCCGGATAGCCGCCGTATGTTGCTACAGCATCAACCGAGGCAAGGCTAAAAAACAGCCTATTCGAGTCCCAAGACGATCGAGCGTTGTAGTAGCAAATTACAGGATATTTGACTGATTGGTGTACTACTCATTACCAGAATCAAAGACGGTCCGGATTGGACTAGCGTAAAAAGGGAGAAATCAATCTGTAGCAAAGATTCCCCATGGGAAAGGGCTCTGGGCCCAAGGAAAAGAAAAAGACGTTGCCATGAGCTAGTAGTGCTACTTCCTGATAGTATATGGATTAGGCACGCAGACTCTCAATGCATGGTTATTTGGACGTCGTACAGTGCAAATTTACTGTCTGTTCACGAGCACACGCATCAACCATCCAGTCCAAATGGTCGCATCCGAGCAGAACAAAAGCAAGGATGCCTGCCTTCAGTCGCCGCTGCGGTTTTCCCCTCGTCAGCGTCACTTCTGACTTCACCAGCCTGTCGCTCGCAGGCTGACTGCTGCCGGTCTCTGTCCCATCGCCTCGGCCTCACCTTGGGCCGGCTCGCCTCTGCTGCGCGTGGCCACCGTAACGGCTTCGTCAAGTCACCACCGTGGCTTAGACTCGCCTCCAGCGCGAGTGACCTGAGCCACTGCCGCCTCAAGACGCTGCCTGTGTCGCCATGAGCCGTCGTTTCCTCTGAAGCCCTGCCGCTGTAATTTCGCCTTGCCACGGAGACTCTCCGCGCCGTTTTAAGCCGTCGCTGCCTTGTCCCTGCTGTGAGCAGCTGCCGTCGCCGTGGTTCACCCCGCCATGGCCTGCTTTGAGTAGCCACCAGAGAGCCGCCCCGCGCCTTTGGGTCTTCCCGCGTTGAGCTGCCGCGGAGAGCCGCCCCGCAACCTCCAGATCACCAAGATCCAAGCCGCTCGTTCCCCTCAACTGCTCTGCGCGACCCTCCTCTCGTCCGGCGTCCCTCAAAACTGCAGGCGCACCGAGGCACTGCCGAGCCGCCTCTGGTTGATACACCGTTTTCTGCTACACGCGCGGCCTTTAGAGCCGCCGCCCCGCGGCCGTCCTCACTAAGCCGCCGCACTGCTTTCCATGACCCCGTGCCGCCTCCGCTGGCCCACTGCTGACCCGCGAGCAGCCTGTCGCCTTGCATCGAGCTGCTCCAAGCTGTCTTCAAGCACCGCCCCCGTCGGAAGCTGTCGCGGGCCGCCGTTGCCTCGTCCTCGCCCGGCCTCCGTCAGAGCTGTCTGCTCGCCGCACCAACCCGCATCCGAGCCGGCCTCGACCTCACTCCGCTGCGGGCGAGTCGCACCTGCCTTGGAGCTGCTCCCTTGAGCCGCCACTCCACCTCCGCTACGGGTGAGCCGCCCCCTGCTCCGTTGACTCGCGGTGACTCGCCACGGCCGAGCCGCCGGCCATGATCTGCCCTACCTCTGTCACGGGGTTGTGACCCTGCTGTTCCGCTGCTGTTGAGCCATCGTTCCCACGGACTTGCTTCAACCGCCACCGGAGTTGTTTCCTTCTTATCTCCAGGGTGTGAGCTCGCGTAGCTACCGTGGGGAGTTCAGAGTCAGGGGGGTCTTCGACAAAAGAGATATGACAAAATTTTGACACGCCCAGCCCTCCAATGCTATCGGATGTGAAAGTTGCACTTGCTTGGCAAATTGCGGCAAAGAAATTCCACTAATTTGACCAGGTCTTAAGTAGCACTTGATGCTGCCCAGAGGGCATCACTTGGTCGAATTGCTATTGGTAATAATTTGGTGTCAATACAACTATTACATCTACCAGAGATACTCTACGGATATGGACGCCGGAAGAGAACAAAGGACCACGGAGTTTGACTGAGTAAAGAATGAAGAATGGTTCGATCTGCGGGTCGAAGCTTGGTTTGCAACCATCTGATAAAAATATCAGGTGCTATCTTCCCATTTATTTTATCAATACACTTTTTTCCTCTGAGAACAACTATACTGTCTTTGATATTTTTATCCACGGGACAATTGTTTCATGCCCATGGCGGACAAGACAAGATTATCAACACAACGCGATTGACTCGCCCGTCCGCACCGGCTTACAACGCCGCGGCCGACTCGCCCGTGATTGATTTCAGCTTCACCGTAGTGATCATCAACTCCGCGGCGGATAATTTCCGGCCTAACATATCAAGTGAAATCCATCCAGTATATTTTTATATTACATATTAATTTTTTTTAAAAAGCAATTACTCTAGCTTGCAAATTCTTTAATGCAGTATAAGTTGTCTACTGCAAAAGGGACCGTTATGTCACTGAGTTGTTGAATGACTCATACCAAGAGTATATAACAAATATCAAGAGGATCATCAACTCACCTCAAACCTCTGGTTTACATGAATTCCAGCATTCCGCTATTCAACTACATGCTGGTTTATATCACGGTCAAGTATGGAGAATCTCAAGCCAACTCCTCGAGTCGTCTTAAGACTCGGGGGCTACGATGACATGACTTACCAAATTTTGCCAGATTCAAGAACCCCGGGTCATTGGAGGGAAAGATAACCCGGTCCCGAAGGGTACTGCCATATTGATGAAAATTTAAAGGCCATCAGAAAAATTCCGGCTTAAAAAGAGGAATTCTGGTTTAAAATCCGGCTCAAGGGAAATCTTTCTCTCGCAAAGTTGTGAGCTTTCAATACCCGGCTTAACAACCGGTTCAGGAGGAGGACATCTCTCGCAAGTTCGAGTTCTCAGAAAAACTAAAGGTCACTTGGGGGCTTCCAACCCATCGGGTTTAGCTTTCATACCCTCTTGACCAGGCATAAAACGCCGAATTCTGGGTTATCCTGCCTGTATGCAAGATGCTACTCCCACCAGGTAATCCTGAATGACCCGCCGTACTCTTAACAGTCAATCTTTTAAATAAGACACTGAACTCGTTAAGCTTAAAACGACGGTTTGTCATGTGAGGGCCGGCTTACGGATAGCGAGGATAAACCCAGGCTATTAAGCCAGCTTCCTTGAAACTTGGTTAAACCTGCCTGTTCGCAAGATGCTACTCCAACCCCGTGTACTCTTAACAGTCAATCTTTTAAATAAGACCCTGAACTCGTTAAGGTTAAAACATCGATTGGGTCATGTGAGAGCCGGCTTACAGAAAGCGAGGATAAACTAGTGGCTATCATGCTAGTTTCATTGAAGTAAGACTCGAGCTTCGAAAGCCGATATTTTTTATACTCTGTTATCATGCACATACATCATCATACATTGCATCATATATTGCATCATCATCGCATCATCATACCATACATCATATATGCATGGATATATTGGTTTATGTTGTAGGCACCATTTTTTAAACCGGGTTATATTATTCCAATATTTAAATAGCCAACATGGCTGGATTTTCTTTATGGTTATCATAACCAGTATTGGATGATTGAGGTTTTCAAAAGCCCCTTCAGAGTAATAGCTATTATTCCCTAATCCAAAAATACCAGCTCACAGCAGAGAGTATGGTTCAATATTGATATGCAAGGCATTCAGCAACAACATCCAGACAGTGGATATGATTTATTTTACAATGGAAGGAATAGTCCCAAGTCGCTGCAGGCATACGACCCGGCACTTGGGGGCTACATTATTCAAATCAAGATTATATCAAGTATGCAAGTCCCATGTCACTGCAAGCATGCACCATGGCACTTGGGGGCGAATGCAAGATCATTTTTAACTCGCCTCAATGAAGACCTGAACCATCACATAGTGATGAGCCGGCCCTTGGGGGCTAGTAATTGCTCCTGTCAAAGGTAACCCGAAACTTCAGAGCTACATCATATGGTGTTATTTTTTGAAGTACATATAAAGTCCCAGCTTAGTATTATCTTACTGGGCCGACCATTGGGGGCTACACATTGCTGCTCAAAGTCCACATAATCAGATCTACAAAGTCCCTGCTCATTATTACATAATGACCCGGCACTTGGGGGCTACACATGGGAAGTTCAAAATGTACAGTTTATGATTGGCAACTTACATGAACAACCCGGATTTCTCCAAAGTTGCAGCATTTATATTAAAGCAAGTCTTAAGCTATCACTACTTTCTCCTCTTAAGACTTGGGGGCTACAGGTGATATGTATATAAGGGAGGAACATCTTCAAATTCTAAGTTTTGAGCAAACCAGCAAGCACCAAGTCGCCATAAGATTGACCCGGCATCAGCAACAATCATGACCCGGCAACATTTGTTTTATAACACGGCAATTTTGGCAATCATAAATCGGCAAGATCTACATCTTCAAGCCGGCTGAAAATCAGATGAGTATTTCAAGACTAATATTTTTGTCAAATTAGAGCATTGGAAGCCGAATCAAATGGATTATTCTTTATAATATTTTTCCTGCAAGAAACCAATGTCAGCAAATTGATTTTTAAGCTGGCATATTGACCCGGACTTTTCAGAATAAGTACCTGGATTTTTTGCATTGGCAAAGTTTGAACAGACCTGCTAAAGGAGATTTGCTATGAGATCATGGACATGTATCAAGAAGGAAATGACAGGGACTTAAGGATAATCAGGTGCCGGTTCAGAAAAACTTTTAACCCGGAGCACAACCTGTCAAGTTTGTTCTTGTGTTTATTTTGCAGGATCAGTTTAACATGGATAAATCCAAATTAATTTGGGGGCTAATGTCGGGGATATACCCCGTGGTATGACCCGGCCTGGAGTATAACCCGCCCATATATGGCGACTCACCAGTGACCCGGCTGTGACTTGGCGACTCACTGGTGACCTGCCCGAAGCTTGACCACTCATTAAGTGACCCGACGGGCGGGTCAGGCGGACAACAAGAGTCAATGGCCCAGAAGGCGGTTTATGGGAAGGCTGACTCATGTTATGGTGGGCCGGTTTAAGAGGAAAGGCATAAGGAATATTCCCTTACAAAGAAAGCAAGACTAGGATTCCACTTGTAATACAGTAGTCATAATCCTACTAGGACTCTACATGTAACCCGCCCCTTCAACTTATATAAGGAGGGGCAGGGCACCCCAAGAGGGACAAGTGAAGACAGACAAGTCAATAGCTCTCGAGAGAGAGAGGTAGCCAAAGAGTACCATTGTAATCGTGAACACCATGATCAATATCAATGAAGCAGGATGTAGGCTTTTACCTCCACCGCGAGGGGCCGAACCTGGGTAAAAAACCTCGCGTCTCTCGTCCCACTCAACCCCTCTCAAGCTACCAGTTAGATGCGTCGGCCTCACGACTAAGTCCTTTTCACTAAGGACATCTGCCATGATAAATCCACGACATCATCAAAATATCGAACACACACTACAAAAAAATCACTTCCGTGATGATACGTGTTTGTCACAGTAGGTCATGTTTTCTGTCATGCATGTACATCCATGATGATTTTATGACAGAATCAAGATAGTCATACCTGTGCTGTCGTAGAAGTGTTCCATGACAATACCAAAATTATCATCACGGAAGTGTCCACTTCCATGACGATAATTCGTGTGTCATGGAAGTGCTTTAGTCAAGGGTAACCGACACGTGGCTTCCACCGTAACGGGTCGCCGTTAAGCTATCGGGTTCCGATTTGGATCCGATAACCCATTAACATCCCGGACCAATGGGGATTTTCCACGTGTAAAATTCTCAATGGACAAAGGAATTGTTGGAAATATGCCCTAGAGGCAATAATAAAATGGTTATTATTATATTTCCTTGTTCATGATAATTGTCTGTTATTCATGCTATAATTGTGTTATCCGGAAATCGTAATACATGTGTGAATACATAGACCACAACATGTCCCTAGTAAGCCTCTAGTTGACTAGCTCGTTGATCAATAGATGGTTACGGTTTCCTGACCATGGACATTGGATGTCATTGATAACGGGATCACATCATTAGGAGAATGATGTGATGGACAAGACCCAATCCTAAGCCTAGCACTAGATCGTGTAGTTCGTTTGCTAAAGCTTTTCCAATGTCAAGTAACTTTTCCTTAGACCATGAGATTGTGCAACTCCCGGATACCGTAGGAGTGCTTTGGGTGCACCAAACGTCACAACGTAACTGGGTGGCTATAAAGGTGCACTACGGGTATATCCGAAAGTATCTGTTGGGTTGGCACGAATCGAGACTGGGATTTGTCACTCCATGTAACGGAGAGGTACCTCTGGGCCCACTCGGTAGGACATCATCATAATGAGCTCAATGTGATCAAGGAGTTGTTCACGGGATGATGTGTTACGGAAACGAGTAAAGAGACTTGCCGGTAACGAGATTGAACAAGGTATCGAGATACCGACGATCGAATCTCGGGCAAGTATCGTACCGATAGACAAAGGGAATTGCGTACGGGATTGATTGAATCCTCGACATCGTGGTTCATCCGATGAGATCATCGAGGAGCATGTGGGAGCCAACATGGGTATCCAGATCCCGCTGTTGGTTATTGACCGGAGAGTCGTCTCGGTCATGTCTGCGTGTCTCCCGAACCCGTAGGGTCTACACACTTAAGGTTCGGTGACGCTAGGGTTATAGAGATATTAGTATGCGGTAACCCGAAGGTTGTTCGGAGTCGCGGATGAGATCCTGGACGTCACGAGGAGTTCCGGAATGGTCCGGAGGTAAAGATTTATATATGGGAAGTCCTATTTTGGCCACCGGAAAATGTTCGGGATTTTTCGGTATTGTACCGAGAAGGTTCTAGAAGGTTCCGGAGTGGGGCCCACCTGCATGGGGGGACCCACATGAACGTGGGTAGTGGGGGCAAGGCCCCACACCCCTAGTCAAGGCGCACCAAGATTCCCCCTTAGAAGGAATAAGATCATATCCCGAAGGGATAAGATCAAGATCCCTAAAAAAGGGGGATAACAATCGGTGGGGAAGGGAAAGGATGGGATTTCTTTCCTTCCACCTTTGCCAACGCCCCAATGGACTTGGAGGGCAAGAAACCAGCCACCTCCACCCCTATATATAGTGGGGAGGTGCATGGGAGAAACAGCTCAGCCCCTGGCGCCTCCCTCTCCCTCCCGTGACACCTCTTCCTCCTCCAGTAGCGCTTGGCGAAGCCCTGCTGAAATCCCGCTGCTTCCACCACCACACCGTCGTGCTGCTGGATCTCCATCAACCTCTCCTCCCCCCTTGCTGGATCAAGAAGGAGGAGACATCTCTGCTCCGTACGTGTGTTGAACGCGGAGGTGCCGTCCGTTCGGCGCTCGGTCATCGGTGATTTGGATCACGACGAGTACGACTCCATCAACCCCGTTCTCTTGAACGCTTCCGCTCGCGATCTACAAGGGTATGTAGATACACTCCCCTCTCACTCGTTGCTAGATGACTCCATAGATTGATCTTGGTGATGCGTAGAAAATTTTAAAATTCTGCTACGTTCCCCAACAGTGGCATCATGAGCCAGGTCTATGCGTAGTATCTTGCACGAGTAGAACACAAAGTAGTTGTGGGCATCGATTTGTCAATCTTCTTGCCGTTACTAGTCTTATCTTGATTCGGCGGCACTGTGGGATGAAGCGGCCCGGACCGACCTTACATGTACGCTTACGTGAGACAGGTTCCACCGACTGACATGCACTAGTTGCATAAGGTGGCTAGCGGGTGTCTGTCTCTCCCACTTTAGTCGGATCGGATTCGATGAACAGGGTCCTTATGAAGGGTAAATAGAAATTGGCATATCACGTTGTGGTTTTGGCGTAGGTAAGAAACGTTCTTGCTAGAAACCTATAGCAGCCACGTAAAAACTTGCAACAACAATTAGAGGACGTCTAACTTGTTTTTGCAGCAAGTGCTTTGTGATGTGATATGGCCAAAGGATGTGATGAATGATATATGTGATGTATGAGATGATCATGTTCTTGTAATAGGAATCACGACTTGCATGTCGATGAGTATGACAACCGGCAGGAGCCATAGGAGTTGTCTTAATTTATTATATGACCTGCGTGTCATTGAAATTCGCCATGTAATTACTTTACTTTATTGCTAACCGTTAGCCGTAGTAGTAGAAGTAATAGTTGGCGAGACAACTTCATGAAGACACGATGATGGAGATCATGATGATGGAGATCATGGTGTCATGCCGGTGACGTTGATGATCATGGAGCCCCGAAGATGGAGATCAAAAGGAGCAAAGTGATAATGGCCATATCATGTCACTATTTTGATTGCATGAGATGTTTATCATGTTTTTGCATCTTATTTGCTTAGAACGACGGTAGCATATATAAGATGATCCCTTACTAAAATTTCAAGAAAGTGTTCCCCCTAACTGTGCACCGTTGCGAAGGTTCGTTGTTTCGAAGCACTACGTGTTGATCGGGTGTGATAGATTCTAACGTTCGAATACAACGGGTGTAAGCCAGATTTACACAGCAATACACTTAGGTTGACTTGACGAGCCTAGCATGTACAGACATGGCCTCGGAACACAAGAGACCGAAAGGTCGAGCATGAGTCGTATAGAAGATACGATCAACATGGGGATGTTCACCGTTGATGACTAGTCCGTCTCACGTGATGATCGGACACGGCCTAGTCGATTCGGATCATGTAATCACTTAGATGACGAGAGGGATGTCTATCTGAGTGTGAGTTCATTACATAATTTGATTAGATGAACTTAACTGTCATGAACTTAGTCTAAATGTTACATATCTATCTTGTAGATCAAATGGCCAACGCTAATGTTACCCTCAACTTCAACGCGTTCCTAGAGAAAAACAAGCTGAAAGACGATGGTAGCAACTATGCGGACTGGGTCCGTAACCTGAGGATTATCCTCATAGCTGCCAAGAAATCATATGTCCTTGAAGCACCGTTAGGTGACCCACCTGCTCTCCCAGCACTGCCAGACGATTTGAACGTTTGGCAGACACGCACCGATGATCACTCCTTCGTTCAGTGCGGCATGCTCTTCAGCTTAGAACCGGGGCTCCAAAAGCGTTTTGAGCATCACGGAGCATATGAGATGTTCGAAGAGCTGAAAATGGTTTTCCAAGCTCATGCCCGGATCGAGAGATATGAAGTCTCCGATAAGTTCTACAGCTGTAAGATGGAGGAAAATAGTTCTGTCAGTGAGCACATACTCAAAATGTCTGGGTTGCACAGCCGCTTGTCTCAGCTGGGAGTTAATCTCCCGGATGACGCGGTCGTTGACAGAATCCTTCAGTCGCTTCCACCTAGCTACAAGAGCTTCGTGATGAACTTCAACATGCAGGGGATGGAAAAGACCATTCCTGAGGTATATGCGATGCTGAAGTCAGCGGAGGCAGAGATCAGAAAGGAACATCAAGTGTTGATGGTGAATAAAACCACTAAGTTCAAGAAGGGCAAGGGTAAGAAGAACTTCAAGAAGGACGGCAAGGGAGTTGCCGCGCCCGGTAAGCCAGCTGCCGGGAAGAAGTCGAAGAATGGACCCAAGCCTGAGACTGAGTGCTTTTATTGCAAGGGAAACGGTCACTGGAAGCGAAACTGCCCCAAGTACTTGGCGGACAAGAAGGCCGGCAATACCAAAGGTATATATGATATACATGTAATTGATGTGCACCTTACCAGCACTCGTAGTAGTTCCTGGGTATTTGATACCGGTGCGGTTGCTCATATTTGTAACTCAAAGCAGGAACTGCGGAATCAGCGTAGACTGGCAAAGGACGAGGTGACGATGCGCGTCGGGAATGGTTCCAAGGTCGATGTGATCGCCGTCGGCACGCTACCTCTGCATCTACCTACGGGATTAGTTTTAAACCTCAATAATTGTTATTTAGTACCAGCTTTGAGCATGAACATTGTATCTGGATCTCGCTTAATGCGAGATGGCTACTCATTTAAATCTGAGAATAATGGTTGTTCTATTTATATGAGAGATATGTTTTATGGTCATGCCCCGCTGGTGAATGGTTTATTTTTATTGAATCTCGAACGTGATGTTACACATGTTTATAATGTGAATGCCAAGAAATGCAAGGTTGATAACGATAGTCCCACATACTTGTGGCACTGCCGCCTTGGTCATATCGGTGTTAAACGCATGAAGAATCTCCATGCAGATGGACTTTTGGAGTCTCTTGATTATGAATCATTTGACAGATGCGAACCATGCCTCTTGGGCAAGATGACCAAGACTCCGTTCTCCGGAACAATGGAGCGAGCAACCAACTTATTGGAGATCATACATACTGATGTGTGTGGTCCAATGAGTGTTGAGGCTCGCGGTGGTTATCGTTATGTTCTCACCCTCACCGATGATTTGAGTAGATATGGGTATGTCTACTTGATGAAGCACAAGTCTGAGACCTTTGAAAAGTTCAAGGAATTTCAGAGTGAGGTTGAGAATCAACGTGACAAGAAAATAAAGTTCTTACGATCAGATCGTGGAGGAGAATATTTGAGTCATGAATTTGGCACGCACTTAAGAAAATGTGGAATTGTTTCACAACTCACGCCGCCTGGAACACCTCAGCGTAATGGTGTGTCCGAACGTCGTAATCGCACTCTATTGGATATGGTGCGATCTATGATGTCTCTTACCGATTTACCGCTATCCTTTTGGGGTTATGCTTTAGAGACTGCCGCATTCACTTTAAATAGGGCACCGTCAAAATCCGTTGAGACGACACCGTATGAATTATGGTTTGGGAAGAAACCTAAGCTGTCGTTTCTGAAAGTTTGGGGATGCGATGCTTATGGGAAGAAACTTCAACCAGAGAAGCTCGAACCCAAGTCGGAAAAATGCGTATTCATAGGATACCCTAAGGAAACTATTGGGTATACCTTCTACCTAAGATCCGAGGGCAAGATCTTTGTTGCCAGGAATGGATCCTTTCTAGAGAAAGAGTTTCTCTCGAAAGAAGTAAGTGGGAGGAAAGTGGAGCTTGATGAGATGACCCTCGAACCGGAGAGTAGCGCAGCACAGGAAAATGTTTCTGTGGAGCCTACACCGGCTAGAGAGGAAGTTATTGATAATGATCATGATCAAGCTACCACTGAACTTCGAAGGTCCACGAGGACACGTTCCGCACCAGAGTGGTATGGCAATCCTGTCCTGGAAATCATGTTGTTAGACAACAGTGAACCTTCGAACTATGAAGAAGCGATGGCGGGCCCGGATTCCCACAAATGGCTTGAAGCCATGAAATCCGAGATAGGATCCATGTATGAAAACGAAGTATGGACTTTGACTGACTTGCCCGATGATCGGCAAGCCATAGAAAATAAATGGATCTTTAAGAAGAAGACTGACGCGGATGGTAATGTGACCATCTATAAGGCTCGGCTTGTCGCTAAGGGTTATCGACAAGTTCAAGGGGTTGACTACGATGAGACTTTCTCACCCGTAGCGAAGCTGAAATCCGTCAGAATCATGTTAGCAATTGCCGCATACTATGATTATGAGATATGGCAAATGGACGTCAAAATGGCATTCCTTAATGGTTTTCTTAAGGAAGAGTTGTATATGATACAACCGGAAGGTTTTGTCGACCCTGAGAATGCTGACAAGGTATGCAAGCTCCAGCGCTCAATCTATGGGCTGGTGCAAGCATCTCGGAGTTGGAACATTCGCTTTGACGAGATGATCAAAGCGTTTGGGTTCACACAGACTTATGGAGAAGCCTGTGTTTACAAGAAAGTGAGTGGGAGCTCTGTAGCATTTCTCATATTATATGTGGATGACATACTGCTGATGGGAAATGATATAGAATTCTTGGAAAGTATAAAGGCCTACTTGAATAAGTGTTTTTCAATGAAGGACCTTGGAGAAGCTGCTTATATATTAGGCATCAAGATCTATAGAGATAGATTGAGACGCCTCATAGGTCTTTCGCAAAGCACATACCTTGATAAGATATTGAAGAAGTTCAATATGGATCAGTCCAAGAAGGGGTTCTTGCCTGTATTGCAAAGTGTGAAATTGAGCTCGGCTCAATGCCCGACCACGGCAAAAGATATAGAAGAGATGAGTGTCATCCCCTATGCCTCAGCCATAGGGTCTATTATGTATGCCATGCTGTGTACCAGACCTGATGTAAACCTTGCTGTAAGTTTGGTAGGTAGGTACCAAAGTAATCCCGGCAAGGAACACTGGACAGCGGTCAAGAACATCCTGAAGTACCTGAAAAGGACTAAGGATATGTTTCTCGTATATGGAGGTGACGAAGAGCTCGTCGTAAAGGGTTACGTCGACGCTAGCTTCGACACAGATCCGGATGACTCCAAGTCACAAACCGGATACGTGTATATTTGGAAGCGGTAAGCTGGTGCAGTTGCAAGCAAAGCGTCGTGGCGGGTTCTACATGCGAAGCGGAGTACATAGCAGCCTCGGAGGCAGCACACGAAGCAGTATGGATGAAGGAGTTCATCACCGACCTAGGAGTCATTCCAAATGCGTCGGGTCCAATGGCTCTCTTCTGTGACAACACTGGAGCTATTGCCCTTGCCAAGGAGCCCAGGTTTCACAAAAGGACCAGGCATATCAAGCGTCGCTTCAACTCCATACGTGAACATGTTCAAGATGGAGACATAGATATTTGTAAAGTGCACACGGATTTGAATGTAGCAGATCCGTTGACTAAACCCCTTTCACGAGCAAAACATGATCAACACCAGTACTCTATGGGTGTTCGATTCATCACAATGTAACTAGATTATTGACTCTAGTGCAAGTGGGAGACTGTTGGAAATATGCCCTAGAGGCAATAATAAAATGGTTATTATTATATTTCCTTGTTCATGATAATTGTCTGTTATTCATGCTATAATTGTGTTATCCGGAAATCGTAATACATGTGTGAATACATAGACCACAACATGTCCCTAGTAAGCCTCTAGTTGACTAGCTCGTTGATCAATAGATGGTTACGGTTTCCTGACCATGGACATTGGATGTCATTGATAACGGGATCACATCATTAGGAGAATGATGTGATGGACAAGACCCAATCCTAAGCCTAGCACTAGATCGTGTAGTTCGTTTGCTAAAGCTTTTCCAATGTCAAGTAACTTTTCCTTAGACCATGAGATTGTGCAGCTCCCGGATACCGTAGGAGTGCTTTGGGTGCACCAAACGTCACAACGTAACTGGGTGGCTATAAAGGTGCACTACGGGTATCTCCGAAAGTATCTGTTGGGTTGGCACGAATCGAGACTGGGATTTGTCACTCCATGTAACGGAGAGGTACCTCTGGGCCCACTCGGTAGGACATCATCATAATGAGCTCAATGTGATCAAGGAGTTGTTCACGGGATGATGTGTTACGGAAACGAGTAAAGAGACTTGCCGGTAACGAGATTGAACAAGGTATCGAGATACCGACGATCGAATCTCGGGCAAGTATCGTACCGATAGACAAAGGGAATTGCGTACGGGATTGATTGAATCCTCGACATCGTGGTTCATCCGATGGGATCATCGAGGAGCATGTGGGAGCCAACATGGGTATCCAGATCCCGCTGTTGGTTATTGACCGGAGAGTCGTCTCGGTCATGTCTGCGTGTCTCCCGAACCCGTAGGGTCTACACACTTAAGGTTCGGTGACGCTAGGGTTATAGAGATATTAGTATGCGGTAACCCGAAGGTTGTTCGGAGTCTCGGATGAGATCCTGGACGTCACGAGGAGTTCCGGAATGGTCCGGAGGTAAAGATTTATATATGGGAAGTCCTATTTTGGCCACCGGAAAATGTTCGGGATTTTTCGGTATTGTACCGAGAAGGTTCTAGAAGGTTCCGGAGTGGGGCCCACCTGCATGGGGGGACCCAAATGAACGTGGGTAGTGGGGGCAAGGCCCCACACCCCTAGTCAAGGCGCACCAAGATTCCCCCTTAGAAGGAATAAGATCATATCCCGAAGGGATAAGATCAAGATCCCTAAAAAAGGGGGATAACAATCGGTGGGGAAGGGAAAGGATGGGATTTCTTTCCTTCCACCTTTGCCAACGCCCCAATGGACTTGGAGGGCAAGAAACCAGCCCCCTCCACCCCTATATATAGTGGGGAGGTGCATGGGAGAAACAGCTCAGCCCCTGGCGCCTCCCTCTCCCTCCCGTGACACCTCTTCCTCCTCCAGTAGCGCTTGGCGAAGCCCTGCTGAAATCCCGCTGCTTCCACCACCACACCGTCGTGCTGCTGGATCTCCATCAACCTCTCCTCCCCCCTTGCTGGATCAAGAAGGAGGAGACGTCTCTGCTCCGTACGTGTGTTGAACGCGGAGGTGCCGTCCGTTCGGCGCTCGGTCATCGGTGATTTGGATCACGACGAGTACGACTCCATCAACCCCGTTCTCTTGAACGCTTCCGCTCGCGATCTACAAGGGTATGTAGATACACTCCCCTCTCACTCGTTGCTAGATGACTCCATAGATTGATCTTGGTGATGCGTAGAAAATTTTAAAATTCTGCTACGTTCCCCAACAGGAATCGTGTGTCAGCTCCGTGTTGGGGACAGATGTCTTCCACTCATTGGACCGGAGGCGCCTATGATACGTCGACACATGGCAAGGCCCAACAGTGGCCCATTCAGGTGAAAAGGCTGGCCCGTTTGACTTGGTCAAAAGGTAGCCGGCCAGCCCACGGAAAGCCTGTTAACGGCTTGTTCGCATATAGCCCATTTACAGCCCGCTAACTCATGACCCGTTATGGCCTATCCGAATTAGGCCCAGTAGCGTCATCTGTGCCGTCCAATATGATTCCAGCCCATTGTAACTTTCGGCCCATGTATGGCCCATGACGTCTTTCGGCCCATATGAGGCCCTTTGTAACTCTTGGCCCATTAACGGCCCGTGGTGAAACTGGCCCGTAATGAACAGTGTATCGCTTTATACCCATTAACGACCCGTTATTCCATTGGGCCGTTTCCAGCCTATGTTATCTTTCGGCTTTCTCAGGGCCCATTTATTCTTGGGCTGATTTGCAGCATTCTATTACTTACGGTCCGTTACTGGCCTGTTCCGGTTGTGGGCCAAATTCAGCCCGTGGTTAAAGTCGGCCCGTTTGTGGCCCGTTAAACCGTTGGGCCATTTTCATAGCGTCATCAAATACGGCCCATTAACGACCCGTTATGCCTGTCGATAGAATCAAGCCCGTTATACTCATCGGCCTATTAATGGCCCATTTCGGCCCATGAACGGACGATTCCCACTCTAGCCCATTTACGGCCCATAATGCGGTCTGTTATTGGCCCATGTTTGGACAATCGATCATACGGCCCATAGAAGGCCCATTGATTCTACGGCCCGTAGAAGGCCCATTGTTTCTGCGGCCCGTAGAAGGCCCGTAGGAGGCCCATGGTCACTATAGTAGATATGTAGCCCATGGTTATTGCGGCCTAGTTTTAAAAAATAGGTTATTGCGGCCACTAGGAAACCGTGGAAAAAGAACTGCATTGACTACAAGCAAACAAATAAACAAGACAACAAGGAAATAAATAAGCAAGCAACTTACGCTAGGCTATTACGGCTATTACACATATTACATCCACTGGGCATCAAAGTTCGCCACCAGTGCAAATATGGGAAACAAAAAGCAGCATATTACATACACTGGTTGTCAAAGTTGGCGACCAGTGCAAATAAACGCCACAGCAAAACAAGTCCAGCACTGAAACCACTTCACAAGAGCTCAAGAAACAATATCCTGGGTATCCACCATGCTGGCAAGACGCTTAGCAAGCTTATTAGCTTTCTCTTGTTTGGCGCTTAAATCCTCCAGCGCTTGCTGTTGCACCAGAAAGTATGCATCTGAATTCTGCAGGGACTTCCTCAGTCCTTCGGCTTCCTATCGCAGCACATCTGATCAATGTATTTCAACTTGAAGTTGAGACTCAAGAAGCCGAACTGATTCAGGCAGCGAGTTCGAAGAGCTGGTGCCAACAGTAGTGGCCAGTAACTCGAACACTACATCAAGACATGACTTTGGGGTTGTCTCATTATCTTCAAGATAGTTTTTATCAGCTTTCTTGGAGACCAACAGGGATGTCTCACTATCTTGAACCTTATCTGCATTACTTCCTTTACCATTGCATAACGGGGTACTCTTCTCCAATATTTTGTCCGCATTCTAAAAGAGAAACAAGCAGACACATCACAGGTTTACCATGTTGTATATGAAACTCATTTTGGTAAACCAGTTTAGTAGTAAGGTGGACAAGATAACAGCATGAAACAAACATATATCTATGTAGTATGGTCACTGTATGGTCTATATCATTCTAGTTTATGTTGCCAAATCAAGATAGAGATAGTTCAAATCATATCTATTTAAGACAAAGCAGCATAGACAAAATATAAGTGTGGGAAACTACACAGCACTAACAACACTTGTAATGTGCATGGCATGTGAACATAACTGTTTATTCAATTGAAACCGAAATCAACATAGAGCAAGTTACAACAGCAAACACATTAAAGAAACAGGTTTAAAACATACCTGTTGCACCATTGGAGTTTCAATTGCATCCTTCAAATTTGAAATTAGTTGGTATGAGTAAATACAGTGATGCAAGAGCAAAGGAGTATGAACCATAGCTATGGAACCTGACCTGAGAACAATTCTTCTTCTGCTTTAAGCGTTGACTTGGGGTTCGGAGTGGTGGTCCTTGTGCTTTGGGCACTGCAGTTGCCTTACTAACTGCTCGTGTTTGGGTGCTTTGTGGTGGAGATGGTGCTGTGTCAACTGGAACTAGGTTACTATCTGCTGGGGTTGGGGTTAGAAGGGGTGTAGCTGGTTCTCTGTCCAACTGGGTACGGGTACAATCTGCGTGAGTCTGGGTTATGTGTGGTGGGGCTGGTTCTTAGGCAAGTACAACCGTGGTTCTATCTACATCGACGGGTAGCACGATCTTTTTCTGAAGACCGTGTTTTTACTCCCATAGATACTGCCATCACCCCCTCCAATTCAAATGGCTGATAAACAAGAAAAGTAATTGAATGTACAGACATTGTATGATAGACAGGTGCAATGGATAGTAGGGAAGAAAACAGGGCATGAAATAATTCACATTTATGTTGTCTAACCAAACAGGATAGCATGACATAATTTCACATATATGATGGCTAATTAAACAGGATAGCATGACATAATTTCACATATATGATGGCTAACTAAACATGATAGAATGACATACTTCAAAATATGATGACTATGTAAACATGATGACATGATATAACTATATGAGGTGTCTATTAAAGTGGTTGGCATGCCATAATTCACAAACATGCTGTCGATGGAAACATGATGGCATGATATAATTCACGGATAGAATGACATAATTCAAAATATGATGACTATGTAAACAAGATGAGATGATATAACTATATTATGTCTTTAGAAAATGGGTTGGCATGCCATAATTCAGATACATGCTGTCTATATAAACATCATGGCATGATATAATTCAAATATATGATTTATATACTAAGCAAGTGAGCAGAGGGCAATCGCATATATGATGTGTCAACTAAGCAGATGGCATTCAATATTGTGTATATGATGTAAAAACTAAGCATCGCAAGACAACATATGCATGATATGAGTAATATAACCCTGCCAAGTTTGAGCATACACCTCAGGGGGGAAATAGGACTGATCATCTGTCTCTGAATCCTCCTCTAAGGAGCTATCTATAACCAGCAAGATATCTGCTTCAGTGCTACTTCTTGAGCTTGCGTTGATTTTTCCCTTGAAGAGGAAAGGGTGATGCAGCAAAGTAGAGATAAGTATTTCCCTCAGTTTGGGAACCAAGGTATCAATCCAGTAGGAGACAACGCACAAGTCACCGAATACCTGCACAAACAATCAAACAACTTGCACCCAACATGATAAAGGGGTTGTCAATCCCTTCACGGTTATTTGCAAAAGTGAGATCTGATAGAGATAGATAAATAAAACTAAACAAAAGATAAAATATTTTTGGGTTTTTTGGTTTATAGATCTAAAAATAAAAGATTGCAAAATAGTAGATCGGAAACTTATATGATGGAAAATAAACCCGGGGGCCATATGTTTCACTAGAGGCTTCTCTCAAGATAGAAAATATTACGGTGGGTGAACAAATTACTGCCGAGCAATTGATAGAAAAGCGCAAAGTTATGACGATATCTAAGGCAATGATCATGAATATAGGCATCACGTCCGTGTCAAGTAGACCGACTCCTGCCTGCATCTACTACTATTACTCCACACAGCGACCGCTATCCAGCATGCATCTAGAGTATTAAGTTCATAAAGAACGGAGTAACGTATTAAGCAAGATGACATGATGTAGAGGAATTAACTCAAGCAATATGATGAAAACCCCATCTTTTTATCCTCGATGGCAACAATACAATACGTGCCTTGCTGCCCCTACTGTCACTGGGAAAGGACACCGCAAGATTGAACCCAAAGCTAAGCACTTCTCCCATTGCAAGAAAAACCAATCTAGTTGGCCAAACCAAACCGATAGTTCGAAGAGAATTACAAAGATATCAAATCATGCATAAAAGAATTCAGAGAAGATTCAAATAATATTCATAGATAAGCTGATCATAAATCCACAATTCATCGGATCTCGGCAAACACACCGCAAAAAGTATTACATCGAATAGATCTCCAAGAACATCGAGGAGAACATGGTATTGAGAATCAAAGAGAGAGAGAGAAGAAGCCATCTAGCTACTAGCTATGGACCCGTAGGTCTGTGGTAAACTACTCACGCTTCATCGGAAGGGCAATGGTGTTGATGTAGAAGCCCTCCGTGATCGAATCCCCCTTCGGCAGGACGCCGGAAAAGGCCCCTAGATGGGATCTCACGGGTACAGAAGGTTGCGGCGGCGGAAAAGTATTTTCGTGGCTCTCCTTGGTGGTTTGGGGATATAAGAGTATATATAGGCGAAAGAATTAGGTCAGGAAGTGCATGAGGGGCCCACAAGGGTGGGGGGCGCGCCCTCCGTCCTTGTGGCCGACTCGTAGCTCCTCCGACTTCATCTCCAAGTCTTCTGGTTATCTTCTGGTCCGAAAAATCATCACGAAGGTTTTATTCCGTTTGGACTCCGTTTGGTATTCCTTTTCTGCAAAACTCAAAAACAAGGAAAAAACAGGAACTGGCACTGGGCTCTAGGTTAATAGGTTAGTCCCGAAAATAATATAAAATAGCATAATAATGCATATAAAACATCCAAAATAGATAATATAATAGGATGGAACAATAAAAAATTATAGATACGTTGGAGACATATCAAGCATCCCCAAGCTTAATTCCTGCTCGTCCTCGAGTAGGTAAATGATAAAAACAGAATTTTTGATGTGGAATGCTACCTATCATATTTATCCATGTAATTTCTTTATTGTGGCATGAATGTTCAGATCTGTATGATTCAAAACAAAAGTTTAATATTGACATAAAAACAATAATACTTCAAGCATACTAACAAGACAATTATGTCTTCTCAAAATAACATGGACAAAGAAAGCTTATCCCTACAAAATCATATAGTCTGGCTATGCTTCATCTTCATCACACAAAATATTTAAATCATGCACAACCCCGATGACAAGCCAAGCAATTGTTTCATACTTTTGATGTTCTCAAACTTTTTCAACTTTCACGCAATACATGAGTGTGAGCCATGGACATAGCACTATAGGTGGAATAGACAGTGGTTGTGGAGAAGACAAAAAGAAGGAGATAGTCTCACATTAACTAGGCGTATCAACGGGCTATGGAGATGCCCATCAATAGATATCAATGTGAGTGAGTAGGGATTGCCATGCAACGGATGCACTAGAGCTATAAGTTTATGAAAGCTCAAAAAGAAAACTAAGTGGGTGTGCATCCAACTTGCTTGCTCATGAAGACCTAGGGTAATTTGAGGAAGCCCATCGTTGGAATATACAAGCCAAGTTCTATAATGAAAATTCCCACTAGTTAATGAAAGTGACAATATAGGAGACTCTCTATCATGAAGATCATGGTGCTACTTTGAAGCACAAGTGTGGAAAAAGGATAGTAACATTGCCCCTTCTCTCGTTTCTCTCATTTTTTTTCTTTTTCTTTTTTTTCTCTCTTTTTTTTGGGCCTTCTCTTTTTTTTCTCACATGGGACAATGCTCTAATAATGAAGATCATCACACTTCTATTTACTTTACAACTCAAGAATTACAACTTGATACTTAGAACAAAATATGACTCTATATGAATGCCTCCGGCGGTGTACCGGGATGTGCAATGAATCAAGAGTGACATGTATGAAAGAATTATGAATGGTGGCTTTGCCACAAATACGATGTCAACTACATGATCATGCAAAGCAATATGACAATGATGAAACGTGTCATAATAAACATAACGGTGGAAAGTTGCATGGCAATATATCTCGGAATGGCTATGGAAATGCCATAATAGGTAGGTATGGTGGCTGTTTTGAGGAAGGTATATGGTGGGTTTATGGTACCGACGAAAGTTGCGCGGCACAAGAGAGGCTAGCAATGGTGGAAGGGTGAGAGTGCGTATAATCCATGGACTCAACATTAGTCATAAAGAACTCACATACTTATTGCAAAAATCTATTAGTTATCGAAATAAAGTACTACGCGCATGCTCCTAGGGGATAGATTGGTAGGAAAAGACCATCGCTCGTCCCCGACCGCCACTCATAAGGAAGACAATAAAAAAATATCTCATGCTCCAACTTCGTTACATAACGGTTCACCATACATGCATGCTACGGGACTCACAAACCTTAACACAAGTATTTCTCAAATTCACAATTACTCACTAGCATGACTCTAATATCACCATCTTCATATCTCAAAACAATCATAAGGAATCAAACTTCTCATAGTATTCAATGAACTTTATATGAAAGTTTTTATTATATCCCTCTTGGATGCCTATCATATTAGGACTAAATTTATAACCCAAGAAAATTACCATGCTGTTTAAAGACTTTCAAAATAATATAATTGAAGCATGAGAGTTCATCAATTTCTATAAAATAAAACCACCGCCATGCTCTAAAAAGATATAAGTGAAGCACTAGAGCAAAATTGCCTAGCTCAAAAGATATAAGTGAAGCACATAGAGTATTCTAATAAATCACGATTCATGCGTGTCCCTCTCAAAAGGTGTGTACAGAAAGGATGATTGTGGCAAACTAAAAAGAAAAGACTCAAATCATACAAGACGCTCCAAGCAAAACACATATCATGTGGTGAATAAAAATATAGCCTCAAGTAAAGTTACCGATAGACGAAGACGAAAGAGGGGATGCCTTCCGGGGCATCCCCAAGCTTAGGCTCTTGGTTGTCCTTGAATATTACCTTGGGGTGCCTTGGGCATCCCCAAGCTTAGGCTCTTGCCACTCCTTATTCCATAGTCCATCAAATCTTTACCCAAAACTTGAAAACTTCACAACACAAAACTCAACAGAAAATCTCATAAGCTCCGTTAGTATAAGAAAATAAATCACCATTTTTGGTACTGTTGTGAACTCATTATTTATTTATATTGTTGTAATATATACTGTATTCCAATTTTTCCATGGTTCATACCCCCCGATACTACCCATAGATTCATCAAAATAAGAAAACAACACATAGAAAACAGAATCTGTCAAAAACAGAACAGTCTGCGAAGATCTGAATTGTTCTAAGACTTATATAACTCCAAAAATTCTCAAAAATTAGGACAACATAGGAAATTTGTATATAAATCTTGTGTAAAAAATTCAGAGTTTATCTACGCTCCAGTGAATTTAAACAATTCTGGGACTGGGCGTAAAAGTTTCTGTTTTTCAGCAGGATCAAATCAACTATCACCGTAAGCCATCCCAAATGTCTTACTTGGCACAAACACTAATTAAAACACAAAACCACATCTAACCAGAGTCTAGATGAATTATTTATTTCAAAACAGAACCTAAAAAGCAAAAACAAAAAATAAAATTGGGTTGCCTCCCAACAAGCGCTTTTCTTGAAAGCCTTTTAGCTAGGCATTGATAATTTTGATGATGCTCACATGAAAGACAAGAATTGAAGCATAAAGAGAACATCATAAGGCATGTGAAAAACACATCTAAGTCTAACATACTTCCTATGCATAGGCATCTTATAGGCAAATAAATTATCAAGGCAAGCAAAAACTAGCATATGCAAGGAAGAAGAAAGAGACGATAGAAATCTCAACATGAAGAGAGGTAATTTAGTAACATGAAAATTTCTACAACCATATTTTTCTTTCTCATAATAATTACATGTAGGATCATAAGAAAATTCAACAATATAGCTATCACATAAATTATTCTCAACATGATCCACATGCATGCAAAGTTGACACTCTTCCAAAATAGTGGGATTAACATTAACTAAAGTCATGACCTCTCCAAACCCACTTTTATCAAAATTTACATAAGATTGAATATTCTCCAAATATGTGGGATCTAAAGTTGACACTCTTCCAAACCCACTTTCAATATTATTGCAAACATTATTATCAATCTCATATTCATCATAGGGCTTAAATAAAATTTCAAGATCATAAGAAGAATCACCCCAATCATGATCATCGCAACAAGTAGTAGACATAGCAAAATTAGCATCCCCAAGCTTAGGGTTTTGCATATCATTAACACAATTGACATTAATAAAATTTATAATAACATCATTGCAATCATGCTTTTCATTCAACGAGCTATCGTGAATCACTTTATAATTTTCTTCTTTCAACACTTCATCACAATTTTTAAATTCACGAATTTCAAGCAAAACCTCATAAAGATGATCTAGTGCACTCAACTCACTAGCAATAGGTTCATCATAATTGGATCTCTTAAAAAGATTAGCAAGTGGATGAGGATCCATAAACATTAGTTTTTGTTTTTCAATAAACACACAATTTTACCAAGCGAACAAGCAAACAAACCAAGTAAGACATAAGGGCAAACAAAAAGAAGGCAAATAAAAAGGCAAACGAAAAGACGAACGGAAGAAGGGCGAAGAAAAGGGCGAATCTTTTCGAAAATCGTTTTAGAAGTGGGGGAGAGGAAAACGAGAGGCAAATGGCGAATAATGTAATGCAAGAGATGAGAGTTTATGATGGGTACTTGGTATGTCTTGACTTGGCGTAGATCTCCCCGGCAACGGTGCCAGAAATTCTTCCTGCTACTTCTTGAGCTTGCATTGGTTTTTCCCTTGAGGAGGAAAGGGTGATGCAACAAAGTAGAGATAAGTATTTCCCTCAGTTTGAGAACCAAGGTATCAATCCAGTAGAAGACAACACACAAGTCACCGAATACCTGCACAAACAATCAAACAACTTGCACCCAACGCAATAAAGGGGTTGTCAATCCCTTCACAGTTATTTGCAAAAGTGAGATCTGATAGAGATAGATAAATAAAACTAAACAAAAGATAAAATATTTTTGGGTTTTTTGGTTTATAGATCTGAAAATAAAAGATTGCAAAATAGTAGATCGGAACCTTATATGATGGAAAATAGACCCGGGGGCCATATGTTTCACTAGAGGCTTCTCTCAAGGTAGAAAATATTACGGTGGGTGAACAAATTACTGCCGAGCAATTGATAGAAAAGCGCAAAGTTATGACGATATCTAAGGCAATGATCATGAATAAAGGCATCACGTCCATGTCAAGTAGACCGACTCCTGCCTGTATCTACTACTATTACTCCACACATCGACCACTATCCAGCATGCATCTAGAGTATTAAGTTCATAAAGAACGGAGTAACACATTAAGCAAGATGACATGATGTAGAGGAATTAACTCAAGCAATATGATGTAAACCCCATCTTTTTATCCTCGATGGCAACAATACAATATGTGCCTTGCTGCCCCTACTGTCACTGGGAAAGGATACCGCAAGATTGAACCCAAAGCTAAGCACTTCTCCCATTGCAACAAAAACCAATCTAGTTGGCCAAACCAAACCGATAGTTCAAAGAGAATTACAAAGATATCAAATCATGCATAAAAGAATTCAGAGAAGATACAAATAATATTCATAGATAAGCTGATCATAAATCCACAATTCATCGGATCTCGGCAAACACACCGTAAAAAAGTATTACATCGAATAGATCTCCAAGAACATCGAGGAGAACATGGTATTGAGAATCAAAGAGAGAGAAGAAGCCATCTAGCTACTAGCTATGGACCCGTAGGTCTGTGGTAAACTACTCACGCTTCATCGGAAGGGTAATGGTGTTGATGTAGAAGCCCTCCATGATTGAATCCCCCTCCGGCAGGACGCCAAAAAAGGCCCCTAGATGGGATCTCATGGGTACAGAAGGTTGCGGCGGCGGAAACGTATTTTCGTGGCTCTCCCTGGTGGTTTGGGGATATAAGAGTATATATAGGCAAAAGAATTAGGTCAGGAAGTGCACGAGGGGCCCACAAGGGTGGGAGGCGCGCCCTAGCCCCCTGGGCACGCCCTCCGTCCTTGTGGCCGCCTCGTGGCTCCTCCGACTTCATCTTCAAGTCTTCTGGTTATCTTCTGGTCCAAGAAAAATCATCGCGAAGGTTTTATTCCGTTTGGACTCCGTTTGGTATTCCTTTTCTGCAAAACTCAAAAACAAGGAAAAAACAGGAACTGGCACTGGGCTCTAGGTTAATAGGTTAGTCCCAAAAATAATATAAAATAGCATAATAATGCATATAAAACATCCAAAACAGATAATATAATAGCATGGAACAATAAAAAATTATAGATACGTTGGAGACGTATCATTCAGCAGGTAGCATTGTCTACTCTGAAGACCTTGTTTTCACTCCAGATTTTTCCATCACCAATTCAAATGGCTGATGCACAGGAAGAGCACTTGAATATACAAACATTGTCAACAAATGGAATAGGTAATACAAAAAAAGGATGGCATGATATAATTCACATATATGACGCTTGGCTAAACAACATGGCATTGCATAATTCACATACATAATGCCTTGCAACAAGATAGCATTGCATAATTCACATATATAATGTCTTGCAACAAGATGGCATTGCAAAATTCACATATATGGTAATTAGACACTAAACATGTGGCATTCACACAAAGCATGTCTAAACTAAGCAAATGACATGCCAATTCAAGACACCATATGAGCAATATAACCCTGCCGAGTTAGAGCATGCACCTCGGGGGGGGGGGGGGGGATAGGACTGGTCATCTGTCTTCGAATCCTCCTCTGAGGAGCTATCCGTAACCAGCAAGACATGCGTTTCGTCAGATAGCATTGTCTGCTCTGAAGACCTTGTTTTCACTCAAGATTTTTCCATGACCGTGTCGAATGGCTGATGCACAGGAAGAGTAATTGAATGTACTAATATTGTTGACAAATTTAATACGTAATAAAAAAGGATGGCATGATATAATTCACATATAAGATGACTGGCTAACCAGGATGGCATTGCAAAATTCACATATATGATGCCTGGCTAAACAAGATGGCATTCCATGATTCACATATATGATATAGAAACTAAACAGATGGCATTCACACAATGCATGTCTAAACTAAGTAGATGACATATTTTATGTATAAAGTAAGCAATGCAAGGCACCATATGCATGATATGACCAACATCAGCATGCCAAGTTAGAGCAAAAGACCTCAGGGGGTAAAGAGGAGTAGTCTGCTCCCTCTGAATCCCCCTCTGAACAGTTATCTTCCTCTTGATTACAGTCTAGAATGGGGGGAGGGGGGTTGCTTTTGCGCCCACCATGGAGCGACGTCTGCATGAAATTTTATTGCCACACAAGGCTCGTCTCTTTTGCTCTACATGTTCAGTACCATTGTGTACAATAACTAACATGCACACTACTGCAGGATGCTGCTAACGCGACACTATGATCAGAGACCCTTTGACAAAACTGTGTGCGATGCATTAATCGCAAATGGTGATGTAAAAAAACCATCAAAAAAGATGCAAAACATTTACGATGAAGGATACATCAAACACGGTTCAGATTTTAGTTGCGTGTGCGATGCGGGGCATACAGTTCAGTTCAATTAACTGTTTGCGATGAGGCAGAACAAAAGAAATGGGCAACCAGATGAAGGCGTGTGCGATATACGGCATACAGTTCACTCGGATGAACTGTTTGTGATGAGGCAGAACAACAGAAACGGGCAGCCAGATGAAGGTGTGTGTGATATACGGCATACAGTTCACTCGGATGAACTGTTTGTGATTAGGCAACACAAAAGAAACAGTCAGCCAGATCAAGGTGTGTGCGATATACGACATACAGTTCATTGCGATAAACTGTTTGTGTTGAGCTAAGAGAACAGAAACATTTCACATAAACAAGATGTGTGTAATACGCGGCAAACATCAAATTACATAGGTGGCCAGTACACACATGACATTTCCACACACCAAAGTAAACTATTACATGCATAATTAACTAGGATAAATAATCATCTGATCATCATCTACTTCTTGTGCTAGCTCGATGTTCCTTCTATGCTAAGTTTCCATTAATTGATGGCGTTTTATGAACACGCCACTGTTTCCCGCCATTTCCTCACCGGTTTGCCGCCACCCAGTGATATTGCGCATAAACCTAGGCGGCGCGCGGTGCACGGAGGCAACAAGTGCAGCCTGTAGCACATCCACCTTTTCCAAGCATGCCAACCCACCAAAGCGCCGCCTCTGCCATCAACCTCGTCGACGAGGAAAACAAGAAGGCGCCATGGCCCGTCGAGGCCGAGGCGCTCCCAGGCAACGCGATGGACGACGCCGTGATGCGTGTCATCGCCAGGGTTGAACAGACCCTCGGCGCATGGTGCTTCAGCGCCGCGGATCAACATAGGCATGTCAGCGCCGAGAGGCTGCAGCTCGCCGCACAACATGATCGATGGCGCGCCGCAGAGCAAGCTAGGTGCGTCCGCGCCTATAGGCTACGGCTCACCACACGGCGAGACCGTTGGAGCGCCACAGAGCGAGAGGCGCGGCACGCCGCACAGCAAGAGTGGATCCATCGGCGCTTACCTGCTGTCGACAGGGCATCACAGCTGGGTACACATCCCGTCAGTACCCCCATTCCTCGCCAGGAGTGGGCAGAGGCCCTCTGCGCCGTACTTGCACCAGAGGCCGGCCAAGCCGTACTTGCACCGGACGCCCGCCGCGCCGTTCGCCTTGTCCGTGGCCCGCTCGATGCCAACGCGCTGGTCGCTAGGCTCGAGCGCCTCCTTGGCCCAGGTGTCCACCTGGGTGCAGTAGAGGAACATGGCCGTCGCATCCTCGAGCTGGTGATATCCGATTAAATAGCCAACTTGGAGCTCGAGATCGTGCTCCAGATGTACCGCGAGCGTGTCGACCACTTGGATGAACGCCTGCACGAGTTCAGGCAGAGCCAAGAGCTACCGTAGGCAAGGGCTGCTGGTCATGGTCTCATGGGCGCATTTTATTTTGTTGAGTCATTTCGACGTGGATCGCCATGTATTCACAACAATCATAATATTGCCTGTTTATTGCTCTATTTCAATGTGTGTACTCTGTTTTCCGTTCTTATATGTTCTGTTTCAATGTGTGTATATACGCTTTCCATTCTGTATATGTGGATGATAACAGCTAGATACAAATTAGTATACAAAAATAGATAGAAAATGGAATTCATAATATATATATTAATTGTTCATTAGTTCATCACAGAATATATATAATATCATCACATATACGTGATGATACTTAACTACTAGGTACAATGCATAAAATTGAAAACGAACAATACTAAAACTAATAATCCCTCCTGGGGGCAGTATTCCGGTAGCCCTTCGCCAGCAGCTCCCTGGTGCACGGCGTCTTCCCAGCGCGGAGGCAGTACTCCGCCTCCTCCGCCTCGCAGCGCTTGACGTACCGATCTGCCTCTTGCTGGCGGACGAGCACGAACGATCTTGCCATTTCGTTGGGCGCCCACCGGAGCTCCTTGTCGGTGGCATGCTGGAGCTTATCGGGCCACCTCCACGCAGCGATGAGGTGCCTAGTGCCTTTGACCTTCCTCGTGAAGTACCCGTCTTCGTACACCTCCTCCGCACGACGACGCGCCCTCCCCCAAAGCTCCACCGCCTCCTTTTTCCAGGCGGCATCACGGGCTTCACAGGCCACCTGGTACCTCGCTTCCTCCTCTACCATCTCCTTCTTGAACGCCACTTGCCTGGCTTTCTCAGCCGGCGGCAGCGACTTCCACAGACAAAGATTATACTGGCCCCAAAACCAATCCAAAGTTGGGGGGTCTGACGCAACCTTGTCCGGCGGCGCGTAGGGGTCCTCCTCGTCGCTGCTCTTCGACTGAGCATCCTCGGGGGGCGGTGACTCCTTGTTGGCGCGTGGGCAGATCGGCAGCGCCATGGCAGAGATTTAAGAGAGAGAGAGAGAGATAGGGCGAGCGAGGGAAGGATGTAGATGAGAATGCAGGCGGGACGATGTGAGCAAGGTAGTATTTATTGGCGGCCGAAATCTAGATCGACGGGAACAGTACACACGCCGGTCGCCAGAATTTACAAGTACTGTAGTTTGAATTACACACGATTCCCGCAGAAAAATCCGTGTGTGAACTTAATAGCTGATGGTTTCCAATACAGAACCGTGTCTGATTAATAACCCCCGCCACTCACCTTTCAAACCTCGAGGCGCGAAATAGAGTGCCAATCGTGTGGGGGCCGGTTGTCTTGCCAGATCTTTACATTTTCTTTTTTGAACACCAGATAGTTACATCGTCTGATGATTTTTTAACTCGCACACAAGTACACAAAAATATGATTTTTCAAACCGTTATGGTTAGCCGTTGCATGTAGATGTACTTCAAATTTGAATTACGGTCATTAAATGGCTAGAAAATCACTTAAATGTCTTTAAAAGGTCAAATGACCCCTAGAATTTTCCAAATTTTCACATGAGAGTTGTATTAGTGCATGTTAAATGTAGAAAAAAAATTGAAGGCCATAAGAGGAAGCTATCTCATGTTCGTCATCAAACATACATTGTTCCCTCTCGAAAACACGAGCCTTCTAGTGAGTTGCTACGGTTTGTGAGGGGTGTGTGTCCAAACTTTCGTCAAACAGGCCAATTTTTTTACCACATCATCTTGGTGGCATGACATTACGTCAAGCAAGGTTTCATGTTTTTCTGACCATTTTTTAATTTTTTGGAATTAAAATGACATGGCACTCCATGCATGTGTCCATGCCGTGACACCAATATGTTTGAAAATTCCTTCTAATTTATTACACATGGAATTAACTCGCACACAAGTACACGAATATGATTTTTCAAACCATTATGGTTAGCCGTTGCATGTAGATGTAGTTCAAATTTGAATTACGGTCATTAAATGGCTAGAAAATCACTTAAATGTCTTTAAAAGGTCAAATGACCCCTAGAATTTTCCAAATTTTGACATGACAGTTGTATTAGTGCACGTTAAATGTAGAAAAAATTTGAAGGCCGTAAGAGGAAGCTATCTCCCGTTCGTCATAAAAAATGCATTGTTCCCTCTCGGAAACACGAGCCTTCTAGTGAGTTGCTCCGGTTTGTGAGGGGTGTGTGTCCAAACTTTCATCAAATAGGCCAATTTTTTACCACATCATCTTGGTGGCATGACATTACATCAAGCAAGGTTTCATGTTTTTCTGATCATTTTTTAATTTTTTGGAATAAAATGCCATGGCCCTCCATGCATGTGTCCATGCCGTGAGACCAATATGTTTGAAAATTCCTTCTAATTTACTGCACATGGAATTAACTCGCACACAAGTACACAAATATAATTTTTCAAACCGTTATGGTTAGCTGTTGCATGTAGATGTAGTTCAAATTTGAATTACGGTCATTAAATGGCTAGAAAATCACTTAAATGTCTTTAAAAGGTCAAATGACCCTTGAAATTTTCCAAATTTTCACATGACAGTTGTATTAGTGCATGTTAAATGTAGAAAAAATTTAAAGGCCGTAAGAGGAAGTATCTCCCGTTCGTCATCAAACATGCATTGTTCCCTCTCGGAACCACGAGCCTTCTAGTGAGTTGCTCCGGTTTGTGAGGGGTGTGTGTCCAAACTTTCGTCAAACAGGCCAATTTTTTTACCACATCATCTTTGTGGCATGACATTACATCAAGCAAGGTTTCATGTTTTTCTGATCATTTTTTAATTTTTTGGAATTAAAATGCCATGGCACTCCATGCATGTGTCCATGCCGTGAGACCAATATGTTTGAAATTCCTTCTAATTTACTGCACATGGAATTAACTCACACACAAGTACACAAATATGATTTTTCAAACCGTTATGGTTAGCTGTTGCATGTAGATGTAGTTCAAATTTGAATTACGGTCATTAAATGGCTAAAAAATCACTTAAATGTCTTTAAAAGGTCAAATGTCCCCTGAAATTTTCCAAATTTTCACATGACAGTTGTATTAGTGCACATTAAATGTAGAAAAAAATTGAAGGCCGTAAGAGGAAGCTATCTCCCGTTCGTCATCAAACATGCATTGTTCCCTCTCGAAACCACGAGCCTTCTAGTGAGTTGCTCCGGTTTGTGAGGGGTGTGTGTCCAAACTTTTGTCAAAATGCCAATTTTTTTACCACATCATCTTGGTGGCATGACATTACATCAAGCAAGGTTTCATGTGTTTCTGATCTTTTTTTAATTTTTTGGAATTTAAATGCCATGGCACCCCATGCATGTGTCCAGGGCATGAGACCAATATGTTTGAAATTTCCTTCCAATTTACTGCACATGGAATTAACTCACACACAAGTACACAAATATGATTTTTCAAACCGTTATGGTTAGCCGTTGCATGTAGATGTAGTCCAAATTTGGATTACGGTCATTAAATGGCTAGAAAATCATTTAAATGTCTTAAAAAGGTCAAATGACCCCTGAAATTTTCCAAATTTTGACACAACAGTTGTATTAGTGCACGTTAACTGTAGAAATTTTTTGAAGCCCGTAAGAGGAAGCTATTGCCCGTTCGTCATCAAACATGCATTGTTCCCTCTCGGAACCAGGAGGCTTCTAGTGAGTTGCTTCGGTTTGTGAGGGGTGTGTGTCCAAACTTTCGTCAAACATGCCAAATTTTTTACCACATCATCTTGGTGGCATGACATTACATCAAGCAAGGTTTCATGTGTTTCTGATCTTTTTTTAATTTTCTAGAATTTAAATGCAAGGTGAACTTAGAGCAAAGTAAGGCACCATATGCATGATATGACCAACATCAACATGCCAAGTTAGAGCAAAAGACCTCAGGGGGTAAATAGGAGTGGTCTGCTCCCTCTGAATCCCCCTCTGAACAGTTATCTTCCTCTTGATTACAGTCTAGAATGGGGGGAGGAGGGGTTGCTTTTGCGCCGACCATGGAGCGACGTCTGCATAAATTTTTATTGCCACGCAAGGCTCGTCTCTTTTGCTCTACATGTTCAGAACCATTGTGTACAATAAATGACATGCATAGGAATAAAACATAGTGAGATTATGTAAGGAGTGCATGCACAAATCCAGAGTAATGGTAGCAAACTGTGGATAGACCCAAAACCAATGATAGCAGGCAGATAATAGCTTCAGTTAAAACATACAGATGGCTCCTTTAATGTTTGTTTCCACCCAACATGAAACTCATAGTAGACACCCGAGATTAACAAGATAGTAGACAAATAGTATTGATTGCTGCCACAATATGTGACCGCAACCATTTAAAAACTCAAGTTTGAGCATTAGTTTGGACCTGACTCGGAGTCTAATCGGTGAACAGGACGAAAAAGTAGCATGTCATCCTGTTAAGCGATGCATAACGTAAGCAGACACGAAAGAGTGTGACCTCTCTTGCGGACCCGTGTAGTCCTCAAGGTCATCTTCTCAGTTGATGAAGGTAATGCAGTTGTCATGGCTGCCGGCGGCGGGGAAGAAGATTTGAGGTGGCGAAAGACAGTCTGGAGGGCGGATCCCTGCTGTGGTGAACCCTTCCATCGTTGGAGCAGCTGAGCTGGGGTGGACTACAACGCAGCAGGAGCGGGACAAACCACACAAGGTTTTCTTTGACACATATCTGTAACAGAAGTAATTCTGTAAGGGCTTGTTTGAATTGGAGGATTCTAACAATGCAGGGATAGGAAATACACAGGAATAGGATAGGAATGCACGTGCAAAACAGAGAATTTAAAAACACAGGATTTCTGCCAATCTGGGTGTTTGGTTCACAAGAATTGGAAGATCACAGGAATGCAAAGAAGCATGGTGACATTAAGTCAACCCACAAGAAAATGTACGGCTATAATGCTATTATGCTACTATCTCTTAGTCTTGTGCTTCATGAATAGGAATTTGAAAAGGAGGACAAGTGGATATTAAAATTCCTACGGTTTTTCTTTCAAGGAGACACTAAAGGAACAAATCCTACAGTTTTCCTTTGCTTAATTCCTTTGAACCAAATGCATGAATAGTTGTACCATAGGAAACTTTACAATTCCTATGTTTTTCCTTCACTTTTCCTTTCAAGCACTGGCAATTCTAGTAGGCAGGCTTGAACAGGGAATAGCCTACACTCCAAAAATGTTTTTGTGCTACTTCTACTACTTTGGACCCATGCCACTGCCCTACTAGCTCAACTCCCAGGCCCATCTACAAATGCACAGCTCAAACGCGCAGAAATAAATAATGATGGCATTTGAGAGAGTCCATCACGGATAGCTAAGTTGCCTGGTACCTCACTGCTTGTCATATAGTAGGATAAACTAATCGTATTTCACATTACTACATGTGCTCAGTGGACAATATATATAACATGTAGAGTAAAAAAGCGATGCAACAAGTGTACAACCTCTTTGGCGAAGCCATGTCGATCTCAGCATGATTGGGTTGGTCGGTGAGGATGCTCCGGCTGATGTGGCTGTCGGAGGAGGGGAAGAAGATCTTAGGCGTCTCGAGATGGAGCTGAGGGTACTGCTCCGCTGTGATGGAGGGTTTCGTTGTTGGAGCAGCTCCGGTGAGTTGTACGACGGCGAGGCTGAAGCAGGACAAGAGAGACAACATTAACCTGAGTGGAATTCTAATAGCATCTCCAATAGATGATGTAAAATACATAACCACAAAGCGCTAGATGTAAAATACATCAGCCGCTCATCTCTGAACTTAACTGTCGAAACTAAATTTTACTGTCGAAACTGAATTTTGCTGTCGAAACTGAATTTTACTGTCGAAACTGAACGCACTAGTAGCAGAAAAGCAGTAGCAGCAACAGCGCCCAGAGCAGTAGCGCATGCGAGAGCCAGGGCAGCTGGTCATGTAGCAGCATCTCGGGTAGCAGCTGCAGGGGCTCGAGCGAGAGCAGGATCTGCTGCTCATCCAGCAGCAACGCGAGCAAGAGTAGAGCAGCAGCGCAAGCAAGAGCAAGAGCAGACCAGGCAGGGGACTGAGAGCAAGAGCAGAGCAGCAGCGCGAGTGAGAGCCAAAGCAGCAGCAGCTCCTACTGATGTGGACGTCGCCACCGAGGGAGCAACGCCGTGGAGGTAGTGGCCGGCACCGCCGCCGTAGATGGAGGCGCGCCATGTCGGCTCGGGACCGAGCGCCGGCAGCACCGTGAGATCAAATCAAGAAGAAAATGAAGCGATTAGTGTAGAACCTCTTTGGTGGCGCCGATTAGGCCTCAGCTTCATCCGAGGAATCGGTGATGGTGCTGCTCTTCCGGTGGTGCAGGTGAAGACGGCGCTGTGGGAATGTAGGTGGCGCGAAAGACGAGGCGAACGTCAGGGCATCTCCTTGGAGGTGGAGGACGGGGTGGCTGAACCGGCGGGACGACGAGATCGATGATGGATCCTCATCTGGTGCGGTGGATGAGGGACGTCGAGGTGTTGCTGTGGACGACGTCGTCGAGGAAGAGACTCTGGCTTGGTGGCGGACGGAGGAGGGTGTGGGGCTTCGCGGGTTTTCGCGGCCTTGGTGTACGGGCCACAGCGAGAGGGCAGCCCACGGGATCCTAGGATCTAAGGGATTATCCATGGTAGGATCCGGTGGGTGAGGTGGGGAGGCGAGCGTAGGCGCTGGGAGAGCCCTACGAGGCTAAGATAAAGATAGTACTACTCCACTCCGTCCATATTTAAATACAAAGGCCACCAACATGAACCCAGGCAAAATTTGATCATGCTGCCTGCGTCCTGGTTTATTTGCCCCCTTCTTATTTTGTGCCAATTTTTGACCAAAAATTTAACTAAGAAAATGTTAATGCATGTCACAAAAAATTATATCATGGGAATCACATTTGAACATAGTTTTCGATGACATTACTTTTTATGACATGCATAAATATTGTGTTACTTAAAATTATGGTCAAAATTTGACACAAAATACCAAGGAGACCAATGGAAGTAGCAACCCATGATTTAACTACTCGCATGCACGCAGTGGAGTAGTAATGTCATTCTCAACTACTTCCTCCCTCACGTCCACTCAATTTGCATGCGCTGAATTGATTGACCATCAATTAAGTGAACAACTTTACACCCGTCAAATTATCACATGGGGTGTATCTTCGTACAAAAAATGCGTCCCACCGTGTACCCGTGTGTGCGTGCGAGGGAATGAGTGCGTGTGTG